>OU964961.1:9208156-9223156 GCA_918808275.2 Dolichovespula sylvestris
CTTTCTAAATTTCGTAGCATACGAAATGTAAGCAGCGGCCGATCTATGTTGAGCGCAATTTATTATTATATATATATAACAGAAAAAAGATTCAGCGCTTAATAATTAGTGCACAATTAACAAGCTAATCGGAAAAAATTGCGATCAAAGCCATTACGAAGGGTGTTGCAATTAAATGATAGTATATTATACCTTTTGTATATTAGACGATAAATTAGATCGAATAAAAATTAGATCAAAATATTTTCTTTTTTTTTCCCCATTTAAAATGCCACACCCTAAGTATTATATATAAGAGAATAAACAACGTTATATATATATATATATATATATATATATATATATATATTTAATTGACTCTGTAATTTTTGCCAAATTGGCAATGTCAATGCTAATAAGGCTTTCCTTTTAAATAGCTTCCACAGGCAAATGCTACGTAAACGATACGATAGAATGATACGATAGAATGATAGATCGATAGATTGTTCTTCGATGTGATTTTATATTAACGATCGATATTAAGGAAATAAATCGATCTACGGTTTTACGTAGCAGGTGCCAAGAGATCAGGCCGTGCAGCATCGCTTTTATGTTAAAACGTTGTAATAAAACACGTATTACATAAAAGAATGCTCGCTCGCGATTTGGCAATAAGAAAATATTAAATGATGCGTATGCAATCGAAATACGATCTTTTTATGAGAGATAGAAAGAGAAGAGAGAAAAAGAGAAATAGAGTTAGATAGATAGATAGATAGATAGATAGATAGATAGATAGATAGATAGATAGATAGATAGATAGATAGATAGAGAAAGAAAGAAACTTACCTTCTCAGCGTAACGATGTCATGGGAAGAGTGTCTCGGGCTTAGCCTCGGTGGTCTGCTCTTGATCGGCGATGGCGTCGAGAGCATCCTTCGATAATTGTGAATATGACTATATCCTGATCTGGTGTCCCATTGGAGTAATCTCTGTCCACCAAGGTCGCTATTAGTCCTACGTACGTGCTGATGCCTCGATGCGCGACTCTGTAAGTCCGCCTGAAAAGAGATAAATCGTTCCTATTCTTCGATAAATGATCTTTTATTTATTTCTTTTATTTTAATTTTTTTTTTATATTCTTTTTTTATCTCATCGCTCATTAGGCATCGAATAGATCGATGATAGATGGTATTAACGAGTTCGCGTTCTTCTTTATGAAATGTTGTAACATGGGATGAGGTTGAAGCGAAACGTAAATTATTCTTTAAAATTTTATCAATAATTTATAATCTACGATTGCATTTAAACCTATATGAACAACCTATATATGTATATATATATATATATATATTTATGTTTCTTCTTCTTATTTAAAATATATATACATTTTTTATATGAATATATATTAGATATAAAACTAGAATAGTGTACGAAAGACGTAATTTTAGACCGCCAGATAAAATGGACGAATTGAATATTATTAATTCGTCAGTCACGTTCGTAGAATCTTGATCGTCTTCTCGTTCGGAGAAATTTTCATCGGAGAAGTTTACTGATATCTATCAACCTTGGAAAATGTATACTTCGCGTTACACTTCGATCGGCGCTCGTCGAACGGCGCACGACAACGCAACTGTGACTCTCGCGATATCGACTGACCAGAACCGTATTTGGTCTATCTGTCTCTCTCTTTCTCTCTTACACACACACACACACACACACACACACATACAGTCTCTCTCTCTCTCTCTCTCTCTCTCTCTCTCTCTCTCTCTCTCTCGTATATCCTCTTCTTGTATCCTGGTTCATGCGATATACGTTATATTCTCGTCCGTTGCTTATCGGTGCCGTTTGTGATCTGCACGAGCATGGCCCACAGAAACGCGGTATGATACATCGTACAAACGTGTTATCAACGTTTACGAGATACCGTGTCCGGGATCTATTCTTGTTGAAAATTTAGACGAGCCTCGAGCAAGGACAATGTCAATCAAAGTGTGATTTCTCGAGGAACGTGACCAACGGAGTATTACACTTATATGGACGTTCCGATTATCAATCGACTTCTCTATACCATTTCTCTCTCTCTCTCTCTCCCCTTGAATTTAATTGTCATAATTTGATTGTTATAACAGAATATGACTCAATTGTGACATAAACCTATCGCTATTAGATAATGATTATGGCAAAATGAAGATGAAAATGAAACGTTGCGACTATGGTCTTTCCTCGCTAATCAGAGAAAACAATCTTTACCTTAAACTTGTCTATCAGTATCTGGTTGATGAGCTCGGACTGGGGTCGTGATTTATCGGCAACTCGCCTACGAAGGGCCGGAGGGCTGTCCGTTTCATCTTGGACGTCTGTGTCGTGGGATTCGGAGCTATCGCCACCCCCCATCGTTCCGCCACTACTGCCCACAGTCAACGCTCCACCAGATACCATCTATAGTACGCCCCACAACACAATTCATTCCAGAACAATACTCCTTGACCGACCACTTTCTTCTCTGTATTATATACATATTTTTTCTTTCTTTCTTTCTTTTTTTTTTTTTTTTTTTTTAAATTCTAATTTCTTGGAAAGTCTGGTACGAATGAATTTCTGACGACTCCGTGAACGTTAAAAACGAGTTCTTTCTATCTAATGTATTTTTTATGATAATAATAATAATAATAATAATAATAATAATAATAATAATAAAAAATCATATTTATACAATCAAGCGATCTCGACTAAAACGTTTACCTCTATTTGTATTCCACTATCTCCGCTGTTGCATTTTGCATTACGCGCTGCCTTGTTACTCTTTTTCCTTTCCTTACTGCTCCTCCATACTAAAGGACCAAATCTGTGAAAGAGGAAGATACGTAATAACAAATTTGTTCTTCTAAATTCATTCATAATCTTTTAATCTATCTCTAACTTAGAGTTAAAACGATGTCCAAACATTGTCCTCTTGGTTATAGAATTAATCGAAAAAGAAGTATATATATATATATATATATAGATGTAGGTTAATTCTGGGTGTGATCGCTTTGGAGGTGAGACGACTTGCTCTCATATTTTATAGATCTAATCCGATTTTCATATATATTTACTTTAAAAGTGATAGGACCGATTAATGATTATAACAGAACTCGTAAACAACATTCTTTGTTCGTTCTAAAATTAAGAAATTGAGAAAGTTATTTGTAATATAAAAATTCAATACCCTAAAAAAAATTTGTCGCTTCCTCTTTAAATCATAATTTGGACTAACGATTGACCAAAAATGTTATTAATGACTCTTTTTTCTTCTTTCCTTTTTTTTTTTTTTTTTTTTTTAATACAGTGAGTTGATAGCGCAACGAACAGCATTGATGTCGTAAGGAAATGTGTTAAAAAATTCAGACAAGCCTGAAAAATCAACGTTTCCCTTACGGAAGATTCATCTTCGGACAAAAAATTATTCAGACTTTGTGGTACAAGAGATTGGAGAAAGTTTTGAAGGAAAAATATAATACCTAAGGTTTTTTTTAGAGAACAGTACAGCTTTAGATCGAAACAAGACTACTGGTTTCGATGTGTGAGACGTGATAAGCGATTTTACGAAGGATGTTTAAAATTTTTGAATTTATGCGATCTCCCTCGAGAAGTTTTATGCGAGCGAAAGAAAGAAAGAAAGAAAGAAATTTTTTTTCCTGCTATGTTCGAAACCCTTTTTTTTTTTTTTCTTTTATTACTTTGTCCTATAAATCCCCGACGTAACACGGACATTATGGATGAGACGGTCTTCTACATGGGAAACAATTTTCTTTTTTTTATATAAAAATTTACAACTACCTTTTTTAGTTTTATCTGGATATCACGATCTTTCAAGCGTCTACCTTAACAAATAGAATTTTTTCTTTTTTCTTTGGACATGAATTAAATCGACCATGTACCGAAGCTTAAAAAAGAAAAAAAAAATAGAAATAAATAGGCTTAATCATTCCCGGAATTACTCCAACATATTTCAATAACATTATCGAACAACGTGAAAATAAATTCGTCGAATTTACCAACCGAAACTTTTGATCGTTGCCAGGGTCGTCCTTGTGCTGCGAGCCTTGTTCAGATGACAAAACGGCCGATGTCTCCCTCTCCTCCTCTTCTCCTAACTGGCCAGTTGTCCTTTCATTCTCCTCCGCAGGACATTCACCCTCTGTACTCTCTTTACTGCCCTTTTTGTGAAATCTCAAAGAGAAGCTCTTTCGAAATTTTTGCAATACGCTTTCCTGTTGGCTTTGCTGTGCATTAGAACGATGCGAATTTTGTCCTGGGGCACCACCTGAGGCGACGATCACGTTCGACGAACCCAAGGTCGAAGGGTCCTGAAGACGAGAGTGAGTGACCAAAGGTATCGTTGCCTCCGTTAGAGGATGTTCAGTCCTTGTTTGATGACTACGCGTTCCGTCGCTTTCTTCATCGCCTGACCACTGTCGACTGAAATACAAATTTTTTTCTCTTCTTTTTATTTATTTATTTATTTATTTATTTATTTATTTATTCAATTATTTTCTTTGTCTTTTCCCTAAACGAATTTCATTATCGATCGATATATATTATACCAGATGCAATCGGTTAACGCTGTTTATGCGATGATAATACATAATTGATTACACAATTTTCTAATCAATTTGATTCAATTTATACAACCTGTAATGTTTCTTCCTTACGAATGTAATACTATTTTTCGATAAAACCACGGAAGAAAGATCTTCGTAAGACGTTGGAAGATACACGAATGGCATCTTCGATTATGCACGACCGCAGACAGGAGCGAGTGACTGGTAAGAATGAAATAACGGAAACGACAGTTCCTCGATAAAGAAAGAAAGAAAGAGAGAGATAGAGAAAAGAAGAAAAATGAACGCGTCAGGTCTTTGAAAACGGAAACTTGTGGTCGAAGCAGAATCGTTTCGCAAAAGTGGAAGGTGTTGCGTTACCACCAGTCTGACTATTAATCGGTACGCTTTTTGCGTACGAAATACGGATTGTGTGATCCTTTCGAAATTGTTTCGATATAATCTTTTCTTTGAAAATTTTACTCCTCCGTTGAATAATAAACGATTTAACGAATATTATTTCTTTATCTTTCTTTTTTCTCTCTTCTTTTTTTTTTCCTTTCTTTACTTCTCAACAAGAATTAAGTGAAAACGTATTAGCTTCCTGGATGCTTTTAATTATACAACCTTTTTTTTTATCACTACCACCAACGTACTCTTTCCTTTGCGTTAAATAATAATTCGTTGCTCCTTCGGGCAAGCAAATTACATACCACATCATAAGGATAATCGCCTCAGACAAAATTTTTTTTCCGCACGAGCGATGATCCTTATCCCGACAGCTTAGTTATTTCCCGTACGGTTGGCAACATTTTTGACGTCAACAACGTTACTCAAATCTCGTGTTATTTACCAACCAGAAAGATTTCTTTTTTTCTTTGTTTTTTTTTTTTTTATTTATTTATTTTTTTTTTTTTTCGTACGACGTTATCACTTATCGGAATGGTAGAGTTTGATCGACGTAAAGGAACAAATAATGCAAAATCTCAACAGTATCTGTCGCGTTAAGGCACTAAACACTTCGTAAGACAAATCCCTTTGCACGTCTCTATTTATCGCAACCACGTATGTAGTTGTGTGTTTACGTTCGAATATGTTCGAAGATTAACATAAATTCTTTTTCTCTCCCTTTTCTTTTGGGCACGTTCAAAGTTTCGTGCTCCGGAGACAGAGGAAGCGTGATGGACCACGAGCTGCGAGCAACTGAACGAATGAACCTTCGTAGTAACAACACACACGATGAGATCCATGCCTTCGGTTCACACGTATACATCATCCTCCTATATTTGTATATGTGTATATACGTGGGCGGATAGTGTGTTGTCTCGTACACTCGCGCGCGCGTGTGTGTGTGTATCTGTGTTTTTCTGTCTGCGTGATACTTCTTCCGAGAACAGATTTGAAGGGTCGCTTCAGGTATAGGGCCACGAAGGGATGCTGCAGTCTACCTTCGTGCCTCTCTCTCTCTCTCTCTCTCTCTCTTTTTTCTTTCTATCATCTTCTTTCTTTTTCATTCACACACCTTCACTTTTTTTCCCCTCTTATTCCCTTTCTTTCCTCCGAAAGATGCGGGTGCACGAGCACCGTACGTTCCCTTCGTCGGTCTCCACAAAAGGTACCATTTATCCTTTGTAGTGACATCGGTGCCTCTTTCTAAATCCCCCTTCCCCTCTTCCTTTTTTCCTTATAATCGACTGATCTTTTTTTCTTTTTTCTTTTACTTGAAAACATCTTCGGTTATATCAAATTTACCTTGATTAAACGTTATCGTCGATGTTTCTTTACGATCGGACTTTCATCGACTTTCATTCGTTCGATGTTGATTTATTGAACTACTATAAAAATAAGAAAGAGAGAGAAAGAGAAAGAGAAAGAGAGAGAGAGAGAGAGAGAGAGAGAGAGAGAGAGAGAGAGAGACGGATAGATAAAGAAAATTGTTAAAATAAATTGAAGAGTTAAGAGATGCTATTTCATTCGACATATAATTAAAGTTTGGAGAAAGGGGTGTTAAAAGGGCGCGTTCACCAGCGCAGAAAGTCGATGGACTCCAGGTAGGTCAACCGAAATAACATCTTTACTCGTGACTCGGCAAACAACCCTATCTCTCTCTCTCTCTCTCTCTCTCTCTGTCTTTATTTTCCGTACTTTGGTATGCGACATGTCCGAGAGGTCCCGGGATCATGATGAGAAACGAAAAACGCGAGGAAGCACGTCAAGTACGAGGTCAAAAAGCCTTTGACATTTTCTACCCTCACAAACTACGTCCTTCTCTCTCTCTCTCTCTCTCTCTCTCTATATATATATATATATATATATATATATATATATATATATATATATATACACTTATATATATATATGTATACATATATTTATTTATATATTATACTAATATAGATATTCGTTTATTAATGACAACAAATATATATATATATATATATATATATATATATTTATTTATTTATTTATTATTTAAAAGCTTAAGTTTTGATTTGGAATGAAATGAAATGAATTGAAATGAAATGTTTGTTGATCGAGCGAAGTCATTAATATCGATTATAAATTGTAATATTTTTTTTACACTTCATCACACATTAAACTCTGGCTTTTTATCTTTTCTTTCTTTTTCTCTTTTTTTTTTTTCATATTAATCAACGAAAAAGGAGAAGACACAGTAGTAGGGGGGTGGGGAGGGTGGAAAGCGAGGACGAAGAAAAGAAATTAGAAAGGTAAAACAAAAAAAAAAAAAGAAAAGATATAGATACGACGAACGAAGGAAGAAATTCGCGCTTTTTTTTCCCTATTCAACGGTGTTCGCAAAACAAAAAAAAAAAAAAGAAAAAGAAGAAGAAGAAGAAGAAGAAGATAGAAAATTCTTTGATAAGGTCGAGAGACTAAAACCCTTTTGAAAAATCCTAAGTGAAGTACGTGAGATTATTTTACTCACTCTACGTAACATCCACTTTTTTTTTTTCTTCCTTCCTTTCTTTATCTTCTTTCTTTCTTTTTTCTTTCCGAAGGTGTTCTCTATCGTGTCGTCTTTGACACGTGATTTTTTTTGTAAGCAGCTGAGTCTCTCTCTCTCTCTCTCTCTCTCTCTACACACTACATAGGTGTAGAAAAGAGCGTAAAGGGTTGATCTTAATCACGCTGACGCCGTTAACGTACGTTCAAAGGGCTATCGAAAAAGGGGGAACGCATTTTACATGTCGTAAATTTTATCTTTTCACTTTTTCGATCGAGAAATTTTTTATTCAGTTCACCTCGCAACCATTATGAATTAATATTTAATAACGTTCTCGAATCGAACGAGTCAGGATTTCTCGGGGGGAACGATACGATCGTGCTTTTTCTTTTTCCTTTTTTCCCTTTTTTTTTCTTTTTTTTTTTCATTTTGGGCAAAATAAAGAGTAACTCTAGCATTGAAAAATATCGATCATTACCTTTCGTGATCTCGATCGAGCAAGGCCGGAGTGCTGGATGCTTTGATACGTCGTTGGGTTTTGCTGATTCCAGGCATTCGTCTTCGATCCTTTCTACCGTGACCAATATACTGATCGTGAAGGGGCTATAAAAATAAATAAAAGGATACATATATACATACATTATATTATAAATTGATTTCTCTCTTTCTCCCTCTATCTCTATCTCTCTCTCTCTATACAATATTTGACTATGTTTATGAATGTATTACAAAAATAGAGAGAGGGAGAGAAAGAGAGAGAGAGAGAGAGAGAGAGAGAGAGAGAGAGAGAGAGAGAGAGAGAGAGAGAATAGAGAAAGTCGTAGAGGTAATATGTAACCCTAGTTGTGCCTATGGGGATGTAAGACATTACAGATCAACTTTGAGGCCAATTGAAACAATTTGCGCGTTGTATGATTCATGACTTTTTTTAAAAATCTTTTTATAACGTCCAAATTGGTAATACGTTTTCACATCTACTGATCATTATTTCTGAGACTTCAAAGGAATATGCAGGTATCTTATTGGAGTTAAAATTATTCGCTCGTGCATAAACGACAGTCGTTCGAAGTGCCTGCTTGGTTTATAGCATACACCCCAACCGTACAGCTCGAGATTATTTCGAGGTTTGTTAAACTGGGGTTAATTTGAAAAAAGAAAAAAAAAAGAAAATAAACAAGTAAATAAACAAAAATTATTTTCCCTTATTTTTCGAAGATGATGCGCTCGCAAGAATTCATTTGTTAAACTATTACGGCCTGCATGATCGAGGGAGTTCGACAACCTTTACTCGCCTCTACAACGAGTTTGGACCATATTTCATATCGCGCTTGGTCTTGGAGAGAGAGAGAGAGGTATAGGGAGAGGGACAAGAAGGGGAGACAAAAAGGGTGGCGATACTGTGGTACTGGTGGTACCTGTGTAGTGGTAGTGGGTGACAAGGAGAAGGGTGGTTTCTAAGCGAAGTCGAGGGTCACTTGACTCTTCTCGTCGAGCACACTGCCATTGTTCGAGTTAGGTGCAACGCAAAGAAGCTTCAACGGACCGAAATATCTCGATGCCCGTTGTGCCGTATGCTCTTAATTACGAGAGTCGCCTTTTTTCTCCCTTCCTCCCTCTCCCCCTCCCACTCACTCACTCTCTCTCTCTCTCTCTCTCACTCTCTCTCTCTCTCTCTCTCTGTCCTTCTTTCCTTTCACGAGTCCCTCCCTCTGTTTCTTATTTTTCTATCCTTTATTGCTTTCTCCGTTAAAAGAAAGAGAAAAAGAAGATAAGTAAATAAATAAATAAATCCTACGATCAGCTTAACCGAAGTTAATCGCTCGGAAAAGGAGAACGCGTTATTTTCGTATTAATAAATAATTTAAGAAATCACATTTTTTTTTTTTTTCTCTAAAAATATCAGCGACGTGTAAAAAAGAAATCGAACAAAGTTCATCGATCTCGAGAGCCGAAGGTAACGAAGATAGATTGATGAATATTTTATCTTTATCCGTCGTTAATCTTTCAACGGGATCAGAACGATAAATAAGCTTTGTCACACACACACACACGCACGCACGCGCGCGCGCACACACACACACAGAGGAAAAAGAAAGAGTATAATCTTGTGAATTTAATAGAAATATAATTCCAGCGTTAAATAAAAACAATTTAACGAGATCACTATGATTGCGTCGTTATTAACTTTAATACACCAACGAGGAATATTCATTACAGCCGGTTGGAAAGGCATCGTCGTTTTTTATTTCTTTATTTTCTTTTCTTTTCAATTTCAGATTCTTTCTTGTTCTTTTCTTTTTTTTTTTTTTTTTTTTTTTTAATATCTATAAAATCGTTGGACCTGTCACTAGTTAGTGATATTTATGCGCGCATCCATGTATAAAAAGTATGTGTTCATCGAAATGTTTCTTATACCACTAACAACACATACACACACTATGTACCACCATTCTGAATATGAACGAACTTGTAGCGTAACTGGAAACGACTCCCATGCATCATTCTAGGAGCGTCGACGTTGTAATGACGGTACGTTACTGTTTCTCCTTTCTATATATATACCTATCTATACATACATACATATATATATATATATATATATATATATATATGTATATATTATATGTTTGTCTCTTTCCACGTAAATATATACTAGTCGACAAATATCGAAGTTTAACCAAAAACAAAATTTCGTCGTTCCAATTAAAAAGGTCAAAGTTGGGAGCATATAAAATTGAAACTTCTTCCCTTTTTCTATCTATCGCGGGAATCGATCAAAACGTTTCTACGAAGTTCTAACAAGGTTCTTCTTCTTAGTTTGCGAGAAAGAAATTTTGGCAGGTTACCAAAATTCGCGATGACGACTTTGACGTCCGTATAATTTCTTCGAAATTACCAGGACTAGTTGCTATCAAACTTTTCGTATATATTCACTGGGGGCTTCACTTCTGCCCCGAGACTTTTCTCTTGAACTAATGTAAGAACGAACGAGCGCGTATTTTTCTTTTCTTTTTTTTTTCTTTTTCCTTTTCTTTCTCTTTCTCTTTCTCTTCTTCTTTCTTCTTCTTCTTCTTCTACTTCTGCTATTAATATGTCGATCGATCAAATCTGTCATTTTATAATCAGCAAGTAAATTAAATGCATGTAAGTACGCAGTAGTATATATTCCATTGATTTATCTATTGGAATAATTTACATCTTTTATGAAGAAAGAACGATGAAACAAAAAAAAAGATATATATGTATATATGTATTATTAATAAACGAAAAATGAAGATTACAGTGATCAGTAAAATTAGTTAAATTTACAATTACAATAGTTGAAATTACATTTAGCTATCGCATTATATATATATATATATATATATATATATATATATATATGTATGTATATACAAAATTCAAGAAAAAGAGACACATGTATGAGGTTTGGAGATAGAGGATTAGTATGCTTGTGGTTGGTTTAATTAAATTTAGCAATGCTTTACACGGCTAACATCTCTCTCTCTCTCTCTCTCTCTCTCTCTCTCTCTCTCTCTCTGTCTGTCTATCTCTCTCTGTAACGCAGTAGTAAGTTTGGAGATTTATCAGACACGAGGGTTATAGGAAATGCACAGATGGATGGATGTACGTATAATAAGTACAAAGTTGAAAGCGTATTCGTCTAAATATTAGCGTTAGTGTAGATCCTATAGTAACTACGACTAAACTACGCTTTAGGAGTAATTGTCTCAAAAAAGGGGTGTGGGGGTGGGGAAAGATTAAATGCTAGATAATAGGAATTAATTGCTACGAGTATAACTATTCTAATTGAAATGAATTTATTTCTTAAAAGTGGACGACGACGATTGTTATATTTTCTTTTTCTTCTTCTTCTTATTCTTTATAAACGAGAAACGAGCGAGGCGGCCGACGAGCGTAAAAATAATTAATAATAATAATAATAATAATAATAATAATAATAATAATAATATTCGTTAGAAATAATTTCTGGGTCATCCTGAATACGTACGTATATCGTAAATACGTATGTATATAACATCCGTATATATGTGCGTATTTATGAAAAATAATTGCAAGGTCTCTCACGTCGATCGATTTTTATTATCTTATTTATCATGGCTCACTAACGTTTCATTATTATGTAGCATTGCGTCCTTACCAATTATTCTTGTTTATTAATTATTGAGGTATCAAATTCTTTCCATCCGTATTTTTAAATCGAATTTATATATTGTATTAACGTTGATGTAGGAAAATAATTAAAAAGAAAAAAAAAAAAAAAAACAGAACAAAAAAGCGATATTAGATCTTCGAAAGTCAAATGAATAATTCCGCGTATAGAAAAATCGTCAAAAAATCGGTCGGATTTATAGAAACGAATTTATAGATAAAGTCAAAGTTTCGAAAAGTTACTCGCGAAAGTTTCTCTCGAGATAACGCACACCATGTTTGTTCTTTGCTTTTGCGAGCAAACATCGTTCTCTATGTACGTAATTATTCAGGTAGGTACGTACATACATTGTTCGCAACGTCCTACTTTATCATTAAAACATTTCTTGTTTGCGATCTCGACGGGGTAGATCGAGAGAATAATGACGATGTTGAAAAAAATATAAAAAAAAGAGGGAGTGAAAAGGTGGAAAAAAGAAAAGAAAAAAAAAAATGCGGGGGAAGGAAGGAAACGAAAGAAAAAGTAATAAAGAAGAAAGGACAAATCCTAAAAAAAAAAAAAAAGCGAATCCACCATTATGGTAGTCGAGATGATTGAAAATATGAACGACGCGTCGTTTCCATTATCGATCTCGATCATTCCCTCTCGTATACGACGTATCTATATCTCTCTCTCTCTTTCTCCTTACGAAAGACATGATTTTTGGATAGTTCGAGCTCGTCGTCGCAACGTGAACGACGAAAGAAAAAACTCTCGAGGAATTAAAATACTCACGGAAACGGGAGCAGTGTGAGGCGTGGCCACATCCTGTGCGGAATGAGCACCGCTTGGATTTGGGCTTGATCGTTGTGAATCCTGTTGCACACGTTGCCACGATCCTGGTTTGCCGCTTGTTGCGTTATTGCTATAACATAATAAAAAAAAAGTAAAGCTCGTTTATTATTCAAATTTTATTCGTTCGTTACGAATCATCTTCTTTCGATGACACGAAGAAAGATAGAACGAAAGAAAGAAAGAAAGAAAAAAGAAACAAAAATAAAGAAAACAAAGAAAGACAAATTTTAATTTCGCCACGTTTCTATATAACGAAATAACGACGTAATTGCTCGTCATTATCGATTATAAAAACAAAAACAAAAAAAAAAAGAGAAAAAAAAAATATATGCAATCGTTTAATCATAGTACGAAGTCAAATTTTAATCGTTAGAAACTAAGGTGTTTCATTCTAAACGACATATCGTATATAAAGGAGATAACGATAGACGACACACACACACACACACACACACACACACACACACACACACACACACACACACACACACGCAATGATTTATTAATAAATGGTTTGTAACTCCTTTCCCTAGTGTTATTATATATTATTGGAGGACGATCGATTAATTAGCGATGACGGATTTTGTTACGAACAAAGCTCAAGGTATCTTAATTAACCAACGGACGGAAAAAATTATGAAAGGGAAGACGCAATCGTAGCTTTTAGCGAACCGGTCGGGGCAGGTCGTTATCACGAACAGATCCTGTCTCCCGGCCGTATTAAATCGATGTAAGAAACGTTCTAACTTTGATTCGAGTAATGAAACGCGTTATCGTATTAATTACTCGCTGGCAAATCTCGTTTTGCGCGAGGTAACTTTCGTAATAAGGAGAACGATCATTTTCTACGCTCGTGATTTCATATATATATATATATATATATTTTTTTTTTCTTTTTCTTTTTTAGTTCCTTGTTCTTTCTTTTCTATTTACTTATTTTTTTTTTTTATGAAAGATGATCGATATCAACAACAATATTTACAATCATAATTATTATATTTCGATATTCTCTCTCTCTCTCTCTCTGTTTTTCGAAGAAGAAGAAGAAGAAGAAGAGGTATTACATTAACTTCGTGAATTATTCGTGAAATTTTTGTTTTTAAAACATTAGTCGCTTGTTTTTCCGAAAAACAAATGCCTTAGCTAGGGTGTAATTTATTTTTCCCGACATTTTTGTTCCTTTCTTTCTTTTCTTCTTTCTTTCTTTCTTTCTTTCTTTCTTTTTGATACAGTCGACGACATAAAATAATGGCCGTACGAACGATGCCGTATAAACGATTTTCGTCAAATTTCGGTCGAAGAGAGTGAGAATTTCGTTACTTCGGACAAATTGTTATTAATGTTTTCAGAACGATTTCATTGTGACTACGCAGAAAATGGAATAAAATCGATAATCTTTGTTGGTTGCTCGTGACCACTCCCCCTCCCCCCTGCCCTTCTCCACCGAGGCCCCCGAACCTCAACTCCACGGTACCACTTCAGACGGTTCGTCCTTCAGTTCGAGCTTCCCTATCCTTCTCACGCAAGTCGCATAAAAAATGCATCATTATCGACCACCCCTTATAGAGATGCATTACTTTTAGTCGCGTTTACGGGGCAAAAAATTTTCAAGGCGTGTCTCGCCGTCATTTTTACCACTTCATTTGAAGTAAATTAGAAGAGAAATATTTTATAGTCGTCGATCTGCCGTGGTTAACGTCGAAAAATTTATTTAACGAAAGTTTCGAAGATACGGAACGAAAATATTTATATAATTATTATTTATGGAATAAACCATATTGAAGATAAAAAAATATAATATTATACATTCTTCATATATGTAATCATGTACGTATGTTAATAAATAATTATAATCACATATATTTATAAATAATTACGCCGGATGTTATTTCGTTCGATAATATTTAATAATTATATTACGCATATTGATACATAACATAATGTTTAATTATTATAACGGATATTATTTCGTTCGAAAAGAAATCTATACAAGATGATTCTGTATAGATATTAACAAATGAATAGTTGTAAAAATTTGGAATAATATGTTTATCGTGGGATATGGATTATCTTGATATTTATCGGAACAAGTATGTAAGTTAGTTATGCAAGTACGCATTCGTGTAGTTAAGTAAATAATCTATGTTAACGTTTATTGAATTTCTTTCATTTGTGAAAATGTCATCGTATGGAATTTGAAAATAAAATGTGGTTTTGATAGTATTGACATGGCATGTCAATACATTTAAAGACAGACACGTACGGATAAAACATGTAGTAGTAAAAATACGTATGCATGTAGAACCGGAAATATCCGATGTTTTCCTGCAACTTGCCGTAGAATCTGAACGCTATTGACTTGGGTTAACGCTACTGGGACTCTGCAAATATTTAACTGTTCCCACCTGCTATTTGAATCCTATATTTTCTAGCTCTATGCGTTTGTACAACCAACG
>OU964961.1:9230656-9233541 GCA_918808275.2 Dolichovespula sylvestris
ACACACAGAGAGAGAGAGAGAGAGAGAGAGAGAGAGAGAGAGAGAGAGAGAGAGAGAGAAAATAATATTGTATTTTTAATAATCGTAAAAGACGTCATACTGATGAGACTCAACAAGTGTTTCGTTCCTGAAGTCAAACCATTTTTTCCTAGGTAAAGCCTCAAAAATTTGGATCGGTCCTTTCGATAATTAAATTCTAAGTTGTATTTTGTAGAAAAAAAAAAAAGAAAGAAAAAATTATTGCGAAGAAATAAATGCAATGAATTGTCCGATTTTTTTTTCTTTTTTTTTTTTTTTTTAACGACTTTTCCCGTCCATGATATTTTTTCGAACGATCGACAGTTTGGATAAAATTTCAGGAAAAGAAAAGAAAAGAAAAAAAAAGAGAAGAAGAAGAAGAAGGCAGGTGGCAAGCGTCGTGAGGAAATGCGAAAAAGAATCTCGATGTTGAGACACGAAGGTAGGTAGGTAGGTAGGTAGGTAGGTAGGTAGGTAGGTAGGTGGGTAGGTAGGTAGCAGAAGTGTATACTTATGTACCTACCACGTGCTATCGAGGAAGGAACGAACGAAATAATAATCGGCAAAAAGATTTAAAGAAAGGAAAGAAAGAAGGAACGACGAAAGATGCTCGAGAAAGATGAACAGTGAAAGGTAGAGTAAGAGCAGATGTCTTGCTGTTGGCCACGCGACAGCTGCGTGCCACTACATACTTAAACTTCTTGGTCTAGTATCCTAGTGTCTTCCAAATTTATTTAAGGTAAATAGGATATCTGGTTTCAAAGATTTCCGACTCTCTCTCTCTCTCTCTCTCTCTTTTTTCTTTTTTCAGGAAGATGTTAGAACTAAATGTCCGAACTTATTGCAATATCGAGTGAGATCAATTTGAAGAATTATGTAACCATGAATGAGCGACTAAATAATACGAAGGACTATGAATTACCAGAAGGAATTTCTATATACCTTTTTCTTTTTTCTTTTTTTTTTGTTTGTTCTTTTAAACGTTCCAACAAAAATGTCAAAATTTATTGGATTCTCGTGCGAGACCATTACGTACGAGGGACCATCTGTGAATGCGAACGAATGGTATAAACAGTACTAAGAACTATAAATTGTTAGAATGAATTCGCGTTCTTTTCTCTTCCAAAAGTTGTTCGCGCCCGAATGTTCAAAATTTTCTTGGGACCTAAGGGAGACCGTCGTAAAAAAAAAGAAAAAAAGAAAAAAAGAAAAAAAAAAAAATAAAAAAACCATCAAGGAAAATCGTACGAAGGTATCGATGAACAAATAAGAATCTAAATAATCGGAATAATCTTCG
The DNA here is from genome assembly GCA_918808275.2 of Dolichovespula sylvestris. Classification (NCBI taxonomy): domain Eukaryota; kingdom Metazoa; phylum Arthropoda; class Insecta; order Hymenoptera; family Vespidae; genus Dolichovespula; species Dolichovespula sylvestris. The sequence goes on from OU964961.1 coordinate 9,231,972, forward strand.
ATGTCACATTTAATTCAGCTCTGGCACGAATTAAAAAGAAATTCGTTGTTCGGCCGACGGATTATTTCGGATTTTCGTAGAAAGAGATTTGTTTTTTCGACGAGAGAATAATCAATCGAAAGGGTAGAGGTTACCGTTTTACTTTTCAAAGGGTAAAGAAGAATGGAACGAATAAGAAAGAAAGAAGACATGAAAAGGAAGAAAAAGAAGAGAAAAAGGAATGACAAAGGACGAGGGCGAGGACGAGGTCGAGGACGAGGTCGAGGACGAGGTCGAGGGCGAGGACGAAAAGGATAGGATAGGATCAAAGAAGTACCAACACACGGTAGTGAAGACATTTGCGCAGTAGTTCGGTTGGCCGCGCAGTCGCGTGCCAATATGCTTCCTTTTTTCCTTTTCTCTCGTCGAAGGAAAATTCAACCTCTTGTTTTGTACCCTTGAAATCGTAGGATGCTTTTCAAAAACTCGCTCCAGATGCAACGGGTATATATATATATATATATATATATATATTCTAAACTCTCGAGCTGGCAGCTGCCACGCGGATACTCCAGCTGACATGCATATGAACGATGAACGGACGCAGAAGCGATTTGATGCTCGTACTTGTTGCCTTCGTTCTCCCCCCCCCCCTCTCTCTCTTTCTCTTGCTCTCTTTCTCTCGTTGATTTTGTGTCGTCGTTCCCTGGAGTACAACAATCAGCACAAGTTGGAAGTTTACATGGCAGCAGCCGGTACTCGTCGCTTATGAATATTCACTAGGACTCGAGTTGACAGCAGCAACGGCCAACGTCCAACGGGCAACGCTATTTTCTCTCTCTCTCTCTCTCTCTCTCTCTCTCTCTCTCTCTCTCTCTCTCTCTCTCTCTCTCTCTTACGCGCGCGCGCGCGTTGTTGAAACTCATCGAATTGACGGAAATCGCCGATTCACGCGCACCAGCGGTTTGAATTAGTCGACCCGATGAAATATATAAATGCGCGAATTGCATACACACGGAACGATAATCATTTTATATCACTTTATTTATCTTCAGTTTAGATATACGATGTGATCGGAAAAATTTATTAAGGATATTTTCAAAGTTTAGAAGGACTTCTACTTCTACCTCTCTCTCTCTCTCTCTCTCTCTCTCTCTCTGTCTGTCTCTGTCTCTCTCCCTCTCGTTTCTGAATTCATTTATTACATTGTCTTCGAACCTCCACAACGTTACCTTTAGAAAATTTAATAACTCATTAGCGTACTTTATTTACTTATTTACTTACTTACTTACTTACTTACTTACTTACTTACTTATTTACTTACTTTCGCTTAACAGAATATCTCCTACGTCATGATGTCGGCGACGAACCTGAATTTTATTTTAATGGAAAATAAATTATATAACCCGTTAATATTATTAACCTAGTTAGGTAGAATGAGAATGACCGTTAACTGGAACGTAAATAGAGAATTGGAATAGATAAACGTGGAATAATCGTACGATTACTCTCGTTCTCCTAATGATAAAGACAATTTCAATCGTCCTCCTTATATATATATATATATATATATATATATATATATATATAT
>OU964961.1:9233741-9286241 GCA_918808275.2 Dolichovespula sylvestris
GTGTAGATTAGAATTGCTTGCCGTAGAAAATCCGAGTGACGTTGTAAATTGTAATAGCTGTGAATCATATTTTCCAAGCTCCTCTCTGATGAGAAACAAAATGATAAAAAGATTATCGAGGCGTACATTTTCGAAAGGACGAGTCTTCTGCGTATGTACATACAGATTATATGTATATATATATATATATATATACACACACACATTTTGTCGTGCATATATATGTATAAATATTTTTATGTATATTTTTATGTATATATAAATATTATTACATATATTATATATATATATATATATGTATATATATATATATATGCATAATAAATATACTATCTACCTATCGTAATTCGTTGCTGAATGTTGTACCGATGCTTACACGTAAAAATACACACGCTTGTTGAGCCTCCGCCCAAATTTAAGATAACGACCAAAGAAAAAAGAACAAAAAAAAAAACAAATAAAAAGAAAAGAAAAGAAGGAAGTACAAAAAAATATTCCCCCTTCGGCTTTAATTGCATAGCTATGACTATTAATCTCAGCTTTATTCTGGTCTCAGTAACGCGAAAGGGAGGAGTTCTCGGACAAATTTGAGGCGCTCGCTTAGTCAACCACTGGGTATCAATCAACTTTCACCCTTGATGCGCACTAAAACTGCAGGTAAGAGAAAAACCACTCACGAGGTATCTTCGAAGATTCGGTAAACGGAAGAAGTTTTGTTTCTATCCAACGGGAAACATACCATGTATACGCTTATATATATATACTTATATCTTCTCGTTTAAACTTAGTAGAAAAATGGCTTATTGTAATCATCACTACTTCAGAATATTTCCCTTTGTAAGTTACTGTTTGATGTGAAACTTATTTCATTCGAAAATTCTTTAACTCTCTCACCCACCCCGCCAAAAGAAAAAGATAGTTCCGTCTTTTTTGGTTAAATCAATGCGGGCTATCTCTCTCTTACCCCACTACTCATCTATATGTATCTCTACCTTTCGAATTGTCATTGTTACTCGATCATTATTTCTTATTAGATAGAAATACCTTGGAATATTGTAAAAAGTTAGCATGTGTACCCTGAGTTGAAGACACGGTTGAAAGTTCATCGCTCTCTTTGGACTGCGAATGCATTTAGTAAAGAGAAATCACATCGTCATGAACCGCTCTGCACCTGTAATTTCTATATATATACGTACAAACGTACATATATATATATATATATATATATATATGTATGTATGTATGTATGTATGTATGTATGTATGTATGTATACGTACCTATGTATGTATATATATATATATATGTATACGTACCTATCTATGTATCATTTGATGTTGTCGTAAAATGAAGAGAGAACGCTGCTTCTTATCCATACCCAATCGTTCAATCTCCCATCGTACTGAAACGCTTCTGTTCGCAAGGCTGCAGTAGAACCGTTAGATCGTTCCAATTTTGATGGATCTCTCGAAGTGGAGGATATGAGAAAGATGATGAAGGAAACGAAATGAAAGAGGATAGATGGACACAAAAAAAAGAAATAAAAATAAAAATGATAAAATAAAAGGAAAGAAAAGGGAGGGGGGGTGAGAAAGCAAAGATTGTTCTTCATCTTTTTCCCGTTGTCATCGGCAGAACGAGCTGAACGTGGAGAGAGAAAAAAGAGAGAGAGAGAGAGAGAGATGAGGGGGAGAGAGAGGGAGAGAGAAATAGCGAAGTCCAAGAGGCTCTTCCTAGGAAGCTAAAATTACGTCTACTTCGAGGCGAAACGCGAAAGGAGTTGGGGGGAGGCAGTCACTGTGTGCGTGCTAAAGGAATCACGTGTGGTTGACTTTCGTGTCGACTGATGCATCGATCTTTCTGTAATCTAGGGGCGAGATTACCCGGTGGAAATGTCCTGTCCGAGGACGAACAGGATGGTAGAGGTGGTACCTCAGACGACGAGATGATGTCCGATTCCGAATCATCCATCGCCTCGCTCACAGATAGAAAGAAATCTTTCGAGCAGACAATGGACGAGGAGGTGGTAATCCTGGCCGAGGCTGTTTGGGATCACGTAGCAATGGAACCGGAGGAATTGGCCTTTCGAGCTGGTGACCTCATCGATGTTCTCGACACGGTCGACAAGGATTGGTGGTGGGGTAGCTGCGGAGGTGAACGTGGCTGGTTCCCTGCTGCTTTCGTTAGGGTATATATTTTTCTAATTATTTTTCTCGATAACATCCGAGTCATTCCAGCCAGAGAGAGAGAGAGAGTGGGGGGGGAGAGAAGACAAGGAAGCTGAGTCATTATTAAAATATCCCAAGTTTTCTAAACGTTATTTCTTCAATGACATTTCAATTATAGTTGCGAGTAAGTCAAGAAGACACTGTAGAAGATTGTTTGGCCGCGATTGCCTCCGGGGGTACTTCGAACTCTCAAAGAAGGCGCACGAGCGTGTCGTTGCTATCGAACGAACAGGTCAGGACGAGCGTAGTTCGTGAATTGGTCCAAACCGAGAGGGACTTTGTTAAGGTTTTAAGGGACGTTACCGAAGGTTATATAGCGGAATGTCGAAGGCGTACTGACATGTTCAACGAGGAACAAATAGAAACGATCTTTATCAATATCGAAGAACTACTAGACTTTCAATCAGAATTCTTGAAGGATTTGGAGTCTCGTATCGATTGGAATTCACCGCACAAGAGCTGCGTTGGCGAGTGTTTCCTGAAACACGTGAGTAAACAAACCGTGGACGACTGATATCGTTCTCCTCCATCTTGGAACTAGTTCGGTAACGGTCAAAAGAGACTTTTATCGAAAATCTCAAATTAAAACGTTTGCATTATATTTTTAGAGAGCAGGCTTTCGAATGTATTCTGAATATTGCAACAGCCATCCTATGGCAACCGCCACACTGCAGGAACTTTATCAGCACAATCGTTATAGCAAGTTTTTCGAGGCTTGTAGACTGATGCGTGGTCTGATAGAGATACCTTTGGATGGATACTTGCTTACGCCGGTTCAACGGATATGCAAGTATCCCCTGCAGTTGGCGGAGTTGTTGAAATACACGAAGGCGGACCATCCAGATTATCATAAAATTCAAGAAGCTTTGGAGGCGATGCGAGGCGTTGCGGTATTGATTAACGAAAGAAAAAGACGAATGGAGAGTCTAGAAAAGTTGGCTGCTTGGCAACTCAGGGTCGAAGGATGGGAGGCAAGTTTTCATTCGCGCGATAATTTTCGTCAATTTTGTTAAGCGTATTATATCATCGTCTGAATATATTATGCATTTATCTTTAGGGTGAGGATCTCATAGAAGTATCTTCTCAACTGATTTATCAAGGTGAAGCTATGCGAGTAACCACTGGCATGTGGACGAACAACATCACGCTTTTCCTCTTCGATCATCAGCTCGTCTATTGTAAGAAAGATATTTTGAAACGTAACACTTACGTTTACAAGGGTCGTATTTATCTCGATACAAGCGAAGTCATCGACGTGCCGGATGGAAAAGGTATGTGTGTGTGTGTGTGTGTGCGTGCGTGTGCGTGTATATATATTTGTAAATTTTTTCGTTAGACAAATTAACAATTGGTAACCGATAATAATATTCTCGCAGATCATCAATTGGGTGTTACGGTCAGGCATTGCCTGAAAGTTTATAGCTGCGTACGAGACAAATGGTTGTTGTTCTGTTGTCGTACAGCCGAAGAGAAACGTCGTTGGTTGGTAGCAATGGCCGAAGAACGACGACTAGTAGCTCAAGATAGGAACGATGGACTGGAATTTCCAGCTGCTGCTCGGCAACTCGCCAGATTGGCGGCTACCAGGCAGCGTAACAGGCCACCCGTAAAACCTCGCAGTATGCAAACTGTTTTATATGTAAAAAAAATCTTGATCCCTCGGCGAAGGAGAAAGGAACAAGATGTATCTTGAATTTTAACTGTTGTTTTAGGCAAATCGTATAAGAGAGAGCCAACGTACGACGTGTCAAACGTGGTAACGCAAGGAACAACAAATTCATTGGGCCGTAAAGTCGGTACCTGGTTCACGTTCGGTAGCAGCAAAAAAAGTGCACGACCTCAGCCGTCCTGAGACAGGCCCACCTTCGTTCCGTACATCGATTTGTAAAGACACTTTAACGTGAACAAGCGCTCGATCGTACTTCCACGATCGTGAATTCTAACGATCTGATGAAGGCATCGTTATCGGCGCTCATCGAATGTACGGTACGAAGGTATGTCAAATTTTCTTTATCGTTCGTCGTTGCTGTACTATGGTATAGATAATATACATACGTATAAACTTGATGAAAATCAAAGTACAGCTGCGTTGTAAAGTAAGACTAGCTCCGTATATAAACATCTTGAAATGTAGTGAAATTACATGATTGTTGTTCTGCATCAAACTATTATTCTACGATTCCGAGGGCAAAAAGAAAAAAAAAAAAGAAACGAAAGAAAAATGATAGCAGATCTATTATGTCAACGATCCTTTCGTTCACTGCCTCGCTGAACAAGAACGTGTTTCGATAAGCACCGCCGCACTAACTTCGCTCCCTAAACTATTCCTTCGATCTCTCCGATGAAACGCACTTCGCTTAAATAGAAATAATAATAATAATAATAATAATAATAATAATAATAATAATAATAATAATAATAATAATATTAATAATAATTATAATTATAATAATAATTAAAAAAAGTCCGATATATATATATACACATATACATAATATCTTAACTGTACATTAAAGTTCTTGATCGAGCCAAAGCCGATAAACATGAAAGATTCTTCTAATTGAACGTGTAGGGTCACTTGGAAGACTGGTTATGAAGTATTTACAGAGAGGAGAAATGTAATAAGCTAGAGGGATAAGAATATCATTTAGCAATAGTTAGTAAATGTATAAAAATCAAATAGTATGCTTTTAAGATACTAAAGGGAAAGTACTAGTCACTTGTATCTGCGAACTGTAATAACGACAATGATCAATGTTAATCTTTATCAATACGCGGAATGGCTTCATACGAATGCATTTAGAATGAACGTCGAGCAATATTTTTTTCCTTCTTTTCTTTTTTTTTTTTTTTTTTTTTTTTTTTTCTTCAATGATGACGATCGAAAGACTGATGAATATGATACGCGCTTGTATGGGAGGAAATAATTATTGCGGAACACGATTAAAAGGTCTTTCGTAAATGACATCTCGAAATGGGCTCCTTCGTAAAGTTTTATTACTGCCCTCGTTTAAATGTAATACTTTGTTATTCCATGTGAACTGTGTAATGATAATACTCATGATAGTTTCTGCAGCAATTGAATTAATTTTAACAAGACCATAATTTATGTACGTTTTCGTGGCATGACAAAGTGACACTTTGTTTTGGTGAATACTTAAGTATGACGGTAAAAAATAAAAAGGAAAAATGAAAAGGAATATATATATATATATATATATATATATATATATATATATATATCACTGGGTATGTAAATATAGTACGCATATCAAAGCCCGCATCGTTAAATGAAGACCGTCTAAGGAATCTGCACGTTTTTTCTATTCTTGTACAGAACGCGAGGATTCGTAATAGAAGAAGATCGATTGAGAACGGTAAAGAATGAATTTTGAGATCAAACGTCTACGTAAATGATATTCCATCTCAACTTCGATGCCCGAAGATACAAAATTTAAAGGGAAAAGAAAAAAAAAATAAAAGAAAAAAAAGAGAAATATAAAGAAAAACGACAAAAAAAGAAACAAAAAATAAAGGTTTGCTCTTCTCACCGATCGAAAGTTCTTAACACTGCCAATATGTTTAAAGAAACATCTTTGTTCGATCAATTTCTACACATGCCTGCTTTGATAAACCAAAAAAATCACAATTGTACGCCGAGGAAAAAGAAAAACAGAAAAATGTTATCGTTATGCCTTCGCACGTATCTTTCTTTTGTTCGGTTCCATTTTCGTTTCGATGCACGATTATAGTTAAAAGAAAAAAAAAAAAAAAGAAAAGAAAAAAAATATTTAGACAAAAGAAGGAGGAGGGAGGAAGAATAAACTAAATATATAAGTTTTCGCTCAGTTACTGGCATTGCATCTACTATATGACAAAGACAATATAATCGTAGATCAGGAGAGTAAGATTCCTACTAAGCTGTATAGAAATTGTTAGTACGTTGACGCTTAGATTAGAAAAGTACATTTATTGCTGAACCTAGCTCTACTAAGAGTTATTTTTATAGGACGAATTTATTGATTTCAATGTGATTACTTTGTGAATACCATTGCACAAGGACAAGCTATAAAAATGATCAACTTATTTAAAAATATCTCGTGTCTCTCTCTCTCTCTCTCTCTCTCTCTCTCTCTCTCTCTCTCTCTCTCTCTCTCTCTCTCTTTCTCTCTTTCTTTCTCTCTTTCTTGAGATAAAAGGATTAGACGAAATAATAATATAAAATTATTTATTATTCACCAAAATAACTTATCGAATTTATGCTTAAAGAGATAAGAAAGGAAATATTATCAGACGAACGTTGATTTCGACGATTAATATTTATTTTCAATATCATCTTAAATAATCAATGAAACGTTCTAAAAATATAAAAAAATATTTAGAGACACGCAACTATAAGTATCATTCCTTCTCTTGTACTATTATTGGAAGCCTCTTGCCATTATTGCTTAGAGCCAATAAAGTACAAGATGTTAATGCAAATATATTTGAAACAGCTACATACAAAAATTAAAATAATGTGCTTTGAAGCAATAATAATAATAATAGAAATTACATATACATATACATATACATATAAATATACATATATATATATATATTTTCCCCTAAATTTGATAATGATAACTGTACGTGCATATTTAAGATGAAAAAGATATAAAACTCATTTTGTTATTATCAACATACTTAGATATATCTTGGCAATGAACTAAGAAAATAATACTGAACATGTTGCTCTGTTGAATGTACATAAATAGATGTATTTTACGATTGTAAATACTGTAGACCTACCAGTTAAAAACTTCAACGCATTTTAGAATGAAAAAAATAAAAAAGTAACTTTCAAGTTAATTATATGTAATATTTGAACGAAGTTACTTATTGATTATGGAGTAATGTTTTGTATATTTGTACATCTGATTTAATGATTTAATAATAAATTTTCAACTTTTAATCTATCGTTCGCGTTATGTATAGTTATTGTTTATAGCATATATGTACAGTTGAATTTATAACTATATAATTGCGATTTATCATTTATCAGATACAAGTATTGTTGAGTTAAATACGTGTAAATAAACATTTTGTAATTACTACAGTCACGTTTTATTGCGCTACGTTACACTACGTACGTCCTGTAGATGTAGTATAAAAAAAAAAGTATGAAACACATTGGTAAAAATTTAAAAAAAAAAAAAAAGGAGAGAGAATATGTCGAATGTCATAAAATGTACTTAATAATTAAGTGCCTAGTATATAATTGGTATTATTAGACAATTGTGATTTTAATTGGTAATTATCTTTTCTCAATTGTGTAGCAACTTGTCTCAGAGCTTTGGCTTCCTCTAATAACTGCGCATTCTCTTCCAAATTTTGAGCGTACTTTTCTCGAATCTCTCGTAATTCCGTTATGTATTCGCATGCTCGTGCTAGAATATCACCCTTGCTCTATCAACAAAAATATTTCAAAAGAATCTGTAATGACAAAAATAGAGAGTGTAATATACTGTAATATCTTACTTGCAATTCAGAAGTTGCTTTTATATCTCCTCCGCTAACGCCATTTTCATTATCTGGTAGAAGCTTTCCCAATTTAAAGATCCAATTGTTGATCTTATCCCTTCTACGCTTTTCTACTTCGTTATGTGTCGCTCTTCTTCTTTCGTCTCTCTGAAGAAAATTTTTTTTAAAGAACTTTGAATATGATTCGTTGACTATGATATAGGAGAAACGGTATAACATTACAGTTGTCGTTATCTTACTTTTTTGATACCTGGAACAAGATTCTCTGATGTCTCTATTTGTACTTTGGCAACTCGTGGTAATACATTCTTCGTGGAATCTGAGGTAAGCACTTCATTGCCACTACTCAACAAATAAAACTGTCCATTTATTGGGGAAGTCAAAACTTGTACGGTATTATTTACAGGCGTAGCTATAGATAATTCATTATTGTCCAAATGATTATCACTGACTTGTACAACACGATAAGCCACAGCATTATCGTTTCTATTTATCTGACAAAATTGATATTGAACATTATCATCTTCTGATGTAATTTCTATGTTACCATCGGTATCTATTATTTCAGCTTCCTCCAAAACCATTCCGATGTTATCGTCGCAGATTGTTGCTTCGTCTGTACTACAAAATAAAGTCAATGTTACTGATTTCTTCGAATTACATTTTCAAATAAACATACACATTCATGTAGAATCATCGTATAGGATCAAGTTCACGAAAATATTCCATTTCCAATCTTTCAATTATTTATAACATTTAAGAACGACGAGAAAATAAACGAACAAAAGAAAAATTAAATAAATATTCTATTGCGTGATATAAAATAGACAAATTGAAACGTGCGTTAATAGCACAACTAACGGAATGATCAAAGTAATAAAACTATTTATTCTCGTATAAATAAAAAAAAAAAAAATACTTAGCATTTAAGACATAACCTACCTCTCTTCTACTTGATCGAAATGATGTATAATTTCCATCGCCGCCTACGACTAAATTAATCTTTAAACCTTTTTGTTAAGAAATTAATTCAATTCATAGCTAGACTTTTTGTCAAATCTACACACCGACAGCATCTTTGCAAGAGTGACGCGACGCAGTAATGCGGAAGCAACCGATTGCCCGATGCACTTTAAAAGGAAAGGAAAGATAATTCCACCGAGATTGTATTGATAATTTATTTCATTTATCCTCGAAGAATGAAATAAATATATTTCAAATGATATGATGTTCTATCTTTTTGTATATATATATATATTTTTTTTTTCCATTAAAAAATCACGAAGATAATAGTAAATAAAATATTCTTGAAAAATTTTTTTAAACGTATTTTCAAATATCTAAGATATATTGCATTTGTAATGATAATCTCATATACGTAAACGAATTAGACGTTTTTATAAACCATTTTCGCATCGTATAACTCATGAAAAAAATTTGAATTTCGCGCAATATTAAAAGAAAGTCATGATAAAATAGAATAGGAATTATTAAGGCTGACGCTATCTTTTGTTCGAAGCACGTGTAATTACAGCGACAGGTACGGACAAAATATGAACTACGGATACGAGCGGGGTAAGCAGTCCTCACCATGCGTCTATCGTATCGGTGTATAAACTTGTATTGGTTATTCCCATGGTTTAATCCATCGCGTATTTTCGTCTTTTTAATGTTTAAACGAAAGTACCATTGTTGAAATATTTTCTTAGATGTAAGAAAAATAATCATAGATAGTGAACAGCCTTAAAGTAATATTATTTTATATTTCATATGGAAACAGTGTTTCTCTATTGCACTTGTTTTCGTATTTTGTTCACAGATGTCGCTGAAGCGGCGCACGCTTCATCCGAAAAAATGTCGACGGCATACACGTATGTGTAATAGTACCGCATATATGACGTGCTTCTACGTAATGACGACTGTTTGTATAAACATGTTGCTAAGAAACCGTATATATACTCTCGATGGCTTTAACGCATCGTCTTTTTGTAACATACGAATAAAGCAACCTTTTAAAGTGATATTTATTTTATAACAATAAGTTATGTTACTTAAATATTTAGGAACAATTGTATCGTCACACGTAGGTTATCTCGTATTTGTATATCATTCTTATTTCTGAAAGGAAACCGATCTGTTTATGTTAATACACGTTTATATCTTTGTTAATAATAGGAATGTGAAAACAAAGTTATTAGCATAGTTTGGTCACCCAATAATCAAAAACTTGCTGTCGCTTCTACTGATCGTTCAATCTATTTGTTTGATGAAAATGGTGTTAAAAAGGACAGATTTTCTACCAAGCCTGTAGAACCGAAGGCATTAATTAATTTTTAATTATTAATATATTAATTATTTTTTTTTTGTTTACATCTGCTTAACAAGTTCTTAACGATGAAAATGGCTTTTATTTCAGTTTGGTAAAAAGAGTTATCTTGTTAAGGGTATAGCATTCTCTCCAGATTCGATAAAAATAGCTGTAGGTCAAACCGACTGTATGGTTTATGTTTACAAAATTGGCGAAGAATGGTAATTATAAGTTTGTTATATATTTTATATATTATTATCTCTATCGGATGATTGAACGTTAAAAAAAATTTGTTTTGTATGTAAAAAATTTTCGTAGGGGTGAAAAGAAAGTCATATGCAATAAATTCAAACAAAATTCAGCAGTCACTTGCTTGACATGGCCTACAGAAGGGCCTATTATAGTTGGTCTTGTGGATGGCAAGGTCCGTGCTGCATTTATAAAAACTCACAAAATACAAACCTTGTATACGGCAGATGCCATGACAATTGCATTGGCCACAAAGTAACATTTTTAATATTATGTATAAATAGTATAATAAAATGTAATATAATATTTTAATTATTTTTGTCTAACTTTTAAGTATTCGAGGAACTGGCTTTTTATCAAGTCATGCAGACGGTAGTATTATAAGATATTATGTAGCAGACGATGGAAACGTTGAACCCTCAGGCCGTGTTTGTACTCACAATGTACCGGCATATGCTTTAGCTTGGTCTCAAGCTCATATTATGGCAGCTGGTTGCGATAAGAAGATAACTTTTTACGATCCTTATGGAAAACTTGTCAAAACGTTTGATTATAGTAGAGAGAACGGCGAAAAAGAAATGACAGTTGCATGTTGCAGTCCCAGTGGACAAAGTATTGCCATTGGTTCATGGGACAGAATAAGAATATTTGATTGGACTCCTCGTCGAGCGATTTGGGAGGAAGCAAAACTAAAAGAATTGCCAAATTTCTACACAATAACAGCATTGGCATGGAGAAAGGATGGTTCTAGATTAATTATTGGTGGATTGTGCGGCGCTGTAGAACAATTTGAAACAATATTAAGGCGTACTCTTGTTAGGGGAAGCCACGAGGTAGCTTATGTTGGTCCTAGCCAAGTTATTGTTCGACCATTAAATGGTACTAGCCAACCAGTTGTAATTAGATCACGTACGGGAAATGAAATAGAAGAAGTAAAGGTCTTAGGTCGCAAGGACAATAATATTGTAGCGCGCACATCGAATACATTATTGATCACTGATATCGAACAAAATCTTATTAGCGAAATACCTTGGGAAGATAGGAGCGGTAATGAAAAATTCTTTTTCGAATATCCTGGAGTTTGTTTGATATTTTGCGCTGGCGAATTGACAATTGTTGAATATGGTAAAAATGAAATACTTGGATCTGTTAGAACCGAAGCAATAAATCCTCACGTTGTTAGCATAAGAATTAATGAAAGACACGTTCCTGGTATGGCAGACAATAAAAGATTGGCATACCTTTTAGATCCACGAACGGTACGTATAATCGATTTCGTAACGGGTGTTACCATCAGCATGATAACGCATGACGTGCGAGTAGATTGGTTGGAATTAAGCGAAACAGGTCACAGGCTTCTATCACGAGATAAGAGAGGAAGATTATGGTTAAGCGATGATCAAGGAGGTAGAACTTTATTACTGACAGGAGTAGGTTTTGTATCTTGGGTACCTGGAAGTGACGTTGCCGTAGCACAAACAGGTCAAACAATAGCAGTATGGTATAATGTCGATGCTCCGGAAGCAGCGACGCTCATACACGTTCGCGGTGACGCTGTAGATATCGTTAGAGAAAATGATCAAACGTCGGTGATAGTCGAAGAGATGGGTAACAGAGTATCTTATTTACTCGATGAAGGACTGATCGAGTTCGGTACGGCATTACATGATAATGATTTTGGAAGAGTAGTCTTGTTTTTGGAAGAATTAGGTGATACTCCGCAAGCCGAAGCCATGTGGGAAAATGTTGCGAGAAATGCGATGGCTGCTAGACAGTTATCTATTGCAGCACGATGTTATGCTGCTCTCGGTGACGTAGCCTGTTCGAAATTTTTAAGAGAAATTGTCAATGTTGGAGAAAAATATGCCATTGAAACGGGTAATGATTCATTGACAAGCCCAGATTGTTGGGCTATGCTGGCAGTATTGAATGGAGAATTGAAAACAGCGGAAGTCATTTATCTCGAACAAAACGAATTAGATAAAGCTTTGGATATGTATCAAAAATATTGGAATTGGGAGGATGCATTAAATTTAGCACAAAATCGTGGTTGGTCTGGCTTAAAGGAGCTGAAAGATCGCCATTTAAGATGGTTACTAGATAACGGACAAACAGCCAAAGCAGCGGCTATAATAGAAACGGATAATCCACAACGCGCAATGAAACTCTATTTGGAGTCCCGTAGACCAGGGCGTGCGGCTAGATTATTACTGGTTAATAATGAATTAATAGAGGATGCAACGATCGTGAAGGAAGTAGTACGAGCATTAAAGGCAACCGATTTGATGGAATTAGCAGGGGAAATTTTAGAAAGGACGTCCGATGCTATGGACGCAATTAAATGTTATGCCGAGGCTGGTGTATATGCGAGAGCGTTAGAGTTGGCTCGTAAAATCGATCCAACGAACGTCGTTATTTTAGAAAAGGAATGGGGTAAACATTTGGCTGCAAACGGTCATTATGATGCCGCAATAAATCATTTTATCGAAGCGGGTGAAACTGTTCTTGCTTTGAATGCAGCGATTGATGCACGACAATGGAGAAAAGCATTGCAAATTATGCAAGTCGTCGAAGACGACGATCCACAAATACGAAAGCAATGCGAAAAACTTGGTGAGTATTTTGAATCGATAGGGGATAAAAATTTGGCCGAAAAGTTATTTTTACGAGGACAAAATCCCCGAAGAGCAATTGATACTCATATACAATCTGGCAATTGGAGTCGTGCACACGAGGTAGCCATAGAATATATGAACACCGAGGAAGCCAATGAGGTTCTTGAAAAACACGCAGAGACGTTAGAAGAAACTGGTGATTTACGACATGCCGAAACACTTTATGTCGCGATCGGAGAATATGATTCTGCAATAGCGATGTATAAGAAGGCTGGTCAACGTAATGACATGATAAGATTAGTTGGAAAATATAGACCTGAGTTACTTCAAACTACTCATGCCCATTTGGCGCGCGAGTTGGATGCTGCAGGCAAACCGCGAGAAGCCGAAGAACACTTTTTAGGAGCTAATGATTGGCGAGGTGCCGTGGCATCTTACAGATCGGCCAATATGTGGGAGGATGCTTTACGTGTTGCAAAACAATCATCTGGGGAAAAAGCTGCGCACCAGGTAAAAAAACATATTAATTTGTTTCAAGGATTTTTTTCTTTTTTTTAAATCATCTCATATACGTATCACTAATATCATTGCCATTCCATAGGTGGCTTTGATGTGGTCACGCACATTGGTACCAGAATTAGGTGCCAGATTGTTGATGCGTTTGACATACTTTGAGCCTTGTCTTCAAATTGCATGCGAAGCTGGTATATTCGATTGGGCTTTAGAAATTGCCAAGTATGGTACATCCGATCAAAAGAAAGAAGTTCATTATAAAAAGGCTATGGCATTAGAAGACGAAGGAAGATTTTCCGTGGCAGAAAAAGAATTTATTCAAGCCGGAAAAGCAATGGAAGCTGTACAAATGTATATACATACCAGAGATTGGGAAGCCGCGGAGGACGTTGCACAGTCTCATATTCCAGAAGCATTAAATCAAGTTCTTGTTGCAAGAGCTACTGAGGCAGCCGAAGCACAGGATTACAGTCTCGCAGAATCACTTCTTTTGAGAGCACACAAGCCGGAGATAATAGTAGATCATTATAAGGTAATAAAATCTCGTGCTTTCTCTTTCTCTCTCTCTCTCTCTCTCTCTCTCTCTCTTAAAAAATCACGTTAGTATATTACATTTCTGATTATTATATAGAAAGCTGGTATGTGGTCCGAGGCATTGAGAGTATGTCGAGAATATTTACCGAGTCAAGAGGCTACACTTCGTCGAGAATTGGGGCAAAAAAGTGCGGGTATAGATGGCTTGAACGCGTTAGAGGAAGCTCAAAAGTGGTTAGAAGTTGGCGAAGTGCGCGCTGCGTTGGACATTCTTATCCTAGATCCCCAAGCATCTAAAGCTTCTTTAACACGGGCAGCCGAAATAGTTCTTCATCAGGCCGATCCAGAAATTGCTATAGAAATTGGCGGAGATTTGGGATCACGATTATTTGATGCCGGTGAACATGCTCTATCTGCTCAGGTAAATTTTTATCTTATATAAAAACTAACTACTACTGGATTCATAAAAAAAAAAAAAAAAATATTGAAATGTCAATAATGCCCTTGCGAAAAACAGGTCTTTTTACAAGCCGACAGGATCAGAGATGCCATTAACACTTTGGCCGCAGTTAACGAATGGGAAAGAGCTCGACGTATCGTAAGAGAACTCGCTCCAGAGTTGGAGCCATATTTGGAAGGGAGGTACAAGGATGCCATGATAAGGGATGGCGAAATAGAAAAATTAGTTGAAGTCGATGCCGGGGCTGCTTTAGAGATGCTAGCGCAAAAAGGTCAATGGGATCAAGTGTTCGAAGCGGCCGCCATGCAAAGTCCAGAATTATTACACAAATATGTCGCGCAACGTGCAGCCCAATTATTAAAGTCACATTCGCCGGTACAAGCACTTAGACTTTACATGCAATATGGCGCGTTACCGATCCCGCAATACTTCAATCTTTATCTACAATTATCCGAAACGGTATTAAATTCCGAGGAGACCTACAACGAGTACAAATATTTATCGCAATTACGTAGCGTTTTATTCGAATTATGTAAAAGTTTGGAATCGTCCTCGGCGAGCGGTATGAAATTTCGTAAATTTCTAGAGGCCTCTCATTACTCCGCGGTCAGATGCGGATGCCGATCGTTTACAGGATTATCCGGAATAGTAACGAAAACGTCGATTACTCTAATACGTTATTCCGACATTTTGTTACCAGATCGTTGTTACTACGATGCCGGTATGGATGCACGTTCTAACGGCCTGACCAGCGAAGCGTTTATATTTTTAAATCATTTTTTGGATCTCGAGGAATGCATAGAGGAAGGCGATAGTAATATTCTCGACGTTGATGATCTTAGGGTAACGGATTTCCCGCTGGAAGTACCATTACCGGATAATCTTAGCATGACGAAGGAACAAAGAGAAGAAGCTAGAGAATGGGTATTAGCAATTTCTATGGATCAAAAAGTAGAACAAGGCTTGCCGATCGATCAACGTGGAATTTATGTCGGTTCGTTAACGAGTTCTATAAGCAATTCAATACCATTACAAGAGTGTACGCTAACGGGATATCCGATTCGTGGTCCAGTAATTAGATTTGAAGAAAATAATCGTGTAACCGATCGCGACGATTGGACTAAATTAGTTAATATCGCCCGACAAACACCGCCCGACTCTGCGTTAAACGATATTATACTGTTTATACAAGATTGGTGTGGTGTCGTTCCAACTTATTCGTTTTGAAAAAGAAAAAAAGAAAAATAAAAGAAAGAAAAAAAAGAATATATTTTATATAAATGTGTTTTATGTACCAAATAAATATCTCCGTGTGATAATATGATTGTACGAGATTTGTTATAATTCGATACGTGCATTGTATATATAAAATTTTGTTTGGCACATGGAAGAACATAACCTAAATAAAATGAAATTTAATCGATGGCAAAGGAGTTTCCTTAACGATTTGAAAAATGTGGTGGCCCTGAGAAGGGCCGTGTATATATCGGTGGTAATAGTAGTAGTAGCAGATGGTTGGTGGTAATTGTAGATCGATTAATTAAGCTTTCTTTTCTGTCTTTTTCGGTAATAAAACAGCTTGAATGTTTGGCAAAACACCACCTTGAGCGATGGTAACACCAGACAACAATTTGTTTAATTCCTCGTCATTACGGATTGCCAATTGCAAGTGTCTTGGAATAATTCTAGTCTTCTTATTGTCACGAGCAGCATTGCCAGCCAATTCCAAAACTTCAGCAGCTAAATATTCCATAACAGCAGCCAAATAAACCGGTGCTCCAGCTCCAACGCGTTCAGCGTAATTTCCTTTTCTTAAAAGCCGATGAATACGGCCAACCGGAAATTGTAATCCGGCTCTGTTTGAGCGAGACTTTGCCTTTCCCTTCACTTTACCGCCTTTTCCGCGTCCGGACATTTTTTCTCTTTAGCTTTGTCGTAAGATAAAACGGAGAACGAACCGACCAACAACGAAGTTTAGATCACTATGCCCGAGAAAGCGCCTGCCACCACGTATTTACACGTTCCTAGCGCTATCTAAGCGAGCCAATAGCAATCCTCGAAGGGTCACCGACCGAATACTGCGCTCTGATTGGTACACTATAGAAGTATATAATCGAAAAATACGAGGCCTGCATCATTCCAATCGACACTACTCGCGAGACTCTTTGTCCTGCGCAATAAAGAGAAAAGAAAAAAAAAAGTAAATTGTTCTCGAGATGCCGCCAAAAGCCAGTGGTAAAGCAGTGAAGAAGGCCGGTAAGGCACAAAAGAATATCAGTAAAACTGATAAGAAGAAAAAAAGGAAGAGGAAGGAAAGCTACGCCATTTATATTTACAAAGTACTCAAACAAGTTCATCCCGATACTGGAATATCGAGTAAAGCTATGAGTATCATGAACAGTTTCGTCAACGACGTTTTCGAGCGTATAGCTGCCGAAGCTTCGAGATTGGCTCATTACAACAAACGTTCGACTATAACTTCACGAGAGATACAGACTGCCGTACGACTTTTACTTCCTGGTGAACTTGCTAAACACGCCGTTAGCGAAGGCACCAAAGCTGTCACCAAGTATACTAGTTCAAAATGAATTGATATACGCATGATGCAAACGGCCCATTTTTTTAAAAGTATACCAGTTCAAAATAAGTTGATAATACACGTGGTGCAAACGGCCCTTTTTAGGGCCACAAACAATTTATCTTCGTTGGGTATTTTCTCAAAATGGTTTATTTCACGTGACATAATTAAATCACCTAAACGTCGTTTTCTTTTACGCTCATCGCCAAGTTATTAACTCTATTGTTGTTTGTAGAAAATATACACAGATTTGTTACATCGTTATAAACGCATAAAATAATTCCAAACTGTATGATGTATATCAAAATGAAATTATTTGTAAAATAAATATTATATATGAATTTTATTTGATCTGTGGTAAAAAAAAAAATCGTTATTTTTATCCAATACCCATAAATCCGGATATATATTTATATGTACGTTGCAAATAAGATAACATCGAACCTCCTCCTCCTATATATAATAGCTTCGACGAATATTCCACGTATTTCGACCTTCCTCGTCCGTTTTAATTGTAAATTATGTCGTACGACGACACAAAATCGTGTACGAACGACCAACGTCGTGACAAAAATAAAAAAAAAAAAAACAGTATTATATTTTTATGATCGTCCATTTAGATTAGATTCTGTAATTTCGTACTATTTCTCGATCGCAAGATTTCGAATTTGATTAAGTTCTGTGATTGAAGAAAAAAAAAGTAAACAAATAAATATTACAGTAGCAAAAATCTATTTCCATCGATATTTCACATTAATCTTACATATTATTTATTATTTACATATGAATATCGTTAACTCGAGTATCTAAAGTGTACATATATATCACACGATTTTGCGTCGTCGTAAGATATCTAATCAAAATCTAAGGCCTAATACAACATAGATTATAAATATATATATATATATATTTTTTTTTTTTTTCTCACAAAGCTAAGAAACTAAAGATTGCGTACTTTGTTCTCTTGTGCTTATAATACGCTGCAAATTTATGATAGGGATAACATTAATGAGAAATAGATTGTCGTTTTATCGTTTTACGTCATATAGACGACAGTAAGTAACGTTGTAATGTGTACCTTATCGTATTCTTAGACAATAAGTCCGCGAACGAGGAAACAATGACTCTTGTGGCACGGTATACAAGAGGATTCAATAATCAAACGTAAATATTATCAAGTACTCCGTACAACGGAGACATAAAACTTTCTCTTTCTTGTTCTTCTTCTTTATTGTTATCCAATCTTCATCGGACGAGCATCGGTCGCACGATTTTACGTCGTCGTAAAATGTCTGATCAAGATCGAAGGCCTAATACAACATAGATTTTATATATATATATATATATATATATATATATATATATATATATATTACGTCGATGTTATAAATAGTTTATGAAACTCGTCATACATACAACAAAACGTGTATCACTCGTGTATCATTTAAATAGTACTAGTTATTGAAACAATTTCTGTGTTTTCAGGAAATATATATATATATCACATATCACTTAATAAGTCTCCGGTATATATTCTGTGTAATAGAATATGGTAGAATTTATTATTTAGTTACAATTTATTATATTTCGAATTGTAAAAGAGATTAGTCAAGAACATTAAAATGTAGAAAACTGTTATATATATATCAGAAAATGTACGCGTAGGAAGGAGGCTTCTTGTATCGTAAATAGAAAAACTTAGAAATAGAAAACGTAGAAATATATTATTACCTCAGAATCCTAATCTGGTAGGGATTAGAGAAAGTTTTATACATAAAAATATATATTTTTTGAGTTTTATGGGTATAATTATTCTTTTCGTTCGTAATTTATTTTCACATCGTGTAAAAGAAAAGTACCGCTAATATAGTTCGGATAAAAGTAGGATGAAAGTTGTTCTTTTAAAATTTTTTCTATATATCTACTCTTCACAAAAACAAATCTATGTGAATTGTTCTGTCTCGTTAAAAGGGATTGGTGGCCCTGAGAAGGGCCGTTGTATTTTTGTTATTTCTGGGAAGGGAACCCTAAAAAGGGCGTCTGCATTTTTTATTTATGTTCAAGATGACGTATAACCAAATCGTCCAATAGAAAGTTTTTAACGATCGAACGTGAATAAAATCAAATTGCTTGTTTATTTTTTGGTTATATTTTTTTGGAATGCTTGAAAGATTTAACCACCAAAACCGTAAAGGGTACGTCCTTGTCGTTTCAACGCATAAACGACGTCCATAGCCGTGACAGTCTTTCTTTTGGCATGTTCGGTGTAAGTTACAGCATCGCGGATAACGTTTTCGAGGAAGACTTTCAAAACGCCTCGGGTCTCTTCGTAAATCAATCCGGATATACGTTTGACACCACCACGACGAGCCAAACGACGAATCGCGGGTTTAGTTATTCCTTGAATGTTATCACGAAGAACCTTCCTATGCCGCTTAGCACCTCCCTTTCCCAATCCTTTTCCTCCCTTTCCGCGACCAGTCATTTTATAGTCCGATCAAAAAAATATTTAAAAGATAAATTAACGTAGTTTCACTGAACAATCTCTGAGAACTACTCGAACTCGCAGCAACAGCCGTTGTGAGCTCCTCCTTACATCGAGGCCACTTTTATAACGTGGATTCCTACGTATCCCCCACCACAACTCTCAGGACCAATCAACGTAACGTTCAACGTACTTTCATATTAAATCGGACGACAGTAAAACTACAGTTGTTTGATTTTTTCTCTTCTTTCTTTTTTTTCCTTTTTCTTTTTCTTTTTTTTTTTACATCCAAGTGAACTCGTTCAACGTGCGTTATAAAGAAGGCATAACAATTTCTGCCATATACGCATATATAATATAAATTCGTAAATATAAATTCATTATTTTATTTTATTTTTTTTTTTTTTTTTAGACAATGTATGTTAAATTGGATGTTAAAGTTGTACGACCATTGTCGATTGGATCGATCGGACGAACGACCATGAACAGCTTGTCTATATACGGCTGATGATGTTATTTACGACTGATTAATAATCCTCCTTTGTCCGTGTGACTGACTTATTGTCTCGAGATAAAGCATACATCAATGGTATTGTCTGTATTGACGTAAACAATAAAATGACGATCTAATTCACATCGCAATATTGTAAATTCCCAAGGTAAAAAAAAAGAATTATGAGAACAAAGGAAGGCAATTTTTAGTCCCTTTGCAATTTGAAAAACATAATAACTCTAAAAAATGATAACACTTGCATGATTATGTTGTCTGGAAAGCCATCATACAAGGCTAATTATACTAAATTTTAACAGAAATTATATTTTTCTCGTGTATCAAAGGAAAATGTTAAGAGAAAAGTAAAAATTATCTATGGGTTTAAAGTGTATCAGTAGTTATTGTTAAAATATTGTATTTCTTTCTTTTTTATTATTATTATTATTATTATTATTATTATTATTATTATTATTATTATTATTATTATTATTATTATTATTATTATTATTATAAATCGATATAAATTAAATGAATGAAAATTGAATGTACGATGAAGAAAAGGAAAGGGAGAGAATGAGGAGATGTAAATCGATATTGTTTCTTTGATGAGAAAAATTGACGGCCCTGAAAAGGGCCAATTCGTAAATTTCTCTTCGTATGTTTTCTTCGTGTTATATCTATGAGATATTATATACCTCATGGTAGTAGACATATTTATCAACCTGACATCTTCGAATTTTTAGGAACGTTTTTAGTCGTTGCTCTCTTCGGTTTGGGAGTTTTAGTTTTGCTGGCTGGCGACTTCACGGTTTTCTTAGTTTTTGATAGAGTTTTCGGTTGTGCCGTTTTTTCCGTAATCTTTTTATTAGCGACAGCAGCAGCAGCAGTAGCAGTAGCAGTAGTGGCAGTGGCAGTGGCAGCAACAGCAGTAACAGCTTTAGTAGCGGCGACTTTAGGCTTCTTTTTTTTATCGTTAGGTTTCTTAGCGGATTCGGTTTTCTTGGTTGACGTTTTAGACTTCTTCGTTGGTATTTTAGCTTTTTTGGTAGCACTTGTCGCAGTCTTGCGAGCCGCCGCCGCTGTCTTTTCAACAGATTTATCGTTTATCATTTCTTCCTTGGCGACGCGTTTTGCCTTTGCCTTTGCACCACCACCACCACCACCACCACCGCTTTTGACCTCGGCTGAAAGCTTAAACGATCCTGAAGCTCCTTTACCTCTAGTTTGCACAACCGTACCATTAGATACGGCATTCTTCAAATATTTTTTTATAAAAGGTGTTATCTTTTCACCGTCAACTATGTAAGTCGCTACAACGAATTTTCTGATTGCTTGAAGCGATGAACCTTTACGATCTTTCAACCCTTTAATAGCAGCAATTACCATTTCAGAAGTTGGAGGGTGAGTTGATTTTGGTCGTGGAATCTTCGCCTTTTGTTGCGCCGCTTTTTTTGCCTTAGGTGTAGCAGTTTCAGTTGTATTTTCAACTGACGATCCATCGGTTTTGTTCGCCGAATCCTCCATTGCGATGTTCCTCTTTGATATTCGAGCGAGCGAAATGACGAAAGAAAATCGATAAGCTTACCGGGCTGGTATAGCAAAGGTAATGTAATTTCTTTTCATACGTTTGGTGGTGGTGGTATGTGTATATATCTATATATATATATATATATATATGTATGTATATATATATACTGAGAATAGTAGATGTCGCTGGTTTCGTCGCGTTGCTTGTGGCGACATCTCCTTTGCCACTTTCCGTAAGCATAGCAACATCAATACATAAATTCTTAAATATGTATGGCTCGTGACGTCTGGCTCGTAGGAAGGCATGTTCGTAATAAGAGGATCTCTATATACTATACTTTGTGATATAAAATAATATATTTCAATCCAATATTCGATATTTACAAGGAGTACAAAACAAGTATCTTAAAATGTTCGTTAATATTAAAAGAAATACAATAATTATTAGAATTATATCAAAAATTAAAAATTCTCCTTAAAAAACAACAAATATATAAATTGATTGAAGATTTATATGAGAATAGAGATTTGAAAAAAAGAGAAATTCGGAAAGGTTATGGATTATATTAAAAAAAGAAAAAA
The DNA here is from genome assembly GCA_918808275.2 of Dolichovespula sylvestris. Taxonomy (NCBI): domain Eukaryota; kingdom Metazoa; phylum Arthropoda; class Insecta; order Hymenoptera; family Vespidae; genus Dolichovespula; species Dolichovespula sylvestris. The sequence goes on from OU964961.1 coordinate 9,255,835, forward strand.
AAATTGATTTATGTAAAAATATTATTTCATTCTATATTCATTTTGTCATTTTCTGAAAAAGAAACAAAACGAACAGAGATTAAAAGAGAGAGAAAGAGAGAGAGGGAGAGAGAGAGAGATAGATAGAGAGAGAGAGAGAGAGAGAGAGAGAGAGAGAGAGAGAGAGAGAGAATGAGAAAAATAATTGGAGAAAGTGAGACAGAACGCACACGATATACGTGCATCGCTTACCGCAATATCGTGCTCCATCTCTATCTCTTTTTATCTCTCTCCTACGCACAAGGAAAACGAAAACGCGCTCTCTCTCTCTCTCTCTCTCTCTCTCTCTCTCTCTCTCATGTCGTTTCTTTTTTGTTCGTTTTATTTTCATTACACCATGTCTCGTTTCATCTTTTCGTTGATTTACCCCCACTATAAAAATTTCATTTTCAAAAAAGTTAGGAGGGTGAAGGATCGTTCGTTCCCGCCAACGGCATTGGCCGCCTCTTGAAAATACACGGCATTATTCCCACCACTCTGTATCTGTGTCACGTGACCCAAGTTATATCTTATGATTCGTTGTCACATTTCTGATCTAACCTAACCCTATAACTACTGGCATACTACAGATACTACTATTTTTATATCACATTTGACTATCTGCTTTCGTTCGAAAATTTTTCGTAGTGGTTATCATTTTGATTGATTATGTAGTCAAATGAAAAGCAGCGCTGTTTATTAATAAGACTTTACGTACACGTAATATGCAATTTACTTTGTTGTGTTACGGACAACATATTCAACGAGCTTATACATAACTCGATGAGCGAAGTCGAAAATCAAGGGAGAATGTCAATCCCTTTTATGTAATTTACGATTGGAAATACGCGGAGACAAGCTATAAAAATGATTTTAATGATTCTATTTCTAATCTGCTGTAATCCGCTGGAAAGACACGAGGGAATGATGTCCCATCAAATTTATATACCATATGTGAGTACATGTTTATATATGTAACGCATATTTTATATATACTTAGTTTAATAGATATTTTAATTGGCCACTTCGTAGAAATTATAATATGTCCCATTATAATCTAAAGGGTTTATTCATGCCACGTGGCAGAAGAAAGAACAGAGAACCGTGAAAATCTGAAACCACGCATGAACTTCAACTTGTTTCGAAAGGAAGATATTCCTGAGACATCGATTGAGAACTTCATGGATTGAGACTTACTGTTCGTAGCGGAGACATGTCTTGTATATGTAGGTAAGAAGGATATTGTAACTTTAATACGGTCATTAATTTCATTACATGTTAAGACGGATGATTTGATTTTTCATTTTTCAGTAAAGCAGAAGTAACAGAACCAATCGACTTTTCTTCTAATGCTGGTTAGACCAGGAGCTGTTAAAGATATTGCAATGACAGTGCTAGCGATCCGAGTTAAAACCATCAATTATATTACAGTTGATGAGGCATTCTATAATTGTAAAAAAAAAAAAATACTTTACTATTGATCAAGCATATAATAACACAAATGAGATTAGCAAAAATATTAGGATGTCATGGGTAAATTCATTGAAAGTGACTGTACACGGTATTCAGGATTTATTGTTAAGTCAAATTCATTAAAAAATAAAAGCTGACAGTGATACTGTTGACAATCTTCGAGTAAATTACCAATTTCGTTAAGAGCAAATATGAAACTGAGGGCATTTTCTTTGAAAGAATAGAAGAGGGGAAAGTAATCTAAAAGTAAATAAGTAAGTAAATAAGACTGAATAATAACTGAACACCAAAGAAAGTACAAAGTAGCGTAGATAAAAGAAATAATATATATTATAAATATATATCGTGTAGGACTAAATTTATAATTTAATAAATTACACGTACGAATATGCACGGAGCATTATACAATAAAACACATGCGTTGTTTATTCGATTTTCTTTTTCTCATTCCTTACACGTCGATACTCGTTATATATACTGCAGATCATAAAAGCGATTAACGTAAACAAATGTAGTTATGATAATTCAAATTTTTTTCCTTTTTTTTTTTTTTTTTAATATTTTATATTTTTAGAACAAGTGATTCCATGGGTGCGTTGCAAAACATGGACATATAAATATTTTGAATGTAACAATGCGCACGAAACGTACGACACCGCCACGTCACCGCAAGCGACGCTCCGTCGACGCAGATGCCTGCGTTACCATGCCGGAACGCACGACAACGCGGCATATTTTGGCGTTACCGCGCATCGTTGCGACAGTGCAGAGAAACGTATCGTTGAGTATACTCGTGTAATAACTTCACCGCAAAACATCATGGCCGATGAGATTAAGATCGAGCTTCGATTGAATCTTTAATCTTAAGAAATTAGAAAAAGTATCGCGAAATTTTGGACGTTACGACGAGGCCGGGATCGTCGTGATAAAAATTAAAAAAGACAAAAAAAAAAGACGACCTGCCTGAATGACCGTCGAAAAATTTTTCTAATAATTTTGATGATAAAGGTTGGAGTAGGAGTTACAAATATCCGAGAAAGATTCATATTCATTTTCCTAGATGACGCTAATAATCGCAAAAAAAAGAAAAAGAAAAAACGGTACGTTAACGCAACGCACGTCTGTACTGTTCGTTAACGATAACGCACCGTGCACGTTACGGCAACGTTGCGTCAAAATATCGTTCATCTGCATCGGCCCTTATGTTAAATCGAGGACACACGAGCGTTGAAACGACGTACGTACGTTGTCAAAGTATATACTGTCGTATAATAAAATTCACGTTCTATTATAGGAAGTGCGTCACTGACGATGTACAGTGAATCGTCTGATAGTTTAATATCAATGTATTTATGCTTGAAGTGTACACGCACGTATATACATATACGTGTCCACGGAGAACGTCCGTCGTCAAATGGACGTCGTATCAACGCTCGTGTGACACCAATCTACGTTGATGATATATAAACAGACGTTAACAACATGATCAACTAATCCTAGTATTTGGGCTCTCTGCTATACGATAATATATGTATTTTCACAATGAACGTCGTTTTAATAATACGTGTCTCCCCAGCCGTATTTATCCTAGAATGAACACGTTGGACACGACGCGACGCACGTTCTGTATTATTGTATACCCGTGAATGCAGCAAGTCGCGCGAACGTACCGTCAGTCGTCCGTTGCGTGGCAATCGTGCTGGACAGTTATCATCTTTTATACCCTTTAGCTTGTTATAAGTAACGAAAAAAAAAAAAAAAAATCAAAAAGAAGAAGATGGCAAATAATGTCGACACCGAGTTGTTAATCAGCGAAGTAGAGAAAAGAGGTGTAATATGGGATACCTCCAATGAGTATTATAAGGATAAGAATAAAAAAAATGCAGCGTGGGATGAAATATGTTCTGGTTTATTGAAAAATTACAAATCAGAATCCCAAACGCAGAAAAAATTAATTTGTAAGTACCATTTTTAAGGGAGTTTAAGTTGAATAATAAGATTATCTTTATGTTTGTTTAAGTAAATAAACGAGCTCTACTATTCCATCGAATTGTTAGGATAATTTTCTGTTGTCATTTACGAAGTAATGTGTTAAATGATTTTGAGCGCGATCGAAAGTTATATTCTCAATATATGTACAGTGTATCGATTGTCCCTCTATATATATAAATTTTATTTGACCGAATATTAAATTCACATTTTCAATGTAGAGTTTGATAATCGGTAATTAAAAATTAATTTATTTATTGGTAAGTGAATGTCGAAATAAGGTCTAAGTAAATTCCTGTTTAATCCAAATGGTATCGTCGTCAAGAAATACGTAAGTTATAGCAATGTCACTTTCGTGTAGGAGTTAGGATGCCGAGAGTGTCACGTTTCATGTTTTTCGAAATAAAAAAATTTCGCAATCAAAAATTTTCGCTAACAATCCAATTAGAAAAAAAATCCTTATAATTCTTATACAAAGATCCACTTCGTTAGAATCGAAAAATAATGTCGCACGAATATGTTTTCCGTCAAATACTCTTAAAGCAATTAGAAAATTTTGCACGAATTTATAATCCTTCTGTTATCTTGTTCCATCTATTTTTATCCGACTATCATTACGTTCCAAATAGTTTTGCATACTATTAAAACTATCTTACTGGCAGTCGTTCTAACAATTCTAAAATTATAGTTCAAATCTTTGAAACTGTATTCAGTGGCAGGGATATCTATAATAATATATATATATATGTATATAGTTTAACACTGTTGATCCTCTAATTATATCAAAAAGTTAACAAAACCATATTAATCGTATTTACAAATGTTTTTAAAATATAAAAATATTTTTTTGTCTTAGTACAAGATATAATATCGAAATGGAGGTCCATTCGGGACAATTATGTCCGCAGTTTAAAAAAACAAGCCGAGAATTGTAAATCTTGTTCTGGGGCAAAAAAAATAAAACTATACATTTACGGAAAGCAATTATCATTTTTAAAGAAAAATAAAGAATTGCAACATACGGATGGTAGTTTAGAAGATAATATTCAGAAAGTGGTCCAATATAAAGAGATTAATGATACAGAAGAGGATATTGAATTAAGCTTACATGGAACATCCACTTCTACTGTAAGTAAAACCGATCAAGATAGTCGGTGCGTCGCATTATTTTGTTCGATTTTTTATCATTATTGCGTGAATCTTTTAGGCCTCGGTAGTACCAACTAAAAGAAAGCGACCTGATATTGAACGGTCATTGATGGACTTCATGTATGCTAACATGACGAGAAAGAATCCAGTGGAAGAGGACGAGGATTTGGCATTTTTTTATTCATTACTTCCGTCGGTGAAAACTTTAACTGCCGATCAAAAATTTACCTTTCGCTTGCAAACAATGCAATTTTTGCAAAATCTCAAAAATTCAATATGCCATATAGGACCCTAATCTTATGTTTATCAATCAGAGTCGAAAATGATCTCGACACGTTCAACCGGTCCGTACTTTTCATAATATTCGTCCATAAGAAATTTCAAAGTTCATACATTTCTCATCGAACAATTCACAATTTCGACATTAATACTAAATTAATACTTACTCGTGTAATAGTTACCCTTATCATTAGTAATTGTAATATATTAACTCTAATGAAAATAAACTTATTTTATTATAATCGCGAATTATTTATCCTAATGTCGTAATCAACGTTTCACCTGGCGATATCTTTATCGTCTTTTTCATATTTGTATTTATCGTCCTTATCATATTTGTATACTATTGCTTTACATAATCCTTTGCACAAGAGAGTAATTTATTGGACGAAATCATGGACCATGCGGAAGTTGTTGAAATATTTTTCAAGGTTTTCGCATAGCTGTTTGTGAAACGTAATGTAGTCAGCTATATTAATATCGTTCACCATTTATGGGATGCATCCATACACCACATACTCTCTTTCGCCTGCCTTGGGTTGCCTTTCAAATACATATAAATACGTTATGTACGGAAATGTTACAATGTCATACTCGCCCACATATTTTCTCTACTTCCTTTGCCAACTGATACTTGCGAAGGAAGCAACGTTTGTGTGTCGTGTACACGTACGTCCGTAAAAAATGACGTCCGTCAAAACGGACGTCGTTTCAAACAACGATAATCCTCGTTTTACAGTTAAACTTTGTTAACATCACTTTTACCTTCAGGTTCTGGAAAAGGTTCCGAACAGGTATTGTCCTTTATAACTACCTATCCTAATCTCATAAATCACTAAAAACATTTTCAATAAATATATTTCGAGTAATTTATTATACTTCAAATTACAAGGGATAAGAGACACGTTAAGACAGCGGCCACGTATAGGAAAATGAACGTAGTATAATAAAAACATAAATCATGTATCATTATCTCTCCGGGACTAATCTCTATTTCTACGGATTAGAGTTTCCTTTTTTGGTTTAAGGTTCATCTTTTGTTCGTATTTCATTTACGGCTAGTGTAAGAATTTAGAATGCTGAAAAATAATATAAGCTGGATAAATAGTAAACGGTGAAATTTTTCATCGTCATGTATAATATATCGTATCTCTCTATTGAATTATTTAATAAATAAAACTATAAATTGTTCCGTATCGTTGAAAGGATTTAGTGGCACTGAAAAGAGCCGTTTCACATAACTTTCTTCGATAGTCATAATTAAAAATCAATAAAATGTTTAACGACTAGACATAATTAAAATCGTATTATTATTATTATTTTTTTTTTTGAACATTTCTGGCAGTTTAACTATCGAAACAATAAATAGTACGTCCTTGCCGTTTCGATGCATACACGACGTCCATAACCGTGACCGTTCTTCTTTTAGTATGTTCGGTATAAATTACTCCATCATGGCATTTTCCAGGAAGACATTTAACGCGCCTTGAGTTTCTTCATAAATCAATCCGGAGATACTTTTAATAATATCACGGTGAAAGCCAAACGACGATTCGCAGGCTTGGTAATTCCTTGAATATTATTACGAAATACGTATATCTTCCTGAACTGAATCTATCCTTCCCAATTCTTTCCTTCCCTTTTCGTTCGATATTCGTTCGATTAAAGTAAAATAAAAAAATACCAAGTCGGTCCTGAAAGTATCCGATATCTTACTCTATAGAAAAATAAAGAATTAATCGTTATCCCTATCTTCATCGTTCTCGATAAAAATGTAATCCTCTAGAAAGTAATCCCCTTTGATTATCCACTACCCTTTTCCATCGTTTTTTCCCCAACTTTTTATTAATAAGACTTTACGTACACGTAATATGCAATTTACTTTGTTGTGTTACGGACAACATATTCAACGAGCTTATACATAACTCGATGAGCGAAGTCGAAAATCAAGGGAGAATGTCAATCCCTTTTATATAATTTGCGATTGGAAATACGCGGAGACAAGCTATAAAAATGATTTTAATGATTTTATTTCTAATCTGCTGTACTCCGCTGGAAACACACGAGGGAATGATGTCCCATCAAATTTATATACCATATGTGAGTACATGTTTATATATGTAACGCATATTTTATATATACTTAGTTTAATAGATATTTTAATTGGCCACTTCGTAGAAATTATAATATGTCCCATTATAATCTAAAGGGTTTATTCATGCCACGTGGCAGAAGAAAGAACAGAGAACCATGAAAATCTGAAACCACGCATGAACTTCAACTTGTTTCGAAAGGAAGATATTCCTGAGACATCGATTGAGAACTTCATGGGTTGAGACTTACTGTTCGTAGCGGAGACATGTCTTGTATATGTAGGTAAAAAGGATATTGTAACTTTAATGCGGTCATTAATTTCATTACATGTTAAGACGGATGATTTGATTTTTCATTTTTCAGTAAAGCAGAAGTAACAGAACCAATCGACTTTTCTTCTAATGCTGGTTAGACCAGGACCTGTTTAAGATATTGCAATGACAGTGGTAGCGATCCGAGTTAAAACAATCAATTATATTACAGTTGATGAGGCATTCTATAATTGTAAAAAAAAAAAAAAACTACCCTTTTCCATCGTTTTTTCCCCAACTTTTTAAGCTCTCCTCAAACTTAAATTTTGGTATGAGAGAAATAGCTGCCTCGTCACATTCTCTTTTAATTCCATGACGTTGTTGAATAGGCTTCCCTTCGAGGCTTTTTTCTATCTGGGAAATAGCCAGTAATCGCACGGCGATATATCCAGACTGTAAGGAAACTGTTGTAATTCGATTGTTGCGTGTTTCGTTAAAAATTCCTGAATAAGGTTGGAGGTACGGATAAGTACGTCGTGATGTATTACCCCCAATTACAAACACTCCGCAATTGGGAACGCTTTAATCTAACAGCGGTATACACTCTTTCTAGAACTTGTCGTTAATATTCCTTGTCGATCGTTTGATCTGCCGGAGCAAATTCATGATGAACGATTCCTTCGTAATCGAAAAAAATATCGTTAGCAACAACTTCATATTGTTCGAACTAAGACGTGATCTTTTTCATTTGATCCGTCATCCAATGGGTACATCGAGTCTCCGTATTGGAATCATATTTGTAACCGTAGATCCATATTTCATCCCCGGTTACTATCTTTTTCAATAATTCAGGATATTTTCTTACCGTTTACAAATTATTCTCGGCGACTTCCATTCTAATGTCCTTCATGTATTGTGACAACACCCGCGGAACGAATCTTTCAAATACTTGGCTTATCTGCAGATTATACAGGGTGTTTCAGCTAAAGGAGACCGCCTCAATATTTTTTTTTGTTTTTTATAATGCAACAAACTTTTATGGCATACTTTAAATGGTTTAAAAAGAGGTATGTTATGAATAGTATATATATATATAATGTTATGTATGTTATAGACGGCCTCCTTTCGTTGAAACACCCTTATATTAATATTTCGGTAACTATCTTTCTTGAAATTCCAAGATCGTCCATTAACTGTCGGGTTGTTAAACGACAGATTTCGTTTTATCGCAACTCGGACGCGTTTAATATTTTCTATCGGTATCGAAGGTTTACCAATATCAGGATCACTTTCAACCGAACTGTGACCAACGTGGAATCGTTTAAAACACTTCTATTTTCCCGTCGCACATAGTATCACCTCCGTATACTATACGAAGCATTTCGGCCGTTTCCGTACATCTATGGCCAAGTTTTTGACAAGATTTTATACAAACACATTGCTCGACGCGTTCTGACATGATAGAAAATTTAAGAAATTAAACGTTCTGACGATTTCCAATATTCACTCAACCGCAAACTTCTGCACGTTAAAGATCAACTAAATGTTTAATACTCTTATTTTTCTATACAGAAATATAAAATAGGTCGGATATTGTACAGATCATATTTCAAAGAATTCAAGAAACAATTGAAGTGAGTTTTTGCGAAGGTTTTCAGTATATATATACATATACAGGGTATCTCAGCTAAAGGTGGCCGCCTAAATATTTTCTTCGTTTTTTATGAACTTTTATGTCATACTTTGAATGGTTTAAAAAGAGCTATGTTATGATATAACATGTTAAAAATATTTAGGCGGCCTCCTTTAGCTGAAACACCCTGTATATACATACGCGCGCGCGTATATGTATATAATATATATATATATATATATATATATATATATTTCCTGGAGATATTTTTTCTCGTAGTTTCTTCGATTCTTTGTTGTTCTATTATTGTTAAGTTCAAATAGCTAACCTTTATTCATCTTAACAATGATTGAATGATCTTCGATAAAGAGTTTTATGAATTTATTTAGGTACAAGATAAGAAAAGGATTTTCTTTCTTTATGTATTTTGTTTTCTTCTTTTCCTTTTAATCAAGATAAATAAATAGAGAGGAGTACGGAGAGAAAGAATAGAAGACTAACAATTTGTAGAATGAAAACATGCCGTTACATATTAAAGGTATTACAATTTGAATTAAATGCTTCACGTTAAATGTGAAGGAAAATAAAATATAAAAGAGGACTTTTAACTCGAGAACGCCTTTCTTAACGTAGATCCCAATGTATCCCCCACCATAACCCTTGGAACCAATCGGCTTAATTCTTTTTAATGGAATATTACTCTTCACGAAAATTGTTAGTTTCAATTATATGAGTAAGTTTATAAAGTATTATTATTATAAGTTTAATATTTCTCGTTATATAGAATTTTGAAGAATCTACTTTTTATTATATAGAAATGTTATAAAACTGAAATTAGATACAGAGAAAATGCACCATCGACATCCAAGCATATATACGTACATATATAAATACAATGGGGAAATTGAACAAACGTACATAATATAACAAAGGACGTTTGGTTTACAATCAAATATATTACTTTTATAAATTAGAAAATAATATAATATGACGTTCGAAGCGTTCAGATCAAGTTACAATGGTAGAAACGTACGAAGACCTCTGATTGGTGCGCTGGAAGAGCAGCCATTCCGTATATATACGAGCACAGTAGCGGTTCGGTTCATTCCACTCGACTCCGTTCGTAGGATCACGTCGTATACTTCGCAGCAGAAGAAAGAAAAATCGATTCGAAGATGCCGCCAAAAGCCAGTGGTAAAGCAGTGAAGAAGGCCGGTAAGGCACAAAAGAATATCAGTAAAACTGATAAGAAGAAAAAAAGGAAGAGGAAGGAAAGCTACGCCATTTATATTTACAAAGTACTCAAACAAGTTCATCCCGATACTGGAATATCGAGTAAAGCTATGAGTATCATGAACAGTTTCGTCAATGACGTTTTCGAGCGTATAGCTGCCGAAGCTTCGAGATTGGCTCATTACAACAAACGTTCGACTATAACTTCACGAGAGATACAGACTGCCGTACGACTTTTACTTCCTGGTGAACTCGCTAAACACGCTGTTAGCGAAGGCACCAAAGCTGTCACCAAGTACACCAGTTCAAAATGAATTAATATAGTCCAAACGGCCCTTTTTAGGGCCACAAATAATTTATTCACGTTGCGGATATTTTCTCTGTATTATTTATTTTCCGTGTAATCCATCGACATTGTAATACGTTTATATCATTATATCATATTTATCATATTATATTTATATCATTTCGTTATAGAAAGTATATCTAAATAGATGCGAGACAAAAATTAAAAATTCATTATAAGCTTATGAAAAATACCGAATAAAAATGTATACATTAAGGTAAATATTATATGAATACGAACTTTTCTTTACAATTGCAGTTAGTGAAAGTTATTTTTATTTTTAGAAAGTTGTTTTAATTTTTAGAAAACGTAAGTACATAACAGGATCGTTTTGAAAGGGAAATTTTTTTTTCTCAAGGATTCCTACCGTAATTTCGTGTATTCTTTTCTAAAGATCTCTAAACTTCTCGGTACGTTAAAGTTTCTATTTAAAAAAATCTCTTCAACTTTCTAACATCGTTCAAAATTCCTTTATAATAAAATTAAGAATTTTTATTACACAGGCCAAAGTCGAGGAGGGTTAAGTTACGCATTTACTTAGGGTCGGCAATATTTCTTTGTCACTTGCCTTTGTCTCTTGTTCAGAGGTCAAGATAATATTTCCGGATGGACACAATGACAATAGGAGATTTTCGACCTCTAGCCAGCGTATCCCCCTCCCTCTTCCCCTCCCGCATCATTAACACACTCGAAATTCGAAAGTGAGAGTTTTAATGACGGTCATGAAATTTTCCTTAAATATAGTGGACGTACTGTAAAAGGCTTTTAACAACACTAAGACGTAAGACGTAATACGGTAAGTACTATCGCATACGATTGGCTTTAAGTCATGAGCCTCGACCAATCACGGGCCATCATCCAAGAAATCGCGGGAAAATATAATTCTTAAGTGCTTAAGTCATTAAATTGCTGCATCTTTGTTTTTCTATTCTACTCGTGTTTTATCACAAAATTTTACATACGAAATGTCTCAATGCTATTGACAATTTCAAGTCCAACGTAGATAAGTATTATTTACCACGTACATGTACATAACCTTAAGATTTGTATAATGTTATTATTATACGGATGTCGTTTGTTTTCCTTGAACAATTGAACGTCGACTGGCGGCCATTGTTATATATCTATCGATAAAACAAACGAATTCGTACACGATGATTAATACGTTCGTCGTTTAAGAATAAACTATCCCTTGTTGTTTTCCTGGTTGTGTTTAGTTTGAGATTTATCTTTCGTATATATATATATATATATATATTATATATATTATTTTTCTCTAAAACATGACCATATAATACATGTATTTTTCCCTTTACTTTGGAATTAATTTGAAAAATTTTTTTTCATAATTTCGCACATAAAACCAGTGTTATGAGAAATATTCAAATATTATAAAAATATCTTTGAACGTCATATGAATATTTCCGTATTTTCTTTTTCTTTTTTAACCGTATATATGGTTGAGAACAACTGTAGAAAACGATGAAATTAAAAAGAAACGACGCCGTGCGAATTTACAATTAGTTTACACGTGTACATATATCATGGTCAATCGTAAATAAAGAATAATTCGACGTTTATGCGAATACTTCATCATTCTATTCTAATCGCTTTTTACGCCTCTCTCTCTCTCTTTTCTCCTTTTTACGTATCAAAACAGTAAACGTGATTTTTTGCGTCAATAGGAAAAATAGGTGTGATATTAAAATTACTTTAAGCAGAGGGGAAGGGGGTCTGTATAGACAGACCGTTTCGACCAATTAAACTCTCGTTCCTTTCAAGAACATTCTGCGAAAACGTTTTGTAGAATAGGTTATTGTTGTTAAAGTTAACTAAACGTCTGAAAAACAAGAGAATCATTTAGTCGACTTACGAGTATCGAACTATATGAATCGCGCGAGTTCTCGAGCCGTAGTTATTTCTTCTTTTGTATTTTTTTTTGTATTTTCGTATTATTCTGATTGTTTTTTTTTTTTTTTTCTATATGTCGCAATAAATTTATAATCGAAAAATATTATAATACGCCCGTCATTTACTGATACTTACTGAAAAAAAAAAATAAATTATTACAAAAATTATTACAAAAATAAATTCATGTTTAATGGTTCAATATTAATATACACTCTGCGTATAAATTAAACGGGGTAAGTATTATTATCAAAAATGTTTCACAATGTGATCGACGTAAATTAATCGATCGATGAAAAAAATAAAAAAAAAAAAAGAAAATAAAATTGTCGACGAGTAGGGAGGAAGGTGGAAAAAATAATATCTATGTATACAAAATAAATAAATAAATAAATAAATATATATATATATATAAAAGAGATCGATAATCGTTCCATCGATAAGAGAAAAATTTGTGGCCCTGAAAAGGGCCATTTTGTACATGCTCAGATATAATATTATATATTTCTTTCGATAAAGAAATCAATTATTTCTTGGCAACGGCCTTGGCGGTTGTAGTAGCTTTCTTCGGTTTAGGCGTTTTAGTTTTGGCCGCGGGCGCCTTAGCGGTTTTCTTAGTTTTCGATACGGTTTTCGATTGCGCTGGTTTTTTCGTAGACTTCTTTTCGGCAGCAGCAAGATTAGCCGCGGCAGCAGTCGCGGCCCTAGAAGTAACTTTCGGCTTCTTTTGTTGATCGGTGGTGGTAGACTTTTTAACGGATTCTGTTTTCTTGGCCGGCGTTTTGGTTTTCTTGGCGGTACTCGTTGCAGCCGCTCTGCGCGCCGCAACAGTTTTCTTTTCAACAGACTTGTCGTTGCTTATCTTCTTTTCCTTAGCGGGACGACGTTGTGCTTTGGCTTTAACGCCACCTCCACCACCACCGCCGCCGGTAGTAGTAGCAGCACCACCTCCAGCAGCAGTAGTTTTGACGTTCGAAAGTTTGAACGATCCAGATGCACCCTTTCCTTTGGTTTGTACAACCGCACCACTGGATACCGCATTCTTCAAATATTTCTTTATGAACGGCGTTACCTTATCACCGTCAACCTTATACGTGGCAATAACGTATTTCTTGATAGCTTGTAGGGACGAACCCTTGCGATCCTTCAAATCCTTAATGGCGGCTTTTACCATTTCGGAAGTAGGTGGATGCGTTGCTTTTGGCCTTTGCGTCTTCGCTTTTGGTTTTGTCACCTTCTTCGCAGTTGTTTGCTTCACCGTAGTTGCCGCTGGTGTTGCCGTTGTAGTAGTAGTCGATTCATTGGAATTATCGACTGTCGTTCCACCACCGCCTGCGTTATTTCCCGTATCCTCCATAGCGAATTTAAACAAAAAATTCCTTCTATTTGAAACTTCTTTAATCACGATCAATAGAGATGCGATCTCTTCTTCTCACTCTTCTATCTATCTTACTTATACTTTATTTCTTTTTTCCTTCGAGAACGTATTCGACACGATTCGACGAGATACCTTCTTCCTGTTATAGCGCTGAGGCCGAACACCGACGAATTACCTTTACCAGTGCGGACCATGGAGAGAGACTCTCTCGATATGGCGCACGAACGTCACGATTAGAACGATACGTGGACAATTCTTACATCGACGTTTCGACGTTATTTTAATAATATCGACATATTTCTATCGTTTGTTTCGGTTAACAATTGAAAGTATATTATATCGGTTATCTTTCGACGTTATTATCTTTCGGATATAATCGAAAATTTCTTTATTATTTACAATATATCCCGGAGCATACAGTTTTTGCGATGATAGCTTGGCCAATATTATTGACGAAATATAGATTAATCTTTATTGAAATAATATATTTTTTCACGTCAATAACACCTCCATGGATTAATCTTTCTGTGAACGCTGACAAGTTTTACGTTGTATGTCTTATTGATATCGAAAATATGATGACAATCGAAGGTATCAATACTATGTGATTTGGCTTTCGTTGGCCACGTATTCGCCGACAACGGTTTATTTAATTATTGTGTTAATATGCATAATTATGGTCGATATTTAAAATTTCATATATTTTCATGAATAGAAAACGATTTGGTAACTTGGTGATCGATTCGATCGAAGAGTTTAATCGAATGATATTATTTTTGACGTTACTTTCACATGGTATAGGAAGAAATGAAAAATGGTACACGAACGAAAGGACTACGACGTGTGAATAAATAAATTATCTAACGAAGAAATTTTCATTTAAGGACTTTTATATATATGTATATATATATATATTTCTCATTAAAGATAAATAAATAAATAAATAAATAAATAAATAAATAAATATATATATATATTGTAATATATATGAGATATATTTTTCATTGTCATTTGGTCGAATACGATTCTCGTATTCATACTTAAATCTATATCGTCTATTATATTTTCTATCATATTTGTCGATTGAATTAATTTTGTAATATTTTACTAATTATTTTTAATGTATTTCACAAGCTGCGTTAATAATATTACTAATTATTAATTTATTTCTGAAGAAGTATTATTTTATCGTTATGTATATATATTTTTTTTTATTATTGAAAAAGAAAAGAATATTTGTTGATTTGCATCGGTCAGTTCGAAAATATTCCATTCGCATAAATCATCGTAAAAATTAACCTTGACAATATTTAATAAATATTGTTCATTTCTTTCTTAATATTTTTATTGAAAGATTTATTTTCACTTTCTATATATATAAAAATAAATAAATAAAAAACATATACATACATATATATATATATATATATATATATATATATATATACATATATATATATATACAAAGCGTATTTGAAAATATAACATTGATAAGATCCTTTTAATCTTGCAAATATTAACACAGAAAATGCATTGTTGCATCGACATAGTTTTTGTTCTTCGCGGAGTATTGTCGGCGTGGGCGTAGGGTGTGAATTGGGGGGGACTGGGAACTTTTCCTCCACTACTTCGAACGGACCAATCAGGAGCAAGTAGATTTCTGTATATAAACCTTGATAATGAGACCGAGCGCCACAGTTCCATTGTGTTGTTCGGAAAGTAATTTATTATAGTTTCTTTTTTTTTCTCTCTCTCTCTCTCTCTTTCTCGAACAAAGACATCTTCTGTATTTTAAAACAGCTACAACTTCATTCTAAATCTTATTGTTCATGATGTATTTTGACAGCCAACGTTTGAATGCTAATATTTATAAAGACAATTTCGTTTGATTTTCTCTGCAATTCAAGTAAACAGGTTTTTGAAACATTAATCTTGTAAAATATTCAAGATCTCTGTATTATTAGGTTGGGGAATAAGTTCGTAACGTTTTAATCAGACTTATTTAAAAAACGCTACGAACTTATTTCCCAACATAATATATCTAACAAGTATTTGGAACTAATGCTTTAAGATCAATACAAGTTGAAAGGAACAACTTTTCCTAATGTACTGTCCACCACACTCTAGGGAAATAAGAAAAAAAAAAAAAAGAATTTTTCTGTGCAATGGTTCTTTGTTTCTGTGTCCTATCAAACATGGAGAATCGAAGACAGTATTTTCGGCACTTTTTGCTTTTTTTTTTTTTTTTTTTATTACCGAACGAAAAACAATTCCGTTCGAGCAAAGAAAAAGTTACGTGACGCGTCTTGGGGGAGGGGGGAGATATCTCTTAAAAGGAACATCAGTAGCAAAAAAACTGGTTGGCAAAATTTCGTTAGGTTAATTTTGATATCGAAGATGCACCGTTAGTTCTTGGTAGGTCGATCGAAGCTGATGTAGACAAAATAAAGATCAATGATCGAATCAAACCGTCAAATAATCTTACGATATTAAATTTGTCTAATTCTCGACCGTTTACGATCACGCGAAACGAGACTTGGCTTCGTTTTAAAGCTCCATATATATATATATATATATATATATATATATATATATATATATATATATATATATATACACATACATGTATGCATGTATATATTCTTAAAGAGAGAAGTTATGCTCCGTCGCATTAACTTCTCTCTCTCTCTCTCTCTCTCTCTCTCTCTCTCTCTCTCTCTCTCTCTCTCTTTCTCTGCGATTCGCCTCTCAAGCGTCAAAAAAATAATTCATTTCTAAATCGTAACTGGCTTTGATCCATTTCTGAGTCGTAACTGGCGACGAGAAATGGATCGTCTGTTCTATAATATCGAACTCACGGGCGCAATGTCAAGGAGCAGAAAAGATACGAGAGCTTGCTCGTCAAAGCATTTCGAAAAACGATATTCGTAAAACAACAAAGCGATGCTTTCCATTTAGCGTGATTTTGAGGAAATTTTTTTTTTTTATTAACTTCTACCTGACAATTCCACAATTAATTCGAAAGTATACTGCCCACCAATTATGAAAAAATTTAATGAGATTCCATAAAACTGAAAAAAAGGTCCGGAAGTGATTAACAGTGATGGTGTGATGTTTCACCATTATAATGTCAGACCCCATACACAAGTTCGTTAATAAAACCCCGTCGAAAATGATTATAGTTTGGATGGGGACGTGTTACCGCATTCACACGCGCCATCATTCGCCAGATCTGACACCCCCGAATTTGTATTACTCGTTTCGTTCTTAAACGGTAAAACAAACATTCACTTCGAATGGGGATGGCCAAAAGCATTTGGATCAGTTTTTTTCTGAGTAAAGATCTCTAGTTCTACGAGCGTCGAATTATATATCAAAAAAATAGCAAAAGATATTTGATCAAAATAGTCGATGTATATTTGATTAAAATAATTATATATAGACATATAAGACAATAATAGACAATAATTATATATATATATATATTTTTTTTTTTCGATGTTATAAAAAATGGCGCGTACGAAGCAAACTGCAAGAAAGTCTCGACTGGTAAGTTAAAGCTCCTCTTCTCTCTCGTCGCGGACAATTGGGCCCACTAAGAAAGCTGCTCGAAAGAGAGTGCTCCTGCAATCGGTGGTTTTTAAGAAGAAGTCTCTCCTCGTCAATCGTTAGAGACCCAGAACCGTGGGTACATCGTGAAATTCGTCGTTATAGGGAAAAGTACCGAATTACTTACTTATTCGAAAATTAAACAGTTCCAACGATTGGTACATGAAATTACGTAGCAGTCGTTTCAAAAGCGACCTTGGATCTCAAAATTCCGTGGCGATGACTCTTTAATTTATTACGCTTGCGCTTGCAAAGCAAAGATGACAATTTTGTCGCAAAATCGCCAACGACGTGCCGTACACACGATGGCAGGCAATTATTACAGAAATAAAAATGATGTGGCAAAAATGGTACAAGATATATTCGTTTTCCGAAGTTTCGGTTAGATGCGGCAGTGCAAATTTTACAACGTTTATGTATTCCTGATTATATAAAACGTGGAAGGATGTCCGCTGCTAGCACACCGGATTGTTTACAGGCAAAACAATGGGGAACATTTAACCGAGGAATATTTCATCCATGAACGCCCAAAAAAAATCCACAAAGAAAAGGTGTAGAATGTGTTACAAGGAGAAAAACGCGGTGAAACTTCGCGGGATGTAATATATGCCTTATGGCAATACATATTTCAGACTGTTTCGAAAGATACCGTACTTTGCTAGATTATTGATAAACAAATTTGTTATTTATATTTGCGTAATTTTATCATCGATCGATGCGTCGTTATATTCTTTTCAAAAATATTATTCCTAGAGGATCCCTTTCCTAAGTCCTAGGGCGAAAATTAATTAGTTTGGAAGATATAAAAATCTTTTTTTTTTCGATTTTTATGAGGCATCGAACATCGTGACGCCTTGCTGTTTGTTGGAGTCGACCGTCGCAATTTTATAATGTTTCATTTTTATGTTATATATATATATATATTATTGATAACGTTACGCGGTAAGTCATTGTTGCATATTATTTAATTTAATCGTATAATTTTATTTATTGTACTCATGATCGAGTAATACCCACGATTGTTGAAGATAATGATTACAACCAATATTTACGTCAGAATGTTATCGTATTTTATATCGTATTTTTATTCCATTTTATAGTTGCGTGCAGCTGCCCGTAGAGTGCACTATTCGTGGCAACATTCCAAGCAATGCTATTGGTCCGTTGGTAGAGACGAGTACAGGTATATAAATACTCACATCGGATTCAAAAAATAATAAAACGAATCCAAATAGAGGATTGGAAAGATAATATTTCAAAACTTAACCTACAAGATCAGTCACTATGGAACTACTTTAAAATATGCACTAGGAGAAGACTACCCCTACCTCCCTTAAAAAAACTTTAATAATGATTTTGTTTATGACGAAACCAGTGAAGTAAATCTCCTTGCTGACACTTTTCAAAGCATTCACACTGATTCAACAAATCAAAAATTACCACATGAAGAAATAGCAAATCAGATCACGCAAGAAGTACAAAATTCTAACTCTCAAATCTAGTTTCCTGATTTCACATCACGGAACCTACTAACAATCATTAATTCTCTAAGTAACAACAAAGTATCCGGAAATGATAAAATCACTGCATTACACCTCAAAAACTTTCTTAAAAAGCTATTAATACAACTGTACTATATTCTTCAGACCACATTTAAACTGAACTACTTTCCCAAAATTTGCAAAATAGCAATAGTAATCCTTATTCCCAAGCTGGGAAAGGTAAGAAACTGTCCAAAAAGCTATCGTCCTGTCAGTTTCCTAAGTATCCTTAATAAAATTTTTGAAAAAATCATCCTTAACATAATGAAAAAACATATGGTTAAGAATAACATCATCATTAAAGAACAATTTGGATTTAAAAGTAATCATTCAATCATCTTGCAGCTAATTAGAGTCATTGAACACATAGCAGATGAACACAATAAAAAAAGATTGTCTCCAATGGTACTATTAGATCTCAATAAAGCATTTGATACAGTATGGCGTAATAGATTAATACTAAAACTATATAAAAACAATTTTCTTCCCCACATTGTACAAATTATATAGATAGTTTCCTGAAAGACAAAAATTTTGTTGTTAAAATTATTAAAGAACACTCACAGAATAAAACCATTATAGACGGAGTATCATAAGGATCTGTATTGGAACCTGTTTTTTTTTTTTTTAATCTTTACATCAACGATATACTTACAAACCTTAAAAAATATCTAGTCATCTTTGCCAATGACGCAGCAATCTTTACTTCATCCTGGGCAGCTACCTACATGAAAAAATACCTCCAGGCACACATAAATGCGCTTCAAAAATACTTCCAAAAATGGAAACTCAAGGTTAATCCAACTAAAACCGAAGTAATATTTTACAGGAAATCCCTTAACAAGATCAAATATCCTTCACACATCAGAATCCACTCATTTAATATACCATGGAAACAGAAAGTTAAATATTTAGATGTAATTATAGATCATACAGTCAGATGGAAAGCAGCAATAGAAGATAGAAGAAACAAATCCTACATTCCCTTCAAAAAATTATATCCAATTCTATGTAAAAATAGCTCGTTACCAAAAAAGCTCAAAAAAATTCTTCTATCTGACATGTTCCGACCTATCCTAACCTATAGAGCATAGTTGTGGGGAGGTGCTGCCCCCACTAATTTAAAAAAGTTACAAGCAGTTCAAAACTCATACCTCAGACTCATTTACAGAAAAAAAAGGTGAACGCATCAGTAATAGTAAAATTCACAAAATTGCCGAGATATCTCAGTTAGAGGAGGTCATCCACACTTTAATCAGAAACACATCGCAATTAATCAAAAATCATGGAAATCCATTAATTAAAAAAACTAGGACTATCAGACTTAAACAAAATACCATAGAAACATAAAATGCAACTTTCAACTGTACTAACGGACTCGATCTTACAGGATACCACAAAAGGAAATAGATAATATTCATTAACACTTTACCGGCCGCTGTGACACTGGCGTGACTCGCCTACGGTTATCGGTCGGGATCACATACGGTGACCCCGGCTCAACGTAGCGACTATGTTTCTGTTTTAACTAATCCACGAAGGGCTTGCAAAGATTGTTCTGTCTCAAAAAAAAAAAAAAAGAAGTTCCACGTCGTCGTACATGTGCTCATCTTGTAAAGTACCTTTGCATGCAGGAGAATGTTTCGAAATTTATCATACAAGAGTAAAATATTATAACTAAAATTTATTTATAAAATATTTATAAAATATATAAAACTAAAATTATATTATTTACAAAAAAAAACTAAAATTTTTTTTGTAAATAATATAAGTGATAATTTAAGGATATAAAAATATGCATTAAAATTTATGTAACACTAATTTTAGTACCATTTTTAATAATAACCATAGCCCATGTACGTTGGATAGCGTAAATATCACCGTCGGTAGCAGTAGAATCCGCGCGAAATTTGCCGGCGGAAGCGTAAAGGCGATGCGAGAAATATGCGACCGGCAAAGTGTTAACGACATCATCATACCATTATACCGCTATAATAGCGAAGAAGTAAGGAGCTGTTCAGTTCACATACGAGTAATCGCAAGACATCAGCCAAAAACTCACACGAACAAAAGCGAACAGATATCATTCAATCAGAAGTTTGAAAACAGGTATATACAACTCAAGAAGGGTATACAATCTCGAATCATGAAATACAGGTTTTTGAAACTTTTTCCTATAAAACAGTCGAAATAAAAATAAAATCCATCATTATATAAAAACTAAAATTTAGGATAAACACAGGTTAGAAGGAAAAAGGATTCCTTAGGAACTGTTTTTAAATACACAAGGGAAATTCAAAAAAAAAAAAAACCGATCAGAACGGTCCAGGCTCTCGTATCGGCCAGGATTATATCATGATGTCCAGTGTTCTCTTTATAGATACAAGAGGGTGGTAGCTTTGATAAATGAATAAAATACTGTAAAAAAAAAAAAAAATTGAAAAAATAAAATAGTAATAATATGTAATAAAATAATTCAATAATGTATGATCTCTTCGAAGATCGATATGCAATTCTTATCTTAGGCCTCGTCATATATACGTCATAAAGGACACGACGGACCGACATTTTGTCGGAGGTTCAATTTTCATGACGTAATGTAATATTTTCCAATCCGATCGAATTTCAAATGTTATTTGACCGAATAAACGACGACATAAACGCATCGAATTTGAACGCACCGAGAATCCGAGGCTCAGAGTCGTTCGTTCTGCGACAAGGAAGTGTGTTTGACAGTCACTTTTTATCAGTGGTAGCAATACAATGAAATATAATAAAAACGTTAAAAAATATTGATTTATACGTTTCCGTACGAAATGACGTCCGTCGCAACGTACGGTGATTTCGCGACCATCGTATATGTCCCACATCAATCTTCGCGATCCTTCGTTTGGTTTCTATCCTCATTTATTTTTTCGTTTTTCAAACTCACATTATGTGCGCTTATATCTTACATCTACATTAAGTTTACATATCTCTAAAAAACTGTTTGCGAAATCTTTTACGTTTAACTTTACGCTATATATATATTATATTATATACTATATATTTATTTACGTTTTAAATTTACGCTATATTTTCACGTTTTTAAACGTGCCACATATGTGTGTATACGCGTGCGCGCGTATGTCGTAACACGTTTGTATGATGTACCTATGATATATGAATATGATGTATGTATGTGTATATGTATATGATGTATGATGTATATATGTATTTGCGTGTATATATGAATGTTTTAGAACAACGAGATTTATCCTCCTGAAAAGGCTGATTATCTTCATTGTTCCAGTTTATTAATATTATCAATGAAATTATCAAATATTTATTTATCATATCCACGTATTAACGTTATCTTTTTCTTTTTATAATTTAGACCGTTGCAATTTAATATTCTTTTAGTTAGATAAAGTTAATAAATGAAATAACAAAAAAGATAAATAAGAGAGAAAATTAATAAATGAAATAAAAAAAAATAAATGAAAGATAAAATTGTATCCTTTCAATTTTCTGTTCGTTTATCTCTATCTTCGATAAATTTTCTTCGGTCGATTCTGATAATTAGGTTTTCCAAGTTGAAATAACAAGAATTGTAAATATCTGAGCGATAATAAGTTTGATTTTTTGTTTACATATATAGATAAAAAAAACTTTTATATATATTGATAAAAAAATAAATAAATAAACAAATGAAAATATTTATATTAGTTCGACGTTTTATTTTAACGGTAATGATAAATTAATAAATAAATTAAAAGATAAGATAATTTGTTAATCAGAGGAAGAGATAGAGAGATAGATGGAGAGAGTGAGATTCTTTTATATAAAAAAAATATTGATCCTTAAGGTGATTCAGTTTACTACCTAAGATTTTTGAAAATTGAAGAAAAACTGGAAAATTTCTTATTTTTACAAAATTTCCAGGAAATTCTCGAAAAACCCAAACGCAACCCAGATTTTCGTAAAAATCCGTAAAAATTCGTAAATCTAAAAATACTTTATGATAATAAGTCATAAGGCCAAAACCAGCTATTCACAATAGAAGGATTAAAATGGGCGAAGTGAGGGATATCAGATGTTAGTAAAGCCAAGGCCGCGTTATTCAGTAGCGTATACGTTATTATGGTACTTCAGGTCCACTTTGTAATAATATTTATTCTCTGGGGATAGAATGGGGTAGGTCAGATCATATTCAATCCCCTTTTTTTTCTTCTTTTTTTTTATTCTCTCGGGTCGCACATATATGTATGTATGTACTCATTACGTTAAACGCGTCGCGATATAATATAACAAAGCAAAGAGTAAAATTCAAAATCAAAATGTATCCGAGAATCGTGATTTCTTTTTTCTTTTCCGAGAGGAAACATTTTTACTATTTTAAAATAATCGGCTTTATAATTCTCGATTTCTACACACACACACACACGCGCGCGCGCACACACACACACACACACAGGGTGAGGCGCTATCTATTGCCATCTAGGATAATTCCGAAAGTATGATAGTAGTAGAAAAGTTTTCGAAACAAAAGTTGCATGGAACAACGGAAGCTATCATATGACGTTAGTTTTTTGTTGCTAGGTGGAATCGCATCAGAGATTTGAAGGTCAACTTTGTTTTTTTTAGATAGAATGCTATGTTTTGATACTTATTTTCTGATAGCGGCTATTGAGACGAATCCAATGATTTGCAACATTAAGTTTCGAAAATAAGTACTAAAACATAGCATTCTATTTAAAAAAACAAACTTGACCTTCAAATCTCTGATGCTACTCCACCTAGCAACAAAAAAATAACGTCATATGATAGCCTCCGTTGTCCCATGCAACTTTTGTTTCGATAACTTTTCGCGATATATATATATATATATATATATATATATATATATATACATGCATGTACGTTCAACGAGTATATTTCATATTGGAATACTCGTAGGATGATTCGTAAATACACACAATACATTGCAAATAATTGCAATATAAAATTTAAAAGTAATAGACTTGTCAAATGTTTAACTCATTCAATTCGATTTCTTTTTTTTTTTTCGTTTTTTTTCCCTCTTTTGGTTCAATCCAGTGTCGCGTCTGGGTTTGGCGTGTGAAAGTGAATCGTGAAAAGATAATTATTTGTCGCCCATTTTGATATAACGGTATTAAACTAATAAATAGAAATAATCGACTGAGAAATATGTCGGCGACAGAGGGATAAATGATTATTTTTGTTACCTCGTAGATGACATTTCTATTGTCAATTCCGTAGCGTGACGTACGAGTTAAAAAGGACTAAAAAGAAAAA
The DNA here is from genome assembly GCA_918808275.2 of Dolichovespula sylvestris. NCBI lineage: Eukaryota > Metazoa > Arthropoda > Insecta > Hymenoptera > Vespidae > Dolichovespula > Dolichovespula sylvestris. The sequence goes on from OU964961.1 coordinate 9,280,034, forward strand.
AAAAAAAAGTAATAAAAAAATAAAAATAAAGAAGGACTAAAATACTTAATTAACAATGAGCGTGAATATTTCAAGAGAAGTTCAATTTTATCGATCGATCCTGATCAGTTTATGCTTACTTCTCCAAGTAAACAGAGGAAAAACTAATATGAGAAAGCGGCCGTAACGGGATAATAATGTTTTACGGTCAAAACGTCATTAAATGGTTACGGTCAAAAAGCCATTAAATGGTTATGGTCAAAACGTAGCCTTTTGTGAACAATTCTATTGGTTAACGATAGTTCGACAAAATTTACAATAACCTTTCGGAATGAAAGATTTCAGTGATACGAAAAACAGATTATTATTACATGTAAAAACATGGGCTTACAATTGACGCGATGACAACTTTAAAGATCAAAATAAGAGAATGAGTATATTTATGATTTTCGAATAATGATCTATGGGTCTATGGTATAGATTAATATATTATGGTTTACATAGAAAAAATATAAAGAAGGGTCAGGTTATGACAATACTTATACAAAGTATTAGAAACTTTTTTCTGGAATTTCTGATATTTTACGTATTTTTGAATATATTTTTATCATGATTATGTTTAACATGTTATTTCATCGTCGGCATTGTAAATTGTTATCTGTAGTTAAAAACGTGTTCATTAAGTCTGTAATGTTGAGGTTAAATTATTTTATTAAATTATTTTACCCTTTTTATAATAAAAAATATGGAGAAGAGTGAACGTTGTGATGAAAATTTAGAGCTGAGTGATAGTGAAAACGCATTTGATTTTCAAGTATTAAAAAGTTAATTTAGAAGACAATGTTCATTATGATTCTGATACTTCAAGTAGTTGTAGCGATATTATACCGCCAAAGAGACAAAGAATTAGAATTATTGAGAGCGAAAGCGAAAGCGAAGATTCGTTAGAAGACTTGGATGAGTGGTACGATGTTACAGAAAAATTAGATATTTCAGAAAGAATAATTAACTCATACACTCTCTATAAAACTGTACAGCGCAATAAAAATGAGAAAGTACGAACACATTCTCAATATCGGAAAATGTTAGTCGATCAACTCGTAGAAGATTTTCGTCAGGACAGAACAAGAGTATCTACGTCAATTTCTGAAATCAGATTAGACGAAAGACTTAACATAATCAGGAAAGGTGTAAAGAGGTTTTGTGTGTTCTAAAAGGAAATAAAAGGATGGCAGACGTCAAACAAGTGATTACTGTGACACTTGTCCAGTAAGTAAAACCAGAATCCACCTTGGGATATTGTTTCCAAAGATATCACACCATGGTGAACTACAAAATTTAAAATTTATTTTTTATCTGAACGAGGAAAATGCATATTTATAAAATAAATAAAATCTAAAAAATTCACAAGCAAGTGTAAACTCTTTCCACTCAAAATAAGACTTCTTCTTTTCAAACGCTCCGCTGCAAAAATATGTCGGAGTTATTGTTATGCGACGGCACAAAAACGCGCGGAGCGCTAAGGATTAACGATAGATGGTCTTTTTGAAAAATAACAATTTCCCCATTCTTTTATTTTTATTATTATTTTTATTATTTTTCTTTTTATTATTTTATTTTTGTTTTTTTTTTTTACTTATTCATTATTCGATACAGTCCCTTATTGCCGAAAAATGACTCTCGAAAATTACTTGTTTTTTTATTTTTACACATGATTTTGCCAAAGAAAATATTATGTAAAGAAACAAAACAATCTCGTGCTAAACGAATCTATCTTTCGATCTTCTTTGAAAATCGATCTTTCAAAATATGACAAAAATTATTGGATTGATAATTCATGACGTAAATTCTTGCAAACGCATTCATTTCATTTTTTTTTTTTTTTTTAATTTAATCAAAATCATCTTCATTCATCACGATTTGATATCATTTACGTAGACTTTCGAAAGAAAATATTGTCTTTCGAAAACATTCGTTAGAAAAACCTATTTAATAACGTAATTTTATGATAAATATTATTATTAGCTTAATCTAACTTAGCCGAAGATATTTACGCAAAAAGAATTAAAACAAAATCGATAAATTAATTTGTTAGCAATAATCGTTGAGGGTGTTTGTAAATGGGGGCATCCTCGTATCGTATCTAGGACAAATTTTTTAGGATTAAGAGCGAGAATAGATATTTTGACTTTCATAGTCTAACTAAATCTTTAGTTAATACACGTATGTGCTAACCCATAGCAAGGATTCTTGATTATATAGTAATTATTTTTTGGCACAATTTAAAATAAATTCATTTCAATTATGTTTTTATTTTAGCGTTAACGGACGCTCCAAGGAACTCGTTTTGTACTCTTCCTAAACATCGAATATCAAATTTAAAAGTGTTACGTCATACGGGGTATAAAAAAGCTTGTAAAGTATGATCGATCGAATTATCGTTTCGTAGAATTTAAATTTATTACAATTATTTATTACGATTTTATCGGTAAATAATGTAATGCAGGGATTTTACCGTTGCGTCTGTATTATTAATACGAGGACAGTTAATGCATCTCGGACGAATTTGAAACGAGTGTATAAATGAAATATTTTTGAAAGTTCCCCTTAAAAGGGCTATTGTAAATTTGGGAAAACCTCGTTCCTTTAGTAACATTTCTCTCAAAAATAAGACTTAGTTCTTCAATAGTGTCGGTTCTTTACGCTAATTGGTCGATAGGATAATAGTGGGGAGAGGATGGTCTACCCCCTACGCCGGACGTCAGGTAAGCGTGTACGTATGAATTCTTGCCATGGCTAAAGGGGCTTGCTTACGCATATATCTTTCAGTTTATCTCCAACAGTCGTAGGAGAAAGACGTGCGTTTTTCTGATTCTATTTTTTTCTTGTGTTTCGTGACTTACGTTATACAGTATTTAACTTCTTTCTACGTTCTTTCATCTTTTGAACTCATTGCATCAGTGTACTGCCATCCATCTCAATACACTTATCATCAATTTAAACAGTGGATCGTACTTTTTTAATTCAACAAAATGGAAAGTGTTAGCCAGAGTGCTTCAGAAAGTAAGTAAAATTAATGCATTTAAGAGAAAAAAGAAAGAGTATTATAATATTACACAGTGTATTTGAAAGAAGATGAAGAAGAAGCTAAAAAAAATAGAGAGTGTATCATAATTATACAGTATTATATAAAAAATGTAATAACATTTCTTCTTGAAATTCTTCTTTCTTCTTTTGTGATAATTCAAGAGTAAAGAATTACTTGCGTAATTTTTGAATAGTTATATATATATATATATATATATATATATATATATATATATATATATAATATATTATATATTTTGGTTGAGAAATCGATTCGGACGGACGATTAATTTAAACGCAACATATACGTGAAAGAAAATTTATTTTAATTCGACGGAGAAATTTTTGCCTTGAAAAATTTTCTATCCGCTCGTGCGAATGTAATTCTTTCCTTTAACAATTTTTTTTTTTGATTTTTAGTTTCTTCTTATTTTCTTTTTGACGATTACTCATTATTTATTTACATTCATATTAATAATTCTTATATTAATGTTTCGATAAAAAATTTTTTTCGTGCACTAATTATCGCGCGCATCTCTAAGTACCGGTTTATCTTTTCATTTATTTCAAAAAAAGAAAAAAAAAAAGAAAAAAAGAAAAAGAAGAAAAAAGTACTTTTACATATTTTTAAATATTTCAATAATAATTATTTGTTCGTGCGAATGTGCTGTTACTAAATCAATATATATCGCAAATCTTACATTCTTGATGGAAAAATGTTTAGTTCCTTTTATTATTATTATTATTATTGTTACGAGTGTCAAGTAATTTAACGATAAATTTGTACTTTAGTTTCAGGCTCTGAAGAATTGCAGATATCAAGAAGGGAAATTTTTATCATTTTAAAAGACAATTTATATTGTCAGCCTAATGAAGCACTCGAAAAAATTGAAAATTTGGTCTCTACAAAATCTGGATGTCCTTACAAATTAACGGACTACATGAAGCAAATATGTCGAAATTTAATTTACTTGTATAGAAGAAGATGGCGAACGGTCAAAAAAGCGCAACATGAGTTTTTTACAAAATATGACAAATGGTTGAATGTTACACTTTCATTTTACATTCCGATAGTAATTTCGGAGACGCCAACACAACCATTCAATTGTCTCTCGAAATTGATACATATCAGCGCCAGTCAGAAGAGAAAGAACACCGAAGCAACGTCTTTACGTTTGAATACAACGGAATCATCATGCGTTTCTAAAATGAGACTTCGTAGTTCAGACAAAGTGGACCCAACGAAAGTTGCGACGGATGTAACACCGGAAAATTCAAAGAAAGATGAAAATGATGAAAGTTATAGCGATTCAAATATGTCAATGAATATTTCAGTCGATTATGCACTTTCGTTATTGCTCGAAATTAAATTATCGAAGAATCAATACGAGGTATTGCGATCTGTGAACATAGAAAATAATTGTAATATATATCCGCCGTACAAGGCACTTTTAGAAGCTAAAGAAAAATGTTATCCGGCAAGAACTGATATTAAAATAAGGGATTGCAGTGCCGAAGTTAAACTTCAAGGCTTATTGGATCATACTGTCGAACAAATATTATTCATCCAAAGGAACTACATTAAAAGTTCGTCATCGGATTACATCAGTAATATGAAATTATTCTGTAAATGGGGTTGTTCTGGAATATTTACAAGCGAATCAAATTCAAGTATATTCTCTATATCTATTGTACCATTGCGACTTTTATCAAATAATCAAAGAACCAAAGAGGAATATATCGTTTGGGAGAATCAATGTCTCTCGTCGCCAAGATTTTGCAGGCCGATAAAGTTGCAATTTTATCCGGGAAAAAATAGGGATGAATGGATAACAGAAGTGGATTACGTTAAAGAACAAGTAAAAAAACTTGTTCCTTTTGTAACAGTATTTGATGGAAAAATGATAAATGTTTCCTATGATCTTATTTTTATTGTAACAAATTCTCAAGTGTGTTACGCAAATAACTCTGTCTCAACGAATCAATATTGTTTGCTATGCAATACCGCGCAAGAACAGTTCAATGTAATCGAAGACATTTTACTTGGAGGAATCAATGAAAATAATTACTCTTTTGGATTGTCAATGTTGTACGTTTGGGTCCGTTTCTTCGAGTGCCTCTTGGATTTGTCATACAAGCTCGATATTAAGAAGTCGGAAGTGACTGTTGAAACAGACAAATTGATATTGGAAAATCGCAAAAAAAATATCCAAATGGGGCTCAATTTACAATACGGATTTACGATTGACGTAGAAAATGCAGAATTTAAATATATCGATGAGAATATGGCTCGATGCTTTTTTGGAAATTCAACTACTTCCGCCTTAATTACAGGAGTTGATAGAATCATAATCAAAAGATTCAATGTCCTATTACAAGCGATGTCTAGTAATCATAAAATTAATCCTAAGAAGTTTCATGATTATGCCTTCAAAACTGCAGAAAGATTTGTCCAATTATATTCGTGGTACGGTATGTCCATTACCGTTCATAAAATTTTATTTCACGGACCAGAAATTATTCAGTCCGCTTTATTACCAATCGGCCAACTTTGCAACGATGTCCAACAGAATTTGTGCATCGAAAAATCGTATCAAGACATATTTCGAGTTAAAAACATGGAAGAGGTATTTTTAGAATTGTTGGCTATATCTGACCCATACATTTCGTGTTTACGAGAATTACCGCAAACGAAATTGAAGTATTTGACGAAAGAAGCTATAAATCTGTTATCTTTGCCTGACGTTACGCTAATAAATGATAACGAACAAATGTCTGACGAGGATTACGATGACATGGATTATAATGAATGAATGAATGAATGATAGACATACGTGATTTTTTTTTTTCATTTAAGCATTTGACTGTTGTACAATCGCAGATTCCAATTTTTATAACTTTTTTTCTTTTTAATTGTGCGATTGTCTATGATTTTAATTATATTTTTTTATTTTTGTTAATGTTTTTTTTTTTATCTTGCGTCGATGATGACCCAATAAATATATTGGGTCGGAATGTTCATTTATTGTCATATTTATTTGTTTTCTTATTTTTTATTAACATTTTTGATTGTACGATCTTATACTACCTATTATTATTCCAAATATAATATTTTTGTGACTTGAACTTTGGATTTTTTTTT
>OU964961.1:9293741-9311241 GCA_918808275.2 Dolichovespula sylvestris
AGAAAGAGAAAGAGAGAAAGATAGAAAGAGAGAGAGAGAGAGAGAGAGAGAGAGAAAGAGAGAGAGAGAGAGAGATAGCTTGAGGTCGCAGTGGCGATCGCCTTTGAAATATCGTTCCCGTTTGACCGGTATACTCGTCATCGCACAGGGAGCACACACAATGAGCTCGTTCGGGGCTCGAGCGTTGTCATTTGAAGGGCTATCGATAACTTGTCGTCGCCAAATTACACCCTAGCCTCGCACGCGACTCATCGCAACACCCCATACCTCTTGCTCCTCTTCCTCCCCATCCGTCATCATCCTCTTTTCGACGATTATTATTACACACGAGAATTTTATTTTATTCGCTTATATACATATCGGATCCTATGTGTGCTACGTATGTACGCATTTACGTAAAAACGTATATACCCATTTAACGTAACGTTATTCTCTTTCTTTTTGTTCTCTCCTTTTCATTTTTCTTTTTTTTTTTTCTTTCTTTCTTTCTTTCCGTTCGATTAAATTTGTGCACACCTTATCGTTTGTTTTCTTTTTTTCTTTTTCAAATTCCGTAAATACAGATTTAGTAAAGATCGTTGTTGCTCTTATTTATAATACGATCGCGGGGGTCCTTCGTGATTGTAAGATTTTTCTATCGGATTTCTCATTGGTTGTTTATTTCGAAGACGAGTGAAATAGGAGGTTTGAGATATAGTTGGTCTTAAGGAAGTATCTGTTGGTACGGCCTTCATAGATCGTACAGATCCCATAGATCTCATGATAGATCTCATGATCGAATGTTATGATTTATTGCCTATATAAACGAAATATATATATATATATGTATGTATGTAACTTTTCTTCTTTTTTTAACGTAATTGATTATTGCTGATTTCAGGTGAATCCTCAGCATCATGTCGTCGAGGGTGGTAAAGAGTTCGAAGCTAGAGGAAAACGTCGAACGTAGGGAGACCTGGTCCGGAAAAGTCGACTTTCTTTTATCGGTTATCGGCTTCGCGGTCGATCTTGCGAACGTTTGGAGATTTCCATATCTATGTTACAAAAACGGCGGTGGTAAGTTCCGCTACGATTGTTTTATCCTTGATGATCCTTTTGCTCGTTCTTCTCTTTTCTTTTCCATACCTTTCCATTGTTTTTTTCTCTCTTCCTCTTTCCCCTTCCATTTCCAACGTATTAGAATACTTATATAGATCGTGCATTAGTTATTATTAGTAGTAGTACAAGTTCGTACGATGTAAGGTAATATTTGTTTAATTTTTGTCTTTTTTCTCTTTTAAATGTCGACCATCTCTTATCGTTTCTCTATAAGTAAGGATTCCATTTACTTGACACCCGTTACACTAACACGGTCAATCAATTTATTTAATAGTTGACGAGAGCGCGAGAGATGACCGTGCGTTTGTTAATGCACTCCAGTAGCTAAGTAATACCGCGTTAACCGGTAGACTAATTGCCATTTACCTCGTGGAAAATGACCTTCGGATTTAGATCCCTTCTCTCCCTCTCTCTCTCTCTCTCTCTCTCTCTCTCTCTCTCTCTCTCACGGAGAAGCTTTCTCAATGATATCCCCGTCTCTTCCTTAGGGATCAAATTTCTTCGTGATTAAAGACCGAAAGAGTAATCTCTCTCTCTCTCTCTCTCTCTCTCTCTCTCTCTCTCTCCATCTTTTAATCGTCATTTATATCGCGAAAATTTCAATTTAATTCCCTTTCAACTTTCTTCATTTCGTTTAACATCATTTCCCATAAACGCATTATATTTTTATTACGATTATTATTATTTTATAGATAATGTTCGTAAAAATCTCTCACGTCATAGGCGTTAGATTTTTATTATAATTATTATCTTATATATTAAAAGGAACGTGTTCACGGGAGGTACGATATTATTTTAAAAAATTCGCAACAGTATTTGAAATTAAATAACGAAATTAAATACTAATGTTGTATACTGACGCGAAAATTTCAAATCTTTTTCATTGTGAAAGAAGCTAATAAGAATGTTCGATGTCGATATTCTCATAATAAATTCTCGATAAATAATTATTAATGTCGATGTCGATGATGTTTGACTTGAACACAAATGTGTTTTTATCATAAAATTTCCATAACAGGATCTATAAAGATTAGAGGCAGATTTATTTTAATCATTGTATATTCATTCTTTCGTGAAAACACCTACGTAAAGAATACGAGAATTATGTATATCCATTTATTTCCGCAACATTTTTCTATGTTTTAATACGTATGATAGATCGGAACCCGTGATTTTTTTTTATCTTCGAGAAGATCGTAGTCATAAGGAAACTAAAAGAAGAAGAAAAGAAAAATCATGGAATACCTGACTGTACACACATTTTTTTTTTCCAAAGGAAGGAGTGTTCAACTTTTCCTACTTCTTCTTCTTCTTTTTCTTCTTTTTCTTTACTTGCAACACAGAAAATAAAAGCCGTTTAATTTAATACAATTATATCACGGATCGACAATTTTAATTACTCCTTCTATTAATCATCGATACGAGACATGCCTAAGAACAATAACGATAGATGTCCACTTATACAGAGATAATGAAAAAGTGCCGCTTTGATTTTCGAGATAGTAAAAAAAAAAAAAAGTTCTTCGTACGTCCCTTCTTTTTCTTGTTTCTTTTCCTTGTTATTTTTTTCTTTTTTTTTTTTTTTTCATTTATTTCTTCAATAACGCGCGACGATGAATTTTAAGATGTCTAGGATGATACGAAAAGAAAAAAAAGAGAGAGAGAGAGAGAGAGAGAGAGAGAGAGAGAGAGTGTGAAAATTTTGTATTAGATCAACGCGAATGATCTATATTCACAATCGGAGGTTAATCCCATTGAATGTCTTTCTTCTAGAAGATAACTAGTTCGATCTTGAAAAGGTTGATGTAGGAACCAAGAGAGAGAGAGAGAAATTGTGAGAGAGCGAACGAGCGAACGAGCGAGCGAGAAAGAGAGGGAAAGAGAAAGAGAGAGAGAGAGAGAGAGAGAGAGAGAGTCCCTTGCAAGGCTGAAGGCAAGTCGACGACGAAACCATTAGTCTCGGCTCTATCGAGATGCCTGTAGGAATACGATTAGGGATGGCTGTCAGCGATACAGAGGCTCCTCAAAAGCGACTGCTAACGCAATTAAGAGGAGAGTAGGGCGTTGCAAGCTCCGCGCCATTAGGATGGGCAAGATCGGTCGCTAATTTCCAATTAGCTTAATTAATTATAATTTCCCATTCGAGCGAGGGCCTTTGATCATGGACGAGCAACGTGCTGTAGCCTTTCTCTCTCTCTCTCTCTCTCTCTCTCTCTCTCTCTTGCATTTGTTCGTTCGTTCGTCGTTGTTTTACGTTTACGTCGCCATATTTGATTCGGATGTCCAAGGAAATCATAGATTCGTTCGTTGAATTTAAAATCGCAGGACTTTTTTCCATAAGAATCCTTCGATTTTATCCTCAATATCTCTCTTTCCCTTCTTCTCTCATGTTTCTTTCGACATAATACATACATATATATATATATATATATATATATATATATATCGATTGACGAGCGTCATTCGTATCTTTGTATACACCTGCCTACGTGTATGTAATACAAATATGTTTACCAGGAAAAAAAATTAAAAGAAATTATTTTTATTTATTCGAATCGGAAAGCGAGCATTTAATTATACGGTATTGATATTTATAAGCGATTGTGTAACATCTGTCAGATCCCGATTTGATCGTTACGACTTATTTTTTCCTTTATATATATATATATATATATATATATATATATATATATATATATTATTCTTTTATTCAACGAAGCGAAAAAAGATCGCGCATATATGGTGATTTGCAAAAAAACAGTCGATGTTGAAAATCGTTAATTTGATCGATCGAAGGTAAAGAAGGAGTAAGAGAAGAGGAAGAAGAAAAAAAAAAAGACAAAGAAAGAAAAAGAAAGAAAGAAAAAAGAGGAAAAAGAGGTCAAAGTAAATCATTACGAGTGATCTTAATTCATAATCAGTGCACGCGATATAATCTTAATTGGTCGTGCGTGTAATACGGATAATAGAGACGCAAGGGAGTTGAGAGAATGTAAGTGCAAAATAAAAGTTTGGTCTGACTGGTCGAACCATTTAAATGGCTCCTACTCAGTACTTAAGCTAAAAAAAACTCTCTTTTAATCTACGAACTCGCTGTGTGAATCTCGTCAAAGGCAGAAAATTGACCGGAAGTTTCATATCGTGCCGGATGTTTGTTTATGTCATTTCTCATGTGAGAACGAGTGAGATATTAGAGAAAGGAGTTTTCATTTAAAATAAATTCGAGTGAGAAAGAGAGAGAGAGAGAGAGAGAGAAGGAGAGAGGGAGGGAGAGGAAATTCCATATTTACACAGACATATATACGTATATTATATGCTGAAAGATGTATCATTATAAGATGAAGATAAGTCAAATATATTTTTATATTTTGAGATTTTCTTATATATATATATATATATATATATATATATATATATATAAACACATATACATAACAATTTATTCTATATATAATATTTATTTGTTATATAAATTAATAATGACGTATGCAAGTCGTCGTTTATTAGATAAGAGTAATTTTCTTATAGGAAAGAAAAATGAACAATTATAAAAACTATAACGAACGTTAATGAATCGGGTAATCATAAGAAGGACCAAAGCCAATGAATTATTAAAGTGCGATCGTTAGTACGATCGGTGAACGGATAGAAGAAAAAAATTCATTCTGAGATTATAGAAAGAAAAAGAAGAAGAAAAACGGGAAAAGAAGAAAAAGAAAAAAAAAAGATTAATTAAGCTCGTCGGAAGACAATATTCTTCTATAATGCGATTACGTTTCCTTGGTTACGAGGAAGATATTCGAAACGAGAATCCGAGAGGATAAAGGCGATGCCCCTTTCGTTTTCTCATTTTTCGTCCTCCTGAAATGATTTGATAAAATTTACATTTATATATATATATATATATATATATATATATATATATATATATATATTTTCTAAGTCGTCGAGAATCATGGAAATATTGAAAATCTAAAGTACGTGGTCCAAGTGAGCCTTTAGTATTTTAATCAAGTACGTGAAAGAATATATATGTATCTATCCTCTAAAAATATAGTAAGATCGTGCTAAAGTCAAAATAAAAGTGAAAAAAATTGGACGACATGAAATCCCGACGTATTTATCTATCTATCTATCTATGTATATATACATATATATACGTGTGTGTATGTATATACCTTACTATATGTATATATATATATATATATATATATATATATATATATATATATATATATATCGCCTTTACCTCTTCCCATCGTGACAATATCATAGCGCATAACTACATTTTGTTATATTAAGCTCGACGATGCGGCCGAACGCTTTTAGGCGTGTAATTAAATAGCGAACTTTCCGAAATGCGGCAAGGTGACATTTAAAATCCGTCAGAGGAGATCAAGTCGATTGTGTGTTATAGACGATAAAAAGATATATATATATATATATATATATATATATATGATATATATTTTTATATACATATATATAAATAATATCTACATAAAGTAAAGGAAGATATAAAGATAAAAAAAAAAACAAAAAATACATAACAAGACATTCGTAAATATCTTTTATACATTATGTATAATTCATATTATATATATATTATTCGTATATATTAAGAATGTCCTGTTACGTTACTTTCTTTAAATTATTTCCCTTGTTTAAATTCATCAATTGTTGTTGCCTGTATGCAAACGATCGAAAAAATTCATTAACTTTCTATCACGCGTATCCCCCTTTTTTCTTTCTTTCGATTCACTCTTACTTTCCCTTCTCCTTTGTAAATTTTTCTTTTTTTTTTTTCTTTTCCCCTCTCAATCAGACAATTACCGTTTTTCCTTATCGAACGAAATGTACTCGACGATCTAAACTTCATTCTTTTTTTTTCTCTCCCCATTCTTATTATTCTCTCGTTCAAAGATAGAGAAAAAGATAATCGTATTAATCTACATCTAAAGATAAGAAGTATCTTGTGGTAAGAGATTATATGAGAGAGCAATATTGGATACAATGTGCTATGTAAATTTGCATTATACAAATTAATTTATTATTGGACAGGTGCATTTCTGGTCCCATACTGCATCATGTTGATCGTCGGTGGTATACCATTGTTTTACATGGAACTTGCCTTGGGTCAATTCAACAGGAAGGGTGCGATAACGTGTTGGGGTCGATTGGTACCATTACTCAAAGGTAAACATTTCGAATAAAAATATTTTCATATGAACGAATATAACTATTTAACGTTGTTCCTGTTAAAATCGTCAGGATTACGATTAAATGTATTTAATAACGGAATGTATCTTTGAAAAAAAAAAGAATAGCAAAAAATAAGAAAAAAAAAAAAAAAGAAAGATAAAGGAGAAAACAAATCTGATCGGATCCGTCAACATATAAACGTACTTACGTATCCCCCGATCGAATATACATCGTTTTGAAAGGACTGAGATTACGAAAGAGTGCTCTAGAATTTATCAAAATCCTCTTTGCCCTCGTTACTTCATTCCCTTTATCCTTAAGCCACTGGTAGAGTAGTACCTAAGCGTTCTAAGATGAGAAAAGGGTGATTGGTATTCCAAGTGCGATCGCAGTGCCATTCACTTTTCACCTTTTTCCACTTTCCTTTCCTTACCATTCCATTTCATTTTTTTCCCCTTTTTCTCTTCTTTCTTTCTTCCTTTCTTTCTTTCCATCTTTATTTCTTTCATTTCTTTCTTTCTTTCTTTTCTCACCATTCGCTGACCGAGAACAATCATCTAGTTCTGAGAGTCGCTGGACCGGACTCTCCAACCACCGAAGTTATGTCTCTCATACATATCTACTTTGATATATATATATATATATATATATATATGTATATATATATACACACATATACATATATATATACGCGCGCGTGTGTATGTGTATATATATATATATATATATATGTATGTAGCTTTGCTGGCATGTAGCAACGGTGCTATATTCAATTCAGCCATTTACCACGGCACTTTACGTAACTCGTATAAATCCATGGAAAGCCTAGGCTTCTCTCTCTCTCTCTCTCTCTCTCTCTCTCTCTCTCGCGCGCGCTCTTTCGGTCTCTCTTTTTCTTTTATAGAAGAGGAACGTAGAGGCTCGCAAAGAGCCTCCATTTCCGCCGATTTTCAACTTCATTTCCACGCTACCATTTTATCCAGCCAATCCTTCGAACATCGTCGATATATGTATTATACATATATGTAGATATATATATGTATGTATCTATGTACATATGTATGTACGCACGTACTTAGAACGATTGAAAGACTGACTCTCCTGTTGATTTTTTTTCCCCATCTTCTATTTCCCATTAAAGTTTCTCTTAATTCGATCGATTTTTATTTGTCCGATTTAGAAGATAATTATTCGTTTGTCTAACGAGATCTATCGATCAGATTCGATATATTCGTAGAAAATTGAAATAGATCTATGCGTATATTTTTGAGTTTCAAGTCAAAGGCAACGAAAAGTATTAACACTGGAATTATCACTTTTTGTCAATTTGACGAGCGTTTCAAAAGGGGAATAGAAAATAAGGGAAGAAATTAATATATATTTATTATTTATTTTCGTTCATTTATATTATACAATTATGAGTAAAGAAAATGAGTCAACGTTTCTCTCCTTTACTGGTTTTTTTTTTTTTGTTTCTTTTACAATTATCATTAGAAAAATCGTAAAACGAGAAACTCAAAGCCCATCATTTCGACGTGGTTTTCCGATTTGGTAGATTTAATAGTCGATCTGTGATGTATAATGACAAATTAAAGAGAACAAATTGCAATGATAAATAAAACTTGTTATAAAATTTAATCAAATTAATCAGAGGAGCAGAGAGATTGAGCGAGAGAGTGAGAGACGGAGCTTTCAAATTAGAAGAGCGAACGAGATTAAAAGAGACTTTTGACATTTAATTAGTATACCTGGTTAATTTGATTTAGGAATCGGTTACGCCGTTGTCCTAATCGCTTTCTACGTCGACTTCTATTACAACGTGATAATCGCTTGGGCACTTCGTTATTTCTTCGCCTCCTTTTCCGGAATGTTACCTTGGACGACTTGCAATAATCCATGGAACACGCCACTATGTCGTGAGTTCGACGTTAACGTCTCTTATGCCATTGGTGAGCCACCACGATCCACGAACGACGTTGATTTTGATCCGACTTACAACATAACCGGAGTATTTGCGGTCGATGATCCTTTCGATGTTCTTGCACTTAGCACGACGAAAAACAATACCAAACAAACCAGCGCAGCTCAGGAGTACTTCAAGTTGGTATCTCATTTTGCTAAATATTTTTTTTTTTTTTTTTTTTTTTAATATATATATATGTTTCTTTTCTTGTAGATATTTCATTTTTCTTTCACTTGTCAAAATTGTTTAAATAACGAGTTTTTGATCGTTTAAATTTTCATTTAGATCGTCCGCATATAGTTATGTAGATGCAATTTGAACTATTTTATCGCATGAATCAATCAATTTGAAATATGTAAATCATATGACCGGTTTCGATATCCAAAGCTTTGTTTTAATTTTGTTTATATATATATATATATATATATAATTTTAAAACGATTGAATTTTTAATATACATATATTATCTATATACGAGTTATATCATTGTCTTAAAGTCGCGCCATTTTGGAACTCCACGAGAGTGCTGGTATACACGATCTCGGAACAATCAAATGGGACATCGCATTATGCCTATTGGTGGTCTACCTAATATGTTATTTCTCACTTTGGAAAGGTATATCTACGTCGGGAAAGGTAAAATTTCTTTTACTTCATGTAACATATATCATACTCGTGAACGTTTTTGCAAGATCCTTGATCGTTAATAGATTCGATATTTTTTTTTTTTTTTTTTTATAGGTAGTCTGGTTCACAGCTCTTTTCCCATATGCAGTACTATTGATATTATTGATTCGAGGGGTTACATTGCCCGGGAGTGCCGAAGGGATTCGTTATTATCTCAATCCAAATTTTTCTGCGATAACCAAAGCTGAGGTTGAGTATATTGTGTTATTTATTAATTTTCTATCGAACGTATATTAATCTTATTTTATTTAATAATGGAGTCGACAAAAAAATTTGTTGAAAACGTTTCCTTGTCATAGGAAAAATGTAAAGAGGAAAATAGAGAGAGGGGGGGGGGAGGAAAAGGGAGGGAGAGAGTTAACCGTCGTTGTGGTGAAAATGGAAACTCTGTGTAGCTGTCATAATGACCATTATACTTTGGTCGAACGATAGCACATGCGGTCGACCCTCTTGACTCGTCAACGAAATGGACTCTTTTCTCTCTCTCTCTCTCCCCCCCCCCCTCTCTCTCTTTCTTTTTCCCTTAACCGCAGTTTTATATATAGTGTTGGGATTACGTTCAGAATGAATCATTCTTTTTACGTTGGTCATTCTTCTTTCTCTCACATTTCTAATATTTTTCCCTCGGAGGTTAGACATATAACTTATCGCTGACAGGGATCATGATCAGAGTGGATTACACGCGAATTCGATCGAGTCGAGTATTATTAAATCGTTAACTTTGATTTATCTAAGGATTGAAAAATGTCAAAATCATAAACAATGAACGATTGAAAATAATACTTCAATATTTCTTTAGGTCTGGGTTGACGCAGCTACACAAGTGTTCTTCTCGTTGGGACCAGGATTTGGCGTATTGTTAGCATACGCTAGTTATAACAAATATCACAACAATGTTTACAAGTGAGATATACTGTTTCAACGAGGATCGTGTCCATTTAAGAAAATAACAAAAAATATTATACGTAACCTGCGTATATATATATATATATATATATATATATATATATATATATATATATAAAATTAGAAGAAGAGTAAAAATATGAAGAATATAAGCCAGAGACATAATTAATATTTTTCGAATGACATTAAACGGACATTATCTTTTTTTTTTTTTAGGGACGCCTTATTGACGAGCGTGATCAACAGTGCGACCTCGTTCATAGCAGGATTCGTGATTTTTTCTGTATTAGGATACATGGCACGTGCCAGTGGTAAATCTATTCAAGATGTAGCTACCGAGGGACCTGGATTGGTATTTATCGTCTATCCGGCAGCTATTGCAACAATGCCAGGTTCAATGTTTTGGGCATTGATATTTTTCATGATGTTACTCACTCTAGGTCTTGACAGTTCGGTATGTAATTGAATTAATCGTGATTGATCATGTCGTTTCTTCTTCATCTTCTTACTTTTTTTTTTCTCCATGTTCGAATCCAAACCTTTTATATCATAGTTTGGTGGATCAGAAGCAATAATAACTGCACTGAGCGATGAGTTCCCTATTATAGGGAACCATCGTGAGATCTTCGTTGCCTGTCTCTTTACTCTCTATTTCCTTGTTGGACTTGCTTCTTGCTCGCAGGTATAATTAATAATTAAAGATCAATACAAATCGTCGATGCAACATATATATGTTAACAAAAAAAAAAAAAAAAAAATAATCAAATAATAATCATCTTAAAAATCATTTTCCTTAGGGTGGCTTCTATTTTTTCCATTTACTCGATCGATACGCAGCAGGATACTCGATGTTGTTCGCGGTACTCGCGGAAGCGATCGCCATCAGTTGGATCTATGGAGCAGATCGTTTTTGCGCTGATATTAAAGATATGATTGGATTTTCGCCTGGTTTATATTGGCGAGTATGTTGGAAATTCGTAGCACCGATTTTTATCATGGTAAGTGATACCTCATCAACAACGATCTATCGGTATATTTAATTTATTTTTAAAAGAAAAAATATTTCTATTCATTATCATCGGCATTATAATTTTCTAACAGTTCATCATTGTATACGGTTTAATGGGCTACGAGCCATTAACCTACGAGGATTACGTATATCCATTATGGGCAAACGTAATGGGTTGGTTAATTGCTAGTTCCTCGATTATTATGATACCCGGTGTTGCTATTTACAAGATCATCGTTACTCCAGGCACATTCGTACAGGTAAATTATTTTTAAATCAAAATTTCTTCGGTTTCTAATGATGTTCATAATATATATATTCTATATATATTATGTTATAATATATATTTTATAATATATATATTAACATAATATATATATTATAATATATATATTAACATAATATATATATTGTAATATATATGTTATAATATAATAAATTGTAATAAATATATGTTATAATATATATATATATATATATATATATATATATATATATATATATATATATATATAATGTTATATTATTCATTCGTTATAAAACTACAAATATTGAATAGTCCTCCATGTCACAGGTTCAATTAATTATTTACATTCTGTATGGGATACTAAATTAAAAAAAAAAAAAAAATAAAATAAAATAAAATAAAATAAAATAAAAAATTAAACAAACAAATAAAGATTTTACATCGATATATTAAAAATACAAATAACATATACAAAAATTTATAATCAATTTTAGAGAATAAAAATTTTGACGACGCCATGGAGGGACACGCAACAGAGGAACGCTGATCTATCGTCGGTGGCAAATGGTGCCGTTCGTCGTAGTTTCGTCGGCGATCAAGATTATGCCAATGTTAGCAAAGACAACGAAGAACTTACGAAAGAACAAACCGAAGTGATGATTCAATCGAGAGAAGGTATCGATGTCGATCCACCACCAGAACCGGTCTAGGACAGTGCGATCGTTGTTTTGCATGGTGCTCGTTTTCGAGTATATCTTTGCTAAGACAATTATCTTGAAAAATGATTTAAATTCGATGGACCTATTATGACATAAAAAAAAAAAAAAAGAAGAGGAGGAAGAGGAAGAAGATAATAAATCAATCGTTCCTTATTTTCTTCTTTATCAAACAACAAAGATGGACGAGCGATTTCGAACGCACTCACTTAAACTTTACGACGCGATCTTCTTACGTGAGATTTAAAATGAATTCAAGTAAATATAGATATACACACATATATATATACATAAACAAATAAATATACACAAAATAAGCTATATATACGAACGATCTCAAATTACAAATCGTCGATTGTAAATATTATTACGATGCTGCGCATCGTTGCAATGTCTCTTGCAAACACGTTAGTAGATTAAAGAACAAAAGAAAAAGTTAAAGAAAGAAAATTGGAAAAAAAAAAAAGAAAAAATGTTAAATTCTCGTTCGACAAAATTACGAATTTTATTGCACGACGTTGACGTTTGTGCTCGCGCTTTGAAATTCTTCTATTATTCATATATAACACATATAGATACATATATACATACATACATATAAATACATAGATACATAGATACATACAACATAAATACATACATACATACATACATACATACATACATACATACACATACATACATACATACATACATACATACACATACATACATACATACATACATACATACATACATACATACATACATATATACATACATACATACGTGTAAGAAAAATTTGAAAATAACTCGCGATTTATGACTACGAAAAAGTTCCTAATCGCATTGTTAGAGTTTTACATATTTAAAATTGTTCATACTTGACTATAATAATTGTATTAGTAGATAATAACGATATCATCTAACGATGTTAATATTTGTTTTTATTTTTGTTTTTTCTCTTCTGTTTACGTTCAAAAGTCGTCTATAGATCGTATTAGATCTGGACGTTATGCTGTGTAGACTATACGCGTAAAAATGGTACCTTCTTTCACGCTCTCTCTCTCTCTCTCTCTCTCTCGATTATATATATATATATATATACACATATATTACATATATATATTAGACATAAAATACCACCGACGCGCAACTACCAATAACGTCGGAGGGAATTCGCACGGGTATGGTTCATTAAACTTTCCGCTCAGTCCTCGTTAATAATCGTTAATACTAATGTCGTTGCTAACGTGTTAGTTTTTCTGAATGAAATGATATTAGAAATCGAATCCTTCAAATCTAATCCTCTATAGAATCTAGAATATAATTATTTATAACGTTATATATATATTTTTTCTTATTTTGAAAGAAAAGTATATTTTTTTTTATTTTACTTTGAATTTTTTTTTCTTTTCATTTATATATATATATATATATATATATATATATATATATATACGCGTGTGTGTGTGTGTATGTGTATAAAATATTCATCGGGGGAGGAGATCTTTCATCTATAATAACAAAATATGTGCACTGAGAAAGATTATGAGGATGTAAGAGTTATGACGAAAAATAAATAGAGAGGACTGGCGGTTATACTACATATTATTCGAATAGATGCTAAGTGTTTTTGGACTTACCGTTGTAAGATCCATAGGAAATAGTTTATGTGGATATATATATTTATGTATGATATAGTTTATAGTTGTTGTTAGGTGAAAATATATAATATATACATAAATATACATAGTAATATATATACATATATATACGTGTATATATATATATATATATATTTTGTACATCGCATCTGAGTTGCAGCCACAGCCATCGGTAGCAGCTCGGGCCTTGTTAAAATTAAATGATAATATTAGGCGAATCTTCAATCATCGAAGAATGTCTTATCGTTAATGAAATATAAAAATATTCATCAGAAAACGTATCGCTCTATTATATCATATTACATTTGAAACGTTTATCATTTTTTTCCCGGTAATTACGTATGTCTATCCAAGAGCCATATTGGGCAGGCATTAAGTGTCGGCATTTTTGTAGCCAGCATTGTCGTTTCTGACTTACGGAACAATGTTCTTTTTCGTTAATCCATATAATATAATATATATATATGTATATATATATATATATATATATATATATATATATATATATATATGTATGCATGTATGTATATGGATTATATATAAAAAGAAGATAAAAAAAAAATAAGACTGTCACACAGCCATGTAACCGGTTCGTACTTGAATCTTCGTTTATGAAAGTCAACGTATGATACAACAAATGTAAAAGCTCATTTTATTAAATAAAATTTGTTTATTTGATAATGAAAAACATTGTTACGGGTAATTTCATGAAATATATATTTCTCCCAATTTTCCTAGCTTATAGAATATTTTTTTTTTAATAATCAATTAACGAATACATTAATTATGAATACTTTTTTAACGTTTTCATGCGACATCACATTTATTTCTTCTTTCTTTTCTCTCACGAGAGGTAAATTTCAAGTTCAATTTCTTCTCCCCATCTAATTTTCTTTTCTTTTCTTTCTTTTTTTGTATTTTACATAAATTTCAAATTCAAAACGAAGCACTCGAGAGATAAATAATCATTTGTATTCTATTGAAAGAGATTCTACATATTTGCGTCACTCTCGATTCTTTCGACGACTTCGATCGCTCGAGTTTTGACAATCGATTCGAATCAAGATGGCGCCCTCCAAGGAAGGTCTAACTGATTTGCAGAAGGAAATTTTTGATAAAATTAATAAGAATGAAGTGTCGGAGATTAAAACGCTTTTGTCGACGAATAAAATGAAAGTTGATTTTGTTGACGAAAATGGTATGAGCCCACTTCAGCATGCTTGTTACAAAGGAAATAAGGAAATTGTACAGATGCTTCTCGACCAGGTAGGTTAGAATCTATCCCGCCTTATTTATTTCTCGGATTAATTTATTTAAATATAATTGATAATGTTAGTTATAATTTATTTTTTTTTATATATGTCATTTTTAATATAAAACGAGTTCTTTTTACATCAGGGTAACCTCTTCAGTTATATCGGTTATTAACATAAAGTTTACTCGTCGATAAATAAAAGATAATACCGGTTCATTCCCGAACTTTCGATTATCGAGATAGGTTCGATTTTTTATTGAAATCTTTAAGACAATGTATATATATATAGATATACTTATATATATCTTTTGATATATATATATATATATATATAATATATATATATATATATATATATATATATATATATATATATATATATTGCACATGTATTATAAATGATACTAATCTTAAATGCATATAATTATTAAGAAGAACATCTTTCCTATCGCACAACTCATATATAATATAATACATTAACATTGTCTTTGCACAGGGCGCTGATGTTAATGCCGGCCAACATGAGCACGCTTACACGGCTTTGCACTTTGCCGCCCTTAGCGGAAACGCAGATTTGTGTCATCTTTTGATGTCTCATGGCGCTCGTTTGACAGCAACGAACAGCGTGGGACGTACGCCAGCTCAAATGGCAGCATTCGTTGGTAATCATAATTGCGTGGCTACGATCAACAACTTTATCCCAAAGGCGGATATAGATTATTTTGTGAAAGCGCAAGGTCTTCAAACCGAGCCGATGCTTCCTCCACATTTAGCAGATTCTTTCCATAAGTTTATAATGCAAGTAAATGTACATCCTGTCCGCGTGGCTATGAATTTGCAGAGATCTCCTGGTCTTTTAGAAAATGCATACAAGGTAAGATATATTTGAAATACATTTGTATGTTCATATTAGATATGATTTTTCTTATTGAAACAACAATCTCTTTTTTTATCTAGATTCAAAAAGTATTAGAAGCTTTGCGTCATAGAGAGATGACTAGAGGTGCGGAAACAAATGAGGTTATGGCTTTTAAGTATCATTATCTTAGCTGTGTGGTAGCAGAGATAATAAAATGTCAAAAGCGACAAGAGGCCATGAAAGGGGAGAAGAATGATAAAGATAAAATAAGCGAAGAAGGCGAGGAAAAAAAATCAGATGTAGTTGAGATATTGATTAGAAAGTTTTTGAAGTGCAGTAAAAGCGATGGAGTACCGGAGTATCAAGAAGCTTTCCTAAGAGAATCCGTAAGGGAATTTCCATATAGAGAGAGTACCATTTTTCGTCAAATGGTAGCAACGCTTGCGGGAACTGATCCACCGTCTGCTGTATCGGTTGTATCGGCAGCAATTAATGGACAAAGAGGATTCAATGATAACGCATTGGTATGTGTTACTTGCGGAGAAGAGAAAGCAAGTAAGAAGTGCAGTAAATGTAAGGCTGTACAGTACTGCGATAGAGAATGTCAAAGATTACATTGGTCTATGCATAAGAAAGCGTGTGCCAGATTAGGTCAAAGCCCAAGCCAAAATACAAAAACCTCAGATGTAGATAAAGAGCAAATAAGTAACGTTGTAAATTCGAAATCGCAAAACTTACCTAACTAAGAAAATGTATTGTTGAGAAAGAGATACTATATATTATGATTTTAAAATGATATATATATATTATATATATATTCTTGTCCAATAATTTTGTTTACAAATGTACATAGTTCCTCGTGCGTGCGTGTAAATTTAAGCGTATCTTACAATTTTTTATCTTTTCTTTTTTTTTTCTTTTATTTAAACTCTCATTTACATAAGTTTATAATAAACATTTATTCGCATACATGAGATGAACTACGCTTAAAAAAAGGAAAAAGAAAAGAAAGAAGAAAAAAGCCACAAATACGAATCTTAAAAATGTACTGCTCTGTATCATATGAATCTTTTTCATTTCGATCTTTCATAACTGCATTATATTCCACCTCATCTTTATAGATGTTGTATTTGAAAACGTTGCACGATACGAACGAACCATTGTTTTGTTACTTTTCTTTTTCATTTCTTTTCTTTTTTTTTTTCTTCCTTTTTTAATAACATTATGATCGAATGACACGAATAAAGCACGGTTGAAAACGTAATTGCTTGTTAAAATAATTATTCCGTCCGTTCCCAAATTGTTTCTTCACTACTAAATTTATACGCCCGTACTTTCGAAAATATTCAATCGTTTTACGTACTTACGTTATATCGATGCACGAACGTTTATTTCGTAAATAAAAAAAAAAAAAAAAAGAAAAAAAAAAAAAAAAAAAAAAAAAAGATTTTTATCCCCCCTCTCTCTCTCTCTCTCTCTCTATCTCTCTCTCATTTAACGACGTCAAAGTTAAGAAGTTTCCTTTCTTTAAACTCAATTTGCATAGCACTTGACGTTAGTCCGAAAGGAATCTTCAATGAGACGATGTTCGGCGCCATGTTTACTGGCGCCAGCTGGGCGGTCACCCTTGAAAGAAGACTAAAGGGCCATAGAAAAAGAATCGTTTAGAAATATCTTACGTACTCACCGTCTCCTCCTACTTAAACGTTGTCCTCCAGGGTTTCTTTTTCCTTTTTTTTTTCTTCTTCATCCTCTTCTTTTTTTTCTTCTCTTTTCACTCCCTTTTTCGTTACCTGCCACCGATCTGTTTCTAATAAGTCGGCAATGGCGTCGCACCTTTCTTTCTTTCTTCCTCTGTTTTTTTTTTTTATCATTTTTCTTTTTTTTCTCTTTCGTTTCCACCCGTTCCCGC
>OU964961.1:9313741-9323741 GCA_918808275.2 Dolichovespula sylvestris
TAGTTTTCTTTTTTTTTCTTATATAACCATCGACCTACAAAAAAGTTTGCGGATTATCTTTCATTTTTTATTACCTTTTCTTTTCATTTCGCACTTCGACGCGCGTTTTACTTTTAAAATGGAACTTGTACGATACGTTACTGATAATGATAATAATAAAAAAAAAAAAACAAAAAAAAAAAAAAAAAAAATGAGAGAAGAAAAAGAACGGATAAACGAAGAGGAACAAAATTCGAACGATCATTATCAACGGGCCTTCGTTATATTTCCTTATCAACTTTTAACCTTGTAACGATAAGCTACGTATATACGTATCTAAGTAGCGATCAAAGATTTCTGAGAATATTCTCGTTTTCGTTTCTTCCGATAAATGTAGGTGATAAATTTTGTACAAAGTGAAACGAGCGTACGGTAAGCGATACACGTTTTGCGGCATGCTTTTACGCGTGCTGCTCGTTTTCACCCGTCAGATTTCAACGTCAAAAGGAAACTCCTGGAGAAATCTTTAATTTATACGAAAGATCACGAATTCGCGGTTTCGGATATGCAATAGACACTCCATTTTCTTATTGTCATTTCTATACATATATTTAGGCGTCACAAAGAATGCGAAATACTTCGTGAAAGTTTATCATGGTTGTTCAACCTGAACGTGACCTTTTTAAACGATTCCTTAATCATATATTTCATTAAGAGTAACCAGAAAAAAGAGAGAAAGAAAAAGAGAGAGAGAGAGAGAGAGAGAGAAAAGAAATATCTTTCTCATTTTTGACAAGCAAAAAAATTTCTTTCGTTCAAACGGAACTTCGGTATTTGCGTCACACAAATAAATTCCACCGTTCGATTAACATAATTCTCAATATTATTTGCGTGCGATATATGTTATGTATGTATGTATGTATGTATGTATGTATGTTTGTATATGTGTTTATCGGTAGTCATTAGTACAAGGGAAAAAAGAATAAGTACGACGTCGGGAAGAAAATGAAAAGAAGCGACAAAAAAGAGAAAGGAAGGAGAGAAAAGGAAGGAAGAGAAATACGAAGAAACGAAAACAGAAGGAAAAATGGGGAATGTTTACGATGAGTCGGCAGTTCGACCTTGATTTTACGATACCTAACGTAAATACATACTTACGAGTGTATTTTTGATGTTTGAAGGTGCGGTTGTATTTTCTTTTTTTTTTTTTTTTTGTTTATGTTCTTCCTTCCGTTTTCTTCTTTCTTGCATGGGTAGCTTCTTTTTATGTCTTTGTCAAACATTCCTTAGTTCCACTCACTCTCTCTCTCTCTCTCTCTCTCTCTCTTTCTCTCTTTCTCTTTCTCGATTTTATTAAACGAGAACGCGAATAGGAGAGGTAGAAGGGAGATAGAGGTGACGCAGAGAAGACAGAACGGTATTCGATGGTGTAAGCCTTCCGACGAAGGAAGAGAACCTCGAAGGAAGAAGGTAGCACGATCAGTAGTAGTCTTCAAACGGTTCGCGCGAGGAGGACCAGCGATACGACGAAATATGTTCGTCACGAAATCGACTACGGTATTGCGATCGATCGCAATTGTAACGATATTGTCGATAAAAATTATATCGTTGGACGGTAAAAGACCGCGCGGACCCATCGAGGAAGCCATACAGAACGGCGCGGTTACCGATTATATACAAGAGGATTGCATTTGGAGACGTGGTAACGACAGGGACTCCTGTCCGGATCCTGAAGTTCGTGTTTATTTGTATACACCTGGAAACAATCGCAGGGAACTCGATACGAGGGAATCCGATTGGCTCAGACACGATTACGATTCTACGAGGGAGAATATCATTCTTATTCATGGTTACGCAGGTGGTTTTAACTAATCGTGATTCGATTGCTTCTCGCTCTTTTTCCCCCTTTCTCTCTCTCTCTCTCTCACTTTCGTACGTTTTGTTTTATTTTTCCTTTTCTTTTTATTTTTATTTTATTTATTCATTCATTTATTTATTTTTTTTAAAAGATCGACATGGCGTGTCATCGTCAGAATCGTGTTACCATTCTTGTGTATCGTAGTCAATGGAAAAAGAATAATAATAAGAAGGAGAAAAAAAAACGAAGAAAAAAAAAAAGAAAGAGAAAAAGAAAAAAGAGGAAACGAAATGAAAAAGAAAGAGTCATTTGCGCATACGTAGACATAGTAGATAATCGGAATATCATTCTGATCGCAATTAAATGTTAACTTGGCCAAATAATATTGTGATTATGTAACAGGTGGCGATAATACATTACCAATAGCGGTGCTACGTGATGCCTATTTGAGGAACGGTAGTTACAATGTCTTCCTGGTAGATTGGGGAGCACTGGCCGCGGCACCATGTTATCCAGCAGCGGTATCGAATCTTCATCCAGTCAGTCGTTGCTTATCAAGGACTCTGACGAGTCTAAGGAATCTTGGTTTGCCTATTCAACGTACAACATGCGTCGGACATTCTTTAGGGGCTCACATATGCGGTATCATGGCCAATTATCTACTGTTCCGAATGAATCGAATAATTGGCTTGGATCCAGCCAAGCCACTTATTCGTCCGGGTCGGGTAAATCGTTTGGACAGCGGCGATGCCGATTTCGTTGAGGTGATACATACGAATGCAGGTTATTACGGGGAATCCGTTCGTATGGGTCATACCGATTTTTGCGTTAACGGTGGCAAAATTCAACCATTTTGCGAGGGTAGATCGAACGATCAGCTTTGCAGTCACGTTTGGGCGGTATGTTTTATGGCACTTAGTCTTGACAACGACGGTCGCGATACGATAGCCGAATCATGCTCGCGTAGATGTCCTTCAGGGCCTAAAATCGCACAGAGAGCTGGCGTTTACGTTCCTATGGGACAACACACGCCTAACGAGATTAGGGGCTCGTTCTGTTTCAACAGTATACTACCGCCGTATTGTCCGAGATATCATAATGGTCATGGGGATGATAGGTGTTGTTTGCCAAGTAATATGAGCTCTGATTTATCGTTTAAAAAGAAAAATAATGTGCCCGTTAAGTTGCAATAGGTTTTGTGAGCTTTACAAACGAGAATGGCACGTATCATTGGGTTTACTTGGGTTTTAAACGTTAACTCACATTTCTATTATTGAACAGGTATATACACATACATACACGTGCATATATATATATATATATACACACACACACACAGAGTATATATTTCACGTTAACATATATAAATTTTGAAAACGTATCTGTTCATCTGTAAGGGGAAAATTGTAAATTATGTATAAAATAACTTTATAATATAAGGTATATTCGTAATAGATGTAATATACAGGGTGTTTCTTAAATACTTATACCGTTTCCGGACAATATTCATTTTTGATTCTCTTTCTTTCTTTTTTTATTATTTTAACATATACAATTCGTATATTGATTACGTTGTTACAGGTATTTGATAGAATCACTCTGTATAATGAAGATTTAAAGGAATGATATATATATATATATATATATATATATATATATATTAGAGTTAATTGAATATGTATTGTCGTCTTGACAATGAATCGATGTCAACCGGGACTCGAGAAGAAGCCGTAACGCATACGGTACGTAGAGCGCCGCGCGTTTTGCGATTCCGGTGTTCGATTGAGTATTCAGACGATGTACAGGAAAAATCTTACGTTGGTAGAGTAAGCACGTGTTCCAATACCGTTAGACGTTCCACTAAACCGTTTATATAAATAAGCATATCTAAAATAATTTTACTCGATATTTCGATCGTTATACATTTCTTTTCTTTTCTTCTTTTTTTTTTGCTTCCTTCCTTCCTTTTCCCTTTACTTTGATATTTATAGCTAGTGAACAATCGAACGAATTGTTTGCGACGTATTAGAAAGAAATTTCTTTAGAAAAAAAAAAAAAGAAGAAAAATTTGTACAAATTCGAGATTAGTGGGAACAAAGGGGAAAGGAGAAAGAAAAGTTATAAAACATTTGAGTATGACAAATGGTTCTAACAGAATTTTGAAAAGAAAATGAAGAAAAGATTATCGTAAAAATTTATGGTGCATTTTAAAGGCCCTAAAGGATGTACGACCGGCATCCCGCTGATTTCAAAGTGTTTTAAGAGACATCGATACTCAACAGGGGTGCATGGGTTGTTAAACGATATACTGAAATACTTGGCACGTTTCTTAGACGTACTTAGTATTTTTCTATCTTATTCTGTTCTTCTATTATCTAACGAAGAAAAGAGAACGACGACGATTTGTCTGGGAAAGAAAAGAAGAAAAATCTTGTATTATTATTATTATTATTATTATTATTATTATTATTGTTGTTATTGTCAAAGCTTTTTAAGTAGACAAAAAATATTCTCACTTTTCTCACGATCATTATACCCGAAATAATTTTAATTTGTATAAAATTTGTCTATATATTTGTATAAGTATACACACATCGCGCGCGCATATGTATATATATATATATATATATATATATATATATATATATATAAACTTGATTAGATTACTCATAATTTTGATGTCTTAATGTGAAAGCTATTTTGAGAAGATGTTTCAATGGAGGATATGGGGAAAAAAGATTTGAAAAAATATTGAATTATATACGTAAATTTCAGACGCTATATATAGATTATATAAACATACGTATAATCTAGAGTAATATGATAAATATTTGTTTGCTCATTATTTATCCTCATTTATTATCCTTGTTCGAGGAATGAATATTTATTTTAATAATTCACTTCTCGGATACGAATCAAAATATTTTTATATAAGACCTTCATGATGTCTGAAATTTTAAATATAATTCATGGAAATTCTATTCTTTCCAGGTTCTTTTTTTTTAAATAACTTTTCAATAAACAATGAACAACAATTCAAACCTTTTACAGGATATATGCAGGATAATAATATACACAAGATTGTAATAATATATACAATATATATACATAATATATACAATATGTATACATAATATATACAATAACGACATTTACTTTATTTTTTTCTAATTTGTATAACATTCATATTATACGTCATATCTTGAAACTAATTGAACCTAGAATTTTTTATTTCTATTCTTTTTCTCGCGTTTCCACGTGAAAAAAAAAGAAAAAGAAACAAAAAAATTCAGAGTTAACAGTCAAAATGTGGCATAAATTTTATTGGAATCTCGTTATAAAATTTATATTTACAAAATTGATTCGTATTATGACTTAAATTTATAAAATTTCTATAAAATTTCTATAAAAATTAATATCTATGGCGCTTATATTCAATAAATCAGTTACTTTTTATTTCCTTATTAAAAACAAACAAATTACAATAAAAAATTACTCGATTATTTATTGCCGATGTATCGTCCAATGTTATTTGGGTATGATATATCACACACACACACACACGCACGCGCGCGCGCGCGCGCGCGTATACTATATGTATCTTTGGTAACGATTATACGTTCACTTCAAAAATATGACGATAATCCCGTGATTTTTCTGGCACGTCACTAGCCTTTATATTAATTATTATTATTATTATTATTATTATTATTATTATTATTGTTATTATTTTTATTATTTATTATTATTATTATTATTATTATTATTATTATTATTATTATTATCATTAATTAATATCTAGATACATACAAACAATGCATATTAATTTTCTTATCGACAATTGTACATATTTCTGATGATTGATGATTCCGATATTATCGACAGAAAATGAAGAGAGAAAGAGAGAGAGAGAGAGAGAGAGAGAGAGAGAGAGAGAGAGAAAAGGGTAGCAAAAGGAAAAGTAATGAAAAAATATTTTTAATCGACGACGAATATATATATATATATATATATATATATATATATATATATAATCCTGCGGGTGGGAATTAATTGAATATGGAAGATTATGCGCTTATCAATGAATCAATGAAACTGCGGGTAATATGGTAACGAATGAAATCTATGAGACAATCGTAAATATGATTGTAAAGGTAATAACTCGTTGAAAGTTGATGGTTCGATAAGAGGAACGATCGGTAATGCAACCATCGGCGATGGACTTGGCGTAGAATCGTTTGTCCAAGGTCGATGTAGCTTAGGCTGATCGTTTTGATCATTTTGACGACGATTTTTAACAGACGAATGCGATGGGCTCCTATCCTCGGAACTGCTCAATTCGCTCTCGTCGAGACTTTCGTTCTCGCTTGGTGATCCTCCTGTTGTCGCCGTTGTCGCTCGTCGCGACGATTCCATGGAAGAAGCGGTCTCCTCCTCGTCTAACGATCCATTTGTCCCTTCCTGTTCGTTTTCCTGCCTCGGAAATTTTCTTTTGCATCGGGATTGACCGGAATCACGGAAACCCTTTGCGAATGGATTGTTGTCGATCTTTAATTTCGTAATATTTTCGTTCTGAAATTGAAACTTTTTTTTTCATTCTTTATTCTTCGTGCGCGTGCGTGTGTATGTTGTTTTTTTATTTTTTACTGTACAATTATATATATATACAATTTAATATATAGTATATATACAAATTAATATATAGTATATATACAATTTAATATATAGTTATAATGGTTGTATAATTGATTATATAGATACGTATAAATATTTGTATCGTCCCTTTGTTTCAATGTACTCGTAAGAAAAATAATCTATCGGATAATATATAAAATAACATTTGACAAGGATAAAAACGATCGACGTGTTTACGATCTTTCTTACCTGATAAGCTGTCACTGCTATAAACTCGGTCTCTCTGAATGTGAATGCCGATGATGGATAATTATGGAAGTCTTTAATGCGCGTTAGATCGTCGCACCTGATGATCCAAATGCGGACCTGATATTTGTGCATCGATGTTAGAACGATCTGTTGACAACAAAAAATAGAAGATAAAATAAGGTTAACAAATGTATACTTTGTGAAGTGTACGATAGAGAGAGAGAGAGAGAGAGAGAGAAAAGAAAAAGAAAAGAAAAAGAAAAAGAAATTCTTTTTTGACGTTATTCAAAATATACCTTTCGATAGATTAAACAAAACGATCTGTATAATTAATTTGTTAATTAATCAAGATGGTAATACGATGTAGTACGAAAAAGCGTGTAGGATCTATCTATCTCTTTCTCTCTCTCTCTCTCTCCCTCCCTCTCTCTCTCTCTCTCTCTCTCTTTCTGGTTCTGGTTTCGTTTCTTTTATTCTTCCTTTCCGTTTTTTTCTGCCATCGCCCCCGTCCCTCCCGTTTTTTTTTCTTCACGGGCAAAGTAGGGAGACCCGAGAGAATTTTATTAAATTCGTAATTAGTTTGGGGAATCGAGCAAAAGAAGCCGCCACGCAGTGTTGGAGATAAGTTGGCGCCTCGGTATAAGAAGGCCGACCGACTATGTTGTGTTGTAAGCAGACGCGATTCTCGAAAGCCGTCGTCGTCCTCGTTGCAACCTTCTTGGAATCACGTACCTCGCACACGAAGATTGAGAATTATCGTAATACACGGTCGAGATCTATATTTGTTTCTAATTAAAAAAATATTTTGCTTGGCAAGTGGAAAAGAAAAAAAATATATATATATATATATATATATATATATATATATATATATATATTTTAAGAAAATTTATACGAGTGTTGATAGAAAGAAATATTATTATACCGGGTAAACCATATGTTCTTAGATGAGATTAAAAGTCGATTATATCTTTTTCGAGAATTTCCAAGCCGATTTTTCATTTTTCTTTTGCTCCTTTTTTTGTTTCCAGAATGTTAGTAGATAAGAAAAATTACGAACCTTAAGAACTATTAAAATACATATATGACAATAGAAGCATATATATATATATATATATATATATATATATTTATTTATTTATTTATTTATTTATTTATTTAAAAAACTTTCTTATTTGCCACTAGAAAATTAATATAATTTCATTTAAGTAATGGAGAGTACCATTTCGAAATACGTTTCTGAAATACGAACGATCATCGAATCTGTGGCTACGAAAATATTTTTTGTAATGAAAAAAAGAAAACTAGCGAGCGAGCGAGCGAGAGAGAGAGAGAGAGAGAGAGAGAGAGAGAGAGAGAGAGAACAGATAAAGAAACGCGCCAACGTTCGAGTTCGTTAATTAATTTGTCTCGAATAATTATGAAAGATCAGGAAGTTAGGAGCAAAAGACGGTGATGGGGTTGGGTTGGATGGACGAGGTGTGGTGGGGGAGTCCTGGTCTAGCGGAAAAGTTTCTCTACTTCGATTTTTCGTCGTGAACGGCTAAAAGGACTTACGAGAAGGTGGCGGGGGGCGGGGGGGGGGGGAGCAGCGCCGTTAATGCCGTGACGGCAGCTGCCCGACGGTCAAGGCGTAAACAAACCCACTCACGGAGACAAGGGAGGGTGGAAGGGGATGGAAAGGGAATCGGAAGGGGACGGGGAAAAGATGGTATATCGATTACAGTGTGCTGTGGACCGTGTTAATCTTCGTTCTTCACGGACAAACGGCAAAAAGGCCTCACCGTTTTGAGTAGCTTAAGTCTTCGGCACCGGAGGCCGAGGAGATAGATCCCTTACCTATCGCGAAAATTGTAATCCCTATACACCCCCAACCCCCTCTCAACCCCCTCCCCTCTCCCTCCTCAACGACGGCGCTCATCTCGAAGCTGATTTAGACTACCCCCTGACGTTCGACCGAACTGGCCGACCCTTTAAGGGCAGCCCCTTTACAAGCTGTCCGTGGTAAAAGCGCTAAGCGCTATAAGTTGTCTTTCTCGCTTAAATAATGATCTTACGCGCCAAAGGTACGTGCTAAAAAAAAAAAAAGAAAAACGATGAATAACGTTCTTTTTTAAAGCCTTTTTTAAAGGGGAAGGGAGGAGAAAAGAGAAAAAAGGATGGGGGGGGTGTGGAGAAAGAAAGAAAGAAAGAAAGAAAGAAAGAAGAAGGGGAGAAAAAGTAAAGACTCGTTACGGGAACGAGCCTGGATAGAAAGGATGTGGCAAAGAAGAGAAGAAAAGAGAGAAAAGGAAAAACATATAAACAAACAAACAAACAAACAAACAAACAAAGAGAAGGCAGATCTATTTAATTCTTCGATTCCCTTATTTTATTGCTCGTAGACAAGATAGTAAGTAATTTCTTAAAAGTTAGTCGAAAGATCTCGACGGTTGCACAGTTGACCGCTTCATTCTTTTTGCTTTTCCTTTTTCTTTCTTTATATATGCGAATCGTTCGGAAGGCATCGTTAGGTATATTAATATCGAACAGTAGTGTTCCTCTTTATGATTTTTTTTTTCTGTTTTTTTTTTCCCCCCCTTTTCTTTTAATGTCCGTCGGAAATGTATCGTGGTAATAATACGGTGAGGAGAGGGGCGAGGAACCGTGTGTGGCGACCTCCCGCATACGAGGACGAAAAGTTGAGAAGATGGGAACGAGTAATTCGAAACCCGAGCAGCCAAAGAGACAGAGAGAGAGAGAGAGAGAGAGAGAGAGAGAGAGAGAGAGAGAGAGAGAGAGAGAGAGAGAGAGAGAGAGAGAGAGAGAGAGAATGGTTAGACGGGAGCAAGGACAACCGTGGCTGTCCAAACACACGGGGCCCGGTCAGATAAATGAAGGGCCGCCGGCCCGTGCCTCCCCTTTACTCCTCAACTTTGCTTCCGTTCTCCTTGTTCTTCTTTTTTTTTTCTTTTTCTTTTCCTTTCTTTCTCTTTCTCTCTCTCTCTCTGTCGAGATTCCTTTCCACTTTCCTTCCGCTTTTTCATTGGGAATGGGTTCGCGTCACCTTTCCCTTTCCTTTTCTTTCTTTCTTTGTTCCTAGTTTTTCTTTGCTTCTTTTTCTTTTTTTCTTTCTTATTTTTTTTTTTTTTTTTTTTTTTATTTTTTTTATTTTTTTTTCCTCCACGCTTACGAGAGACAAAAGTTCAAGTTGTTGTCATCGCCACTTCGTTACGCGGGACACCGTTGTAAGACGATCTCATTTCGTACGGACGATTTCGTGATTCTTTCTTTCTTAGA
>OU964961.1:9328741-9368741 GCA_918808275.2 Dolichovespula sylvestris
ATGTATGATGATGATATTACAAATATCCTAATAATAATTGTAATGATAATTGTAATACTGTAAACACCCTCATAATAATTATTATTATAATTTATATTGGGTATAGTGAGGTGTGAAAAATTTTGAAAAATTTCTGAACGTGTGAATAGATATTGCATATGTATATATATATATATATATATATATATATATATATATATACTGTATAAATGATATATTATAATGTAATATTAGTTATTACATTATAGATCAATTTTATCAATACAGTAGAAACTTCCGCTTTGCGAAGTTATAATTATCCCGAAGTATAGTTATCAAGTCGGAGTCGGATAAAACGCGATCGTTATATATGCACCTACGTATTTTCTTTTTTTTTCCCTTTCTTCCTTTTTTCGTTATTTTTGTTGTTGATCTTTTTTTTTCTTTCTTTCTGTTTGCCGGAAACAATAGGACGATTGTCACGCAGCCGGAAATCGAGATTCGTTGTACTTCCGTTTGACGGTACGGATGCACCTTCCTTAAAAAAAAAGAAGAAGCTACGATTGGCGCGATAATAGTGATAGAAACGGGTGGTACGTAAACGCCTACGTTTCCGTACCTATCTAATCAATTCTCATCTACGATATATGTTCACGATTTAACTAGAATTTGTCTATATCTCTTCTGGTAACTCGAATAGATATGACAACGACATTTTTTGACATTTTAATCTCTATATTGGCGGGTAAAATGTATGCGCGCATTGTATGACTTTTGATGTAAGTATTAACATTTACTCGACCTCGACGTTTTATTGTGAAAAAACAGAAAAAAAATGTATATATATATATATATTTTTTTTTTCGCCGAAAAAAATTTAATTGCACGACATTACTCGAAATAAGATCAAATTTAGTTAGTTAAGTTTGAGTGTTGTTCCTTTTCTATCTCTTTATATTTTTTTTGTTCATCTTTTTGCCTCCGACCGACGAAGAGGAAAAAAGAAAAAATAAATGGAGAAGAGGAAGTGGAAAAGGAAAGAGAGAGAGAGAGAGAGAGAGAGAGAGAGAGAGAGAGAGAGAAAAGAACCAGAAGAATAGGAATAATGCGTTAACGTCCAAGTATAATACGTGCTCGAGAACAAAACTGCTTTTCCTATTTTCGAGGCAGAGCAATTTGGCGTTACAAATGCTTGCTTCGCGACGCGACGTTTCGAGGGTGGTAACGAGGAAGAAGAAGAAGAAGAAGAAGAAGAAGAAGAAGTTTGGAGCCGACAGAAGGAAGGGGAGTGGTCCTATGGCGCCCGCCGAGCCGACCATCTCCGACACGCTACGTAACATTCTAAAGAATTTCGGAGACAAAGCTTCTTTTCTTCGTGAGAGAACCGTTCTGCTTACTGTCCTGCCTCGAATCATCGAGACATCTAATTCTTTACCATTCTATATGCGACAATTCTCTCTCTCTCTCTCTCTCTCTCTCTCTCTCTCTCTCTCTCTCTCTCTCTCTCTCTCTCTCTCTCTCTCTCTCTCTCTAGGTTATTTCCTTACTCTTTCCATTGTCTCGCTTTTGTTTCTTGTCTCTTTTAGAACAACAGAATAATTTTTATTTTAGTTATTAAATTAAATTTTTAATAAAATAAAAATTAAATTAAATTTTTATTTTAGTTATTAAAAATTAATTACGGCTAACGCGAAGAAGATTTTTGTTGAACTCGAAATATATTTTGTACATAATGTGTGTGTACCTGTGTGTAATTATATACATGTAAAATGTGTATATAAAAAAAAAAAAAAAAAAAAAAAAAAAAAAAAAAGAAAAATCTGATGACCATACTTATAAGCTAATCCATACAATTTTATGATCCATGATAATATCTTTACCGTCCAGACTTCGTGATGATCATCTCCGTAGTTTCCGCGTGAAATTGTTTCCAAAGTTTTCGATTTTGCAAATCGACCTTAACGTCACCTGGAAGCGGCGGCCCCCCACCGAGATAAGCTACGGGCCATCTATTTGTGATCTGTACGTCCTCTGTAAGATTAATAAGAGAAAGTGGACTATTATTAGTATTCTTAAACTATTATTCTTTGATTATGTATTTTATTTGACACGTTAATTTAACGAACAATATATACGATCTGGTAAATCTCTTTGAATTAGATATATCGAAATTTGTAGCTGGGAAGAAAAGGTAAATATTTTTCAATTTTCTAACAATTTGATTTTCTTATCGGTCAATTCTGTTATTGTGAAATTATTTTTATAGTAGTTAATATTTGCGCGCGCGCGCGCGCACACACGCACACACACACACACACACACACACACACACACACACACACACACCTATAGATTTAATTAATTTATAAATTTATACAAAATTTTTCGAAACAAGATCGATTGAAAATTTTCGCAAGTACAGGTATATATGTGATAAAAATAAATAAAAATAAATAAATAAAAAAATAACAATAAAAAGAAGAAGAAGAAGAAGAAGAAGAAAAGAAAGAAAATAGGAGAGAAGTAAATTCAAGATTCGAAGAGGGTCCTTTTCGGGAAGATACGTTATTCCGGGTACGTAAAAATGCTTGGATGAGGTAACACGAAAGGCATAGGAAGAAGGTCGTCTTTAAAAGATGAACGAACGGAACTCCATCGAAGCGCGTTGATTCCTCGCATGACCGAACCAGTGCGGCGCGGCGTGCCGCACTTGTCTCCACGATTCTGCGGTCATGGCATTGTGCCCCGAGTAGGATAATTGCCGACATTCGGTCTCTGTCCCTTTCTCTCTTTTTCTCTCTCCCTCCCTCTCTCTCTCTCTCTCTCTCTTTTTCTCTCACGATCGAATCGTCGAGTCGGCAGATAACGATTGTCCGCTCGAACGAAGGTCGGCACCTTTCATCTTGCCGGAGAGAAGATCTCGCACGGATCTCATCTCTCGCCTTTTCGCAGGACTACTGGCGACTACTACTATTTCTAGTTATCCTTATACGGCTTTACCTGTTCTTATATATATATATATATATATATATATATATATATATATATATATTTAGTCGTCAAGGATGAAATTTGTAAAAAAAGAAGCATATTAAATGTATTAAATACAAATTTTATCTTGTAGTATATATATACATACATCATACATATATACATACATATATATATATATACACATACAGTATATATATATACATACATATATACATATATATATATATACATACATAGTATATATATACATACATATATACATATATACATGTATACATACATATATCATACATACATACATATATATATAGAAAGAGAGAGAGAGAGAAAGAGTATAAAGTTTAAGTGTAGTAGAATAAGTATTTGCCTCTCTGTCTCTCTCTCTCTCTCTTTCTCCATGTATATATATATATATATATATATATATATATATATATATATGTATGTATGTATGTATGTGTACTTTCGAATGATAAATCTAATATTTTCAATTTCATTATTCCATAAATATATGATATATGAAATTTACAAATACGATTAGTATAATATACTTATCGTAAGGTCGTATCCGCGTATGTGCTACCGTATTTTGTGTATATACGTTTGTATGTTAATTATTAAATTAATTTAGTATACATCAAAATCATTTACTCCTATATTCGTATATCTTTTAATGTTACTAAAAAATAAAATGGCGATGGACAATAATCGAATTTCGGGCGAATTTGTCGTATATGTGTATGAGGAGGCTATTTGTGTGAATAAATACGAAATTTCGTGTTTACATATATAGGTAACCATAATTAATATATATATATACTTAAATAAAAATCAGCACATTTAGAAATATACGTTACTTGTAATAATAATATTTGTAATAATTAAAAGTGTAGGATATTAGAGGAAATCGTTATGGAAGATAATACAATAATAATAATAATAATAATAATAATAATAATAATAGTACCTGATATATTACGACGAAGAGCAAGTTGTTGCTGTCTGTAGAGCATTTGTTGATGTTGATGATGATGATGGTGAAGTTGCGCGTGGAATTGTAATTCCAATGGAACCGGCAAAATCCTTGGCTTCATATACATGATCGATCACAGACACAATAATACAATACTAACGACGTATTTAAATAAATAAAAAAAAAAAGTTTCGGGGTTTACTTCGTATGCGTATGAAGGAAAGGGGGAGCAAAAAGGAGAAAGAGAGAGAGAGAGAGAGAGAGAGAGAGAGAGAGAGAGAGAGAGAGAGGACAAGAAGAAAAAAGAAATAAAAAATAAAATACAAAATAAAAAAAATAAAATAAACAATAAAAATAAAATAAAAGAACCAATGCGTAAGCGAAGTAACACGTGAAAGAGAAAAAAAAAATAGTAAACGAATATACGACGTGACGAGAACGCGAGCGAAACGATATTACTATCCGTCGTCCCGTAGTCGACTGGCGACGGTTGGTAGCTAGTTTAATTTATTTATACGTACGAAACGTTTCGAGGGTAGATTTAAGGTTTGTGAATTAGACACTCGGCGGAGGTTCACATCTCATTTCAATTGGTCGAGAAGGACGCCCTCGGACATCGTTGCCACGCCCACGTACCTATCCGATTGGTCGTATTCCAAACGTCCTAGCCTTACCAGCTTAGTAAGTAGTGGCAACAAGTGGGGCTGCGTAAACCAACGTGACGACGACTAAATGCGTCCGTCTTAGATCGCCTTCGATTAATTGTAATTCTCGGCACGATTGGTTGGAATTTCCAATTTTTTTTTTCTTTTTTTTTTTTTTTTTTTAATGCATTTCCACATGACAACAAACATATGCATACAATTATTTACATATATCTATTCTTAGGATTAATTCAAATATCGATCGATCTTGAGATGTTACGGAGAATAAAAAAAATAAAAAAAAATAAAAATGGACAATTTTATTGGAAGGGAACGTTCGAAAGTTGCAGGGACATTTTGAAATTTTTTTCGATATCGGAAATGACGAAGATAACGACGACTAAGACGACGACGACAACTTGTATTTATAAAAGTTAACTTCATCGTTTCCGATATCAAAAAAAATTTCTAAACGTCCCTTGCAACATTCGAACGTTCCTTTTCAATAAAATTGTCCATTTTTATTTATTTATTTTTTTCAATCATTTCAATTATTTTCTTCTCTCTCTCTCTCTCTCTCTCTCTCTCTCTCTCTCTCTCTCTCTCTCTTTCGAATTTTTTCTTTCCATTAAAAGGTGTAGTGTGAATTTCTCGTGAAATTTTCTAAGAAAGGATTTCGCGTCTAAGGGCGACGTTAAACGTGTCTCTTTGTGCGGAGGATGGGACAGGGGTGTAGAAGTGCGGGGTTGGAGAGAATGACACACTCACTCACTCACTCACTCGCACGCTCGCACACGTATTTATACATTGCACACGCGCACACACACACACACACACACACACACAACGAAAAATCGTCACAGTAAATTATGAAATCCGTCGAGACGGTTGTTAATAGTTTGTTCTCGGCTTGGGTAAGAAGAGAAAAGATAAAATCAGGAATCCTCTCAGCAAGTCGAGCCGCTCTTAGCCGATAAGTATCTACGCTTTTCTCTCTCTCTCTCTCTCTCTCTCTCTCTCTCTCTTTCTCTCTCTTTCCTTCTCTTTCTCTTTCTTTCTTCCTCCCTCACAACTTCCCCCATTCTCCTTCTCTCCGTCTCCCCCTGCCTTGCCACGTTATGCCACCCCTTTTGAGACGTTAAACAAGCGTACATAACGTCGCTCGTCTACGAACGCAATGGTCATCGAGCTATTGTTATTCCCTTTCCACAGGATTGCGGATTAACTGTAAACGATACTAAAAACAACAAAAAGAGTAATAAGTCCTTTCACCGTTTTACGGATAGACCATCCTCTTTTCTCATCTTCGATTGATTTGATTTTAGCGAACAATAAGTGGGAATGGGGGAAATACCTATAAATTATCTGCATTCGGTTCGATTCTCGATCCTTTGAGATCATCCTTGATGAAATGATTTTATTGAATTATTGCGTCCCCATAATTTACGATATGACGACACTTAAGATAGAAACGATTTGAAATTTATGGTCTATTAATGGTTCGTTTCACCAAGTATGAAATATTTATTGCAGTAATAAAAAATATTAAGTATTCTGACGTATAATTTCTTCTTCTTCTTTTTATTATTATTATCGTAAACAAATGAGAAATAGGAAGAAGACGAATTTATCGGGACAATTCATGGAGAAATTAGGTGAAAAGAATGGAACAACGATTTTATCTATTCACTTTTCTTAGATACTCTATTATACGTTAATGAAGGCGCTGTTTGGATTTATCTTCAAAAGATTATCGTAATTTATTAGATACTTTTATCTCGACTTTTACGTTTCTCTCTCTCTCTCTCTCTCTCTCTCTCTTTCTCTATCTATCTATCTATCTATCAATCTACCCCTCTCTTTTGCTCCTTTTTATTTCATTGAATAATATTAAGAAAAAGAAAATAGAATCGAGCGAGAAATTAAATGAACATAATTTTACGCCTAAATAGTTAGACCATCCATTGTTGAAAGGGCTAACCACTTAGATAAAGGATTTACGGTAAAAGGAATTTATGTTCGTGTACTTACAGTAATTTACCCCAGTCATTTCTTTCACGCTCTAACGATTTTACGATTAGACAAGCCGTTAGACCTTTCGCTCATACCGTACTTAATCCTAAGTAAGCAAGTAAGTACTTATGCTTCATTTGTCGTTTAACATTTTTCTATCCTAATGGAAAAAAAAAGAAAAACAAGAAATTCATTTACTATATTATATAGATAACAAATCGACTAAGGTTCTTTGAAAATTTTCTTTTCGACAATTCAACGTTCTCATTCCTTTTTAATGATATTTACTATTTAATAATAGTAATAATAATAATAATAATAATAATAATAATATTAATAATAATAATAAAATGAGAGAACAAAGAGAAAAGAGAGAGATAAAGCTGTTTAACTAACATTTTTCTAATGGAAAATAGGACTTACTTTTTTCAAAAATTGACGTTTTTATTATTTCTTTTATATTTTTTATTTATTATTAGTAATAATAATAACAGTAATAATAATATTAGTACATGATAGAACAAACGATTTGTTTGATATTACAAATAGGAACTTAATCGATAAAAAGGTTCGTAATCAGGGTGGTCTTTCTGGTCGGAAGAAGTTAGGTGCAAAAAGAGAAGTGAGAGAGTAAGAGTGAGAGTGAGAGTGTATGAAAGAGAGAGAGAGAGAGAGAGAGAGAGAGAGAGAGAGAGAGAAAGAATGGGTGAAAAGAAGCCGACAAATGTGTTTTACGGCTTACTTCCTGTCCATCGCACGCGACATTTATGCGACGTATAATGAGGGAGTCGCCATTTCTTGGGATCGTTAAAATCGTAGGCAGCGTGTTATATTATCACTCGATGCGATACTACTTTCTGCATTCTTTAAAAAAAAAACCCTATCAATGATTTTATTGATTGCTTTTGAAAACTAATAAAAAAATAATATTAACATATATCTATATATATATATATATATATATATATATATATATATATATACTTACGCGCGCACACATCACACACAACGGATTTAGTGAGTTCACTTTTATTGATTATCTTTAAAAAATAATGAATAATAATATCAACACAATATATATACATATATCATACACACACGCGCGCGCGGGCGCGTATCGGCATGCCTAGAAATTC
Organism: Dolichovespula sylvestris; assembly: GCA_918808275.2. Taxonomy (NCBI): domain Eukaryota; kingdom Metazoa; phylum Arthropoda; class Insecta; order Hymenoptera; family Vespidae; genus Dolichovespula; species Dolichovespula sylvestris. The sequence goes on from OU964961.1 coordinate 9,336,481, forward strand.
ATTGAGTTTATTTTTGAGAAAATAATTTTACTATTACGGACGATTGGTCGTTATCCTTAAAAGAGATTTCCCAAGCATTTCGAATTGTTTATAAACTCAGAAGAGCACCCAAAGAAACAGCGAAAGATAGAGAGACAGAGAAAGAGAACGAGAGAGAGAGAGAGAGAGAGAGAGAGAGAGAGAGAGAAAGAGGGAGAGAGAGAGTGCTAGAAAGATCGAAAGCATATTGCTTTCTACGAAGTTTCAAGCTCTCCCTCGGGACATCTACCCTAGTTCTGGAATTCTGCAGAACAACTATGTTAAAGGATATGTGTGTATATATATATAAAGGATATGTATATATATATATATATATGTATATATATATATATATATATATATATGATATATATATATATATGTGTGTGTGTGTGTGTGTGTGTGTGTACGTAAAATATAGGTAGCTCCTTCCTGAAGTTCCTCTTGTAGCGTCGAACGACGAGAACGTGACTGCCGTTTGACATAACCTCAAAGTGGCCACTTTTGCGGCTCGCTCGTATTTACATTTTTGAGAACGGAAGTTTTTCTCTTTTTTCGGGTCCATCGTTCGATAGGACTCTTCAGAATGAAATTCAATAATTAAAGAGAAACGTTGCGTCCGTTTTTCCCCGCTGGGTTTTTTATTTATTTATTTTTTTTTAACCATCCGAATATATAAATAAAAACAATGAAAAAAAAGAAAGAAAAAAACCTAACCTTTTTTTATAGTTAAAAAAAACCTTTGTATTTTTCATTTTGTTTTATTTTATTTCTTTTTTCTTTTTTTTTTTTACAAAAATTATCAAAGTATGTAAGTTACCGAAGAAAAAAGAAATAATAATAATAATAATAATAATAATAATAATAATAATAATAATAATAATAATAATAATAATAATAATAATAATAATAATAATAATAATAATAATAATAGGAAATTCCACGTAAAGGATCACTTCCTTCTATAAGTAATGTTATCAAAAAGAAAAAAAAGAAGAAAGAAAGAAAGAAAGAAGACAAAAAAAGAAGAAAGAAAGAGAAAACGAATGGAAATAGTAGGCGTCGGTGGAAAAACGACACGTTAAAAGAGATAAAGAAGATAAGGTGCATATTGTTAGCACATGTCGTGTATGATGAGTCAAAACTCGTGCCGAATCTCGGATCGCGATTTGTTAAATAAACTTACGAATGAGTTATGACCAAGCGGGGATTTAGAGAGCTAACCTAATGGGAAAGGGCATTGTTATTCCAGGATGGTCGGGAATCGGGTAAAATGTCTTATTTTTCTTTTTTTTTTTTTTCTTTCGTTAGATACCTGCGAGAGATAACCAATGTTGTATACAACATGATTGTTCAATCCATCCTTACACGAGACTCACTCTTCTCATCACTTATGTATGTACGTATGTATATGCATGTATGCATATATCTCTATGTATCTTCTTTAGTCTTCATTTTCTTGTTCTACATAGTGCCTACGATTTTGTTATGAAAGACAAAAAGAAAACCAAAAAAAAAAGAAAAGTAAATTCAGAACGTTTCATTTCAGACACCCTGTAGTATTTCCTGTTCGTTTGAATCACGTATTACAAATTAACAACAAAAAAAAAAAATAATGAAAATTGAAATTAAATTTAAATCGGATAGATATAAATTCTCATTGAACTATTAATTAATTGATTAATTAATTAACAGACGTTTAGAGTTCGAAAATAATCAAATAAAATGATTGATCAATCGAAAATAGAGGATGGCAATCGACGTACTGCACTTACATACATACATGTCCGGATATGAATTTCGTGAGCGTTAAATCGAAAGCACTACGGCCGACGAGGACGATTACGGCAACATTTAATTTCTTAGTGATCACGCAGGAGTCATAAAGAAGCGCTTCCGGGCTTTGCAAAGGCGACTTTCGCGAGGCATAAATCGTCGGTACTCCCTTTGAACATCATCTACATATATAGCTTAGAGCCTTTACGATTTTCTTTGTCCTCTTCGCGCGTACCTCCCTCTCGCGTAAAATTATTATAAGCATTACGCGTTTTTATTTAAAATTTTCTTAAATAAAAACAAAAATAATCAAATAATTTTCAAAATATCTTAATATCAGATTCCTTAATGTTTTTTTTTTCCCCCCTTATAATTTTATCGTTATAACCTATATGAAACTCTTAAAAAGTTTATTTTACCTTGATATATAATAATAGCGATCTCCGCGAATATAAAATATTTTACGAATTTTTAACGAAATAAAATTCTTTTCGTTTTCAACATTCACGTATGTAATCTTTCAATTTTATACGAGGAGGGGGAGGAGAAGGAGATTATTTGAGGTTAGGATCGATTGTTACAATGGTTACGGGTAGATCTTTATCTTATTGGTATTGTCCAAAGCTGTTAAGTTGGGCTATCCATTTCACTAATAATTCTATTGTTCATTTAAGAAGCATAACCTTTCTTTTTCCTCAGTGGTGAGGAAAGAGAAAGGAGAATAAAAGGAAAGAAGACAATGGATTCCACGATTCTACGAGGATTATAACATCTACGCTTCGTTGAATGAAATTAAGGTATAACGATTATCAGGATTTTTAAGAATTATTTAAGGTAAGAGATACCTACGTTAGCAAGGAGAATCACAATTCTTAGGTAGCGAAAGGTAACTCTCATAAATCATTTTTTTTTTTTTTTTTTTTTTTTTTTTTTTTTTTTTTTTTTTTTTTTTTTTTTTTTTTTATGTATCTCGTGTGAAAATGGTCATAGAATAAAAGGCGTCACTTTTTTCCTTTTTCTCTTTTTTTTTTCTTTTTTTCTTTCTTGCTCATGTTTCTCTATTTTCCAATTAATCCTTATCGCATACATACATTCGTGAATACACAGCTCTACAAATTTAAGTCTTTTTCGTCGTGAGTATGTTAAATATTTAAATTTCGCGTAAATATCGATAGGACCGTTTTTATTTTTTTTAATGTATAAACGTAGTAGGAAAAAACGAAACAAACGAAAAATACAAAACAAACAAACAAACAAATGAAACAAAAGGATTTGCAAGCTTCTCGTCTTATGAAAAATAAAAACTATTAGGATAAACGGTGTATAATATTAATGATTATTAGTTTATAATTAGATTTGAATACAAAGGAATCAAATATTTATACATTTCGTTTTCTTTCTTTTCTTTTAGCTTTGAATAAAAAGAAATGCCAGTCGTTAAAACAGATTTTCTAGAAAAGGATCGAAAATATCTGAAAAGGGTTATTCAAAAAATGAGTCAGGTCGGTAATGCAGTTACTCTCGGTGAGAAGTTATTTTACCTACTGATCGGGAGTGCGTTTAAATTTATTAAATTTATAATAATTAATATATATATATATATATATATATATATATATATATATTAATATTGATAATTATTAAATTTATTAACGTTCAAATATCATTCAAAAATTTATTATACGATATATTAACATGAAAATTAACAAATTTAAATGGCGATCAACGTAATAATCACTAACAAATATACACCTATCCCCCGTTATCGTATTCTTAAGATTTTTCGATTTCGTTAAAATCATGTAAAATATCTCTGATATACGTAGTACAACGTGGCAGTAAAAAAGTTGAACCTTGAACGAGTCTTGAATGATATACGAGCGCGAGGTCGTCAGTCTTAAAAATGGGCAGAAAAGGCAGCAGAAAGAAGGAAGAAAATTAAAAAAGAAATAAAACAAATTTGAAAGAGAGAGAGAGAGAGAGAGAGAGAGAGAGAGAGAGGAAAAAGCCGAAAAATGGATTTTGTTTTTAACGAACTAAACGATTTTTTTATACGTTTGTTTGTTAAAAAAAAAAAAAAAAATGAAAAAAAGAAGAAAACAAAATTATTCCAAATTGCCACGAAGGAAAACTAGCGAGAAACTTATATTTAATATATATATGTAGATCCCTTTCTTTGTTTACGCGTTTGCGTGTGTATTGTTATGATACATGACTCATTGGAAGAGAATATATCCCGGGGTTTGATCGGATTTTTGTATCGATTAGGAACGATTAGGATATGCGACTAGGTCGCTCTCTTCGAGAGTATTTCCTTTCTTTTCTAAAGTACGCAAAAAACAAAAAAAAAAAAAAAGAAAAGAAAGAAAAAGAGAGCGTCACTACTTCTGGTCCGTCACGGAATTCGTCGGTCGCTCGATCGTGCATAAAATGATTAACTCTTTTTTTTTTTTCTTTTTGACGTTTATTTATTTATCTACTGATTTATTTATTTGTATTATTAATTGTTGTCTTATCGTTCTTATCCCTCTTTCTTCTCAAAGCAAAACGAAAGCTAATGCGAAAAGCCTTTTTTAAAAATTTTTATTATTACTATTATAATAATAATAATTATTATTATTATTAATATTATTATCATCATTATCATTTTTGCATAAAAATGACACCGAGAGAACGTAGTCCAGATATACAGAAGCGTAACATTGAATTCATGATGACGTTAAAACCTCCCTTTTAATCCTCTAACCTCCCCCCTCTCCGGTACCCATTTCATAATATCTCTTTCTTTCCAGCGAGGTCGAACTGATATTAATATAAAAGTACAAAGTTCGCGTAATGATTGTCCGACGAATCGTATACATACATATATAATATATGTATATATATTACATACATATATTATATACATATATATTTATATTATTAAATATACATATTATATATATATATATATATATATATATATATATATTCATTATTTTATATATTATATATATATAATATATATATTTTGTTTCATTTTCGAAGAATAAAAACAGCGAAATGTGAAATGCATTTTCGGCTTTTTTTTTTAAGAGTAGCGTAATAAATAAATAAAGAAAGAAAGAAAGAAAGGGACGAAAGAGCGCATAGATTTTAATAAGACGATTTCGATCAAGCGAACGTATAGAATGTGACAAACCAGGAAGCATCGCTGTTCGTTACGTTACGGTTTAAACCGACGTAATGCATTATTCAGAATTATTATTATTATTATTATTATTATTAATATTAATATTATTATTATTATTATTATTATTATTATTATTATTATTATTATTATTATTATTATATGGAAATGGAAACTATACATTGATAATTTTTTTAACTTTTTTCCTTTTTCGTTTTCATTTTCTTTCGTCGATCATCGAGAAAACGATGGAACACACTTTTTCTTACATCCATCCATCTCTCTTTCTCTCTCTCTCTCTCTCTCTCTCTCTCTCTCTCTCTCTCTCTCTCTCTCTCTCTCTCTCTCACACTCTTTACTCTTCTCTTTGGAAGGCAGAGAAAGAGAGAGACAACACTTGTACTTCATTTTTTATTACACCGTTATGTCACTCTCGCTATTTCCTCGTCTCACAGTAAATATATGAGACACGCCCCGTATGATTTTTTTTTTAGTTGTTAATAATAATTTCACAAACACGACGGCCGTTTTATTTTTCATACGTATACCAGAAGGAAAAAGCCTTTAAGATCAGCATGTCGCGTACATACTTTTTTTTATTATTATTGTTATTATTATTATTTTTATTATTATTATTATTATTATTATTATTATTAATATTATTGTGTTCCGATAAATCTTTACAACTCAACCAAATTCTGATTTCCATCGTTTTACTACAATCCAAGAGAATAATAATAATAATACGTTCGAGCTGTTTTTTCATCGATACAATTCTCGTACGATTGATATTTTATTATCTTCGTTGAGCTTCGAATTCTTCCTAATCGATTGATCTTCCAAGATTTTATGATACTCGACTGATATCAACTTAAGTAACATTAATGCCATCATCATCATCATCATCATCATCATCATCATCATCATCATCATCATCATCATCATCGTCGTCGTCGTCGTCGTCAGCATCACATTCACATCATCATCATCATCATCATAATCATCATCATCATCAGCATCATCATCATCATCATCATCATTACCATCAAACGATCGGCATACAGAATACCGTTAGATCGTTTATCGATATATGATATTACACGAACTACATTTTTTATAATGTAACTATCGTACGAGCGACGATAATCATGCTGCAGCTGCTGTTGCTGTAGTTGCTGCTGCTGCTGCTGCTGCTGTTGCCGTCGTCGTCGTCGTCGTTTTTGTTTTTGCTGTTGCTGCTGGCAATGCTCGTAGGATTTGGGTGAATATTGATCGATAATACAATTATTGGAACGGACATAGCGAGTATTAAACCCCGGGAAATAAAATGTCTCTCACGTGAGTAACGTATCGTCTAACTCCTCTATTTTGCCCTCTGGCTGTGATAAAACCTTACGTAGTACTTTGCTAACGACGTCCGACAACGATTCTCTTGCGCCAGCGTCCAAGAAGGCCATGCATCTCTGAAAATAGATTTTATTTTAAATAAATAAATAAATAAATATTCAGGTACATATCATCGGGATGATTATACGAAATATTTCTATCGAAAGGAATCTTAATTCATCGGTTTAATTTATTATATCAAAACAAACCTGATGTTCCTCCTCTCCTTGTCTCAATCGAAGTACCGCGATCAGGGCAAGTTCGCTGTTCGCTTTTACGTAACCATTCTTTTCTTTCGTACCGTTAACCAACATAGGTAACAAGGCTTTCAACAATTCCGACGACATCTTCTCAGGTGATATATTTCGTGCCAAGTGAATGCAAACTCTGGCGAGTAATTGTTTCACGTCGTTACTGTTGTTGTTCATTGACTAAAATTTAATAGGAAACAGAAAAAAAAAAAAAAAAAAAAAAAAAAGAAAAGAAAGAAATAACGTCATATTAATAATAATATCGGTTTAAATCTGTCTCGTTAAGAATTACTTTGATGATATTTACCCTTACGAACGGGGAAAGAATTTGTTGTGGTACAGATTGACTTTCGTTCATTAGATATTGGAATAAATAACCGCAGGCCCTAACGCCGTTCATTACTATTTGCACTCGGTCCGCTGCTAAATAAGACAATATTACTGTACAAACGCGATCCTTCTCTTTAGCGTTATACACGGTGCCAGGTGATTCTTTCAGTGCGACAAAGAGTGCGGCTGAACGCCCGTGTCTCAGCATCCATTCGGCATTTACGTCGTTACCTGGACATATTTATAAATTTGTTTATTATTATTATTTTTTTGTTCGCATTATTTATATACGTATTTAATATAAGGCGCCTGGGATATATGTAACACGTAACACATCGCTTATTATATTGCTTGTTAATAATCTACATTACCGACGAGGCAATTCGATTAACAATTTTTGTAACGATGGCAATAATAAATAATCAAAAATAAACAATAAATAATCAACGTTACTTACACAAAAGATTATCATTAAATGCGACGGCAAGTTGTTCCGGACTCAACCATCTTAATAAAGCACCGAAACAACCGGCCACGGCGTTTCTTGTAACATCCTCCGGATGGCCAAGCATGCTGTTCAACGTAACGAATACTTGTTTCTTCATCGGTTCTGTCATCTTATCGCCGGCAGGTGTAAGGACACCACGTAAAGCTTGCAACATCGTTTCTCTGAAAAATTCATCATGCAAAGGAACAAATTTTCCTTTCATCGTAATCCAAGTTTTACGTATATTGCGATAATATATATAATATGACCGACGAGAGAAATAGACAAACCTTATAGCTGGATCATCGCCAGTTTTAATGCCGGTATGAAGTTCAGTGAACAGAGGATCCACTCTGGTATGTATAACGATCAGATTGCTCAAAGCGTATGCCGCCTTTAACCTCACCTGACGATTGCTGTCGTTCAATGCCCTCAAGAATGTTGTTTGCAGTTGAGGTAAAAATTGCTTGAGCATGACGCCGACCTAACCAGATAAATATGATCTATTAATCGTGTCTCCTTAAATATATTATAACGGTATTGTTCCTGACGTTAAAAAGAATTACGAACCTTCCCAAGTAAAATGGCGAGCGTCTCAAGTACGGCAGCTTTAACGCTCCAATTGAAACGATCACCAAGTATTCTAATCAATGGACCAGTGATATGTACAACGCTTGGCTGTAACGCGGAAGCGCTGGTCAATTTAATGACCTCACCTAAACCTTGAGCAGCCTGTTCCTTTGCCTCGGGTAAACCATTCAATATCGCTTCTCTGAATATGGGAAGTATCGGTGTTATACCTTTAGGTAAACAAAATCCAGGTAATAGTTCTTGCCCTTTCAAGTCGGATACTGCGAAACGAACAGCTTGTCTGATGTCCTGCACGTGAGCGATTTGTTGATCGGATGCCAATGTCTACGAACAAACAGAGAGGATAATTTGGGTAAAAGCTATTGACGATTTTTGCCTTTCTTTTTATTCTCTCTCTCTCTCTCTCTCTCTGTAACTCTTGGATCTTCCTTTTACGAACAAACGAAGAAGTGAACTTGCCTTGGTGACCGCAGTAAGAGCTTCCCAACTCATTTGTAATACGTCCTTATCTTCGTCGGTAAATAGATGAATAAGCCCGCGCAAAAGTTGTGGTACATATTGGCTGTAATCGGCTCTGGTGTCACGACAAAACGCACAAAGTAACGTTGCCGCGCTTCGTCGTCTCGATGCATCCAACGACCTGGTGGCTTCCATCAATTGATCCATGACCGTTCTAACACCAACTTCGTCCGTAACGGAAAGAATAACGGCTTGACAGTACTCTAATTCCTGTACTTCGTTTGGGGTTCCTTGAGCGCTAGAAAGGGCAGTCAATAGGGCTGGTAAGATCTTGTGTAGAAATCTCGTTAACGCTTCTCCAGCGACACTGGCTAAGATCGATAGAGCTTTCGTATTAACCGGCGGTGTTGTTAGCTGAGGTACTAAATAAGGTAATACGACGCGCGATTTAATCGCCATTACTTGGCGTAAACCATCCAACGTGTTTTCAGCTTCTGCCTGATCAGGTGAATTTAATTGGGTTAACATGGCTGGAAGTATATCGTCCAAGGCCCGAACGCCAACTGTCGAATGCAATCCGTCGAAGGTTTTCGCTGCCGCTTGCCGAACTTCGGGCAATGGATCGCACAGAGCTTTTCTAGAATACAAAATCGATCATAGTTTTGATCGAAACCGCATCGTACGCTTTGATAATATGTAATTTAATAGGAGTTATCGTAAAACATGCTCACCTAACAGTTGGTACCAGACTGATAACAAAGGTCAGGACCATATCTTTGTTCGTACTCGCCATGATCTCAGATAGACCGATACAAACACCTTGACGTTGATCAGCCTGTTCACTCTGAAGACCCTTCTCCAAAATCGGTATAATTTCTGGAAGCACTCTCTCCCCTAATTTTCTTACAAGATCGCCCAACGTTCGCGCGGCCACCTGTCTCTTATCGTAACTCGTGCTTGCCAAACATCCAAGTAAAAGGGTAAATAGAGTTGGTAATATTTCTCTTAATGTCCTCGGTGTATTCGTGACAACTACCTTCCAAACGTGAAGAGCAGCTTGACGTACCATCAAAGCTACGTCGGATCTACCCATGTAAAGACCAGCCAAGACCCGATTACGCCTTTCCGCGCCTAAAGCATTGATGATGGCTAAGTGCGACTGTTCTGTACCAAAGTTATCATCTTCGCTTGCCGTCTCGGTTGACATCTTTCCAGATACACCAGATATTCTATACAAAAGATCACCGAGCAATTGAACGGACGAATATCTTATACGCCAATTATCATCAAAAAGGCCCTTTTCCAATTCCGGCAAAAGTAACATAATCGCCGAGTCCGCATACAGGGTAACGATTCTTTGGCCAGCCCTTAGTGCGGTCTCACGTACGTACTCGTTCTCATCGGCAAGAGCTTTCAATATTGGATTTATAATTTGTCCAATGTAAGGCGTGAATTCGGTAGTAAATGCGCTTGGCATGTAAATGAACATCATTATGTAGCCATCCTTAACGTGTGGAGCTATGTCAGTTCTTTCGGCGGTCGAGATAATTTCGGGCATCAGTTTGTGCAATTTTTCTACGCCCAAACCGCGGACCACCTCGGAAAGTCCTTGGGCCGCTCCAGATCTATCCACGCTACTTGTTTCTGACGTTAACGTTTGCATCAACCACGGTAATAAATCTTCGAAGCTGGACTCTCCCATTCCACGAACCATCGCACCTAATGCTCTAGCCGATACACTACGTACCTCAGGTACGGGATCCAACAGGCTCGTCTTAAGGCCAGGGATGATGGTTGGCAAATAAGGAGTCAAATCTTTTTGATCGGTTAGAGAATACATGTTGCCGATTATCTGTGCGGCCATTTTTCTCGTCTCGGTCGAACGATCCAAAAAGGCTCGCTGTACGACTGGCATGATCAAGGCAAGAGACGGGGCATCGATGAAATGAACGAACTGCGTGTCCAAAAGTGTTTGCAAACAAGTTGCTGTCTTGTGAGAAGGATCCTGCAAAGCCTTCAATAAAACTGGCACGATCGCTTGAATTTCTGGATTACGAATAACGCTGCCGATGACTTTCAATGCCTCGGCGCCAGCCTCTTGAACTTTTGTATGAGAATCGCTGAGTACTTCTATGAGCTTAGGTACGATACTCGGCAAACAGCTACTTAATTGTTTCGGCGCGCAGTACGCCATTGCACCCAATAATTCGACCGATCCTGTCGACCCAATGTTTTCTTTCAATATCGATATCTATCGTAGGACTAATGCAATTGTAAAGTTTTTTTTAGAATACTTACCGGTTTTAGTTCTCCAAGAATCTTCCTCCAATGCCGCTAACAAACTTGGCAATACCAATTTCACGCCATGAGCCGAGAGTTTGCTCATAACTACTCTAGCCGTGTCATCTGTGGCTGCTCTTACATACTGACTGGAGTCACCGAAGCATAATAATAAATGCGGTAATACGTGAACGATGTACGGTTCGAATAATCTACCCAACATCGTACATAACATTTCAAAAGCAAACAATGCTCCTTCTCTGTGCCTGTAGTTCTTTTTGTCTTGAATGGCGTTGGTAAGTGTAGTCATGATATCTAATTGTTTCAATGCCAAAATACCCATACCCTTGATGATACCAGCCAATCCGTATGCAGCACCCTTACGTTCTCCGTACTTGTCCGATTTCAATAACTGATCCATAAGATTATCAACGATTTTCGGTGCATCCTCTTTGATGGAAGGTACAAGATGCGGTAAACAATTAGCCACTGCTTCCTGTACTTGTTGGGATGGCGTTGAAAGGGCTGCGATTAAACGCATAACGATTGGCTTAATACGCGGATCGTCCTTATCCAAATGTCTCGCCAACGAACCCATTAGAATAACTACGGATTGTTTTATGGAATCGAAGCTACCAATTTTAGGCGCTTTGTCCATGAAATCTTCGAATACAGGTAAAAGGGAAGTTATATTTTTTTTCCCATGAAGATCAACCGCAGCTACCGCGGCATTCAACATTTCCGTACGAACCGATTGGTTCCTATCCCCTAAGCCTGTTGAAACGAAGAACTGTACAAGACGTTGAATAGTTTCTGACGTTAAAAGCGATGCTATTTGGGTCAGGGCTAGTGCTACGCCACGACGTGGTGCCCAAGTATCGATCGGTTGTTCGACGACACGTCCAAAATCGTTAAGTTTTGGCGGTATCATCGCCAATTTTTCCTGATAGAGTTCTAATAGTCTGTCTAATATCGATGGAGTTAAATGCGTGACGTTGGTCAAACATTGTGCCAGGGCGCATGCGGCGGCTTGCTGTACAGGTTCAACCGGATGTGCAATATCCTGAATCAACTCGTCGCAAAGGATTTCGGCATGAGCTACCAAATTAGCAGCGGTCCATAGTTCGTTGGCAAGCATTATATTCTCACTGCAAACATCGAATCTTGTGATCCATATTCTTCTTGTAAGACAAAGGAGCTGTATGGGATCCTCTTTTTGAGATGGGAATGCTTGTCTTATCACAGTAAGACCTCTTAATGCCGCATCCCTTACCGCCGATAATGCATTTTGTAGAGCACCGATTAGCGAATCAATATCATCGCTAGTTGCCAAAGCTGTACCTGGTTGACCGCTACCAGATTGAGCAACGTCCAACAACGTTGCTACCGCGTGCGATTGTACTCTACCGGTCGTATTGCTCATAAGTTCTATAAGTAGATCAAATATTTGTTTTCTCGGTAATAGCCTAGGATGTCTCGTATCTTTCAAATCGGCACTGTTCCCCCTTTGTTTGGCATGGTCCTGAATTATTTGCAATCCTTGAACTATCATCGCGTCGTCCTTGTACGTTAACAAGGTCTTCTTTAGAAATGGGAAGATATAACAGAACGCAGGTGCTGTGAACAAACGTTTCTGCTTAATCGTAATCGTATGAATCAGATTCAAGGTTCTTTTGACGACTACGTCCAGATTCTCATCTTCCCATGATGGATCTAAATCGCACTGTGGTTGCAATTGTCTTAAAGTAACGTGTGCTATCAAATCTCCTAATGTCGTGCTCGTACCGATCTGCACGATTTCTTGCAATTCGACATAAAGTTCGGATACGGCGGGTGCGGCCAATGGGGAGCCTAAATTTTTTAAAATAGGCGATAATATATCTTTTAGATACAAAGAAAGTTCTTGACCGTTACCGCGTATCGCACAATGTATAAGCGATACCGCATGATCTATCTTTGATTTTAATTCGGTCAATCTTCTTCTAATACCATTTTCCTTTGCTATTTGTCCTTTTAATATTTCTTCCTGTTTCGGCGTCAACTTTGGCTCCTTTATCTTACCCTCTCTCTTACGTTTTTCATAAAGTTCGCGTCTCAATTGTAATTCCTCTTGTTGTTCCTTGAAAGAATAGACTTTACTTTCTCGTTTCATATTCATTGCGTTTAATATGTCATTTTCATCATTGCTAGGTAGTACGCTCTTATCGTAGAGTTCGCCGTCGGGTGTAAGGTAAGTGAAATATTCGTCCTTAGTGACCTTTAAAATTTCTGAATCGTTTAGTTTATTCGTTACGTTTAAAATTAAACTTGGCAAAATGGTATCCGGAGCAAGTTGGAGTACTTTAGCGAGCGCATTCTCGTAACTTGGTACAGGATTATAATTTTGTATGAGCAACTTTTTTATTTCGTTGCTGTAAGTTCTAAGAAAGTCTTTCGGTACGAGATTAAAGTTCTTAGCTATTTTCAACCACAAATTTGGGACCGCTTTTAATATTGCTGGATGATGAGCCGGGATCAATGCGTCTCGTGTCAATTGCATAGCAGGTAATTCAAATAGAAATGATCCAGAACATATAGCAAGTAATCCATCCGCTAAACATCTACCAGTTATCTCACCGGTGGACGTGTCATCTTTATTATTATCTTTATCATTTTCGGATTTGATTTTGACATTTTCAAGAAATTTATTAAATTCCGTTAAAAGTGCTTCGACCGGTGCGTATGTACTTAAACTAGTCACAACTTTTTTTATCAATGGAAAGCAACGTTTTCTGATAGCAGATTTTGGTGCCGTTGAGCATGCCACGATAGCCCTATGAATCCCATTTAAAGCCTTTTCATTTAGCCTATCAACGAATTCGGTAATAAGTCGCTCGCATAATAACATAAGATGGTATAACGTGTCGTCGCTGCAGGTGGCCAAAAATTTTTCGGAAAAGAATATTTGTTCGTCTATTACATTCCATAATATCGTTTGTTTATCATTTTCCACTTGGTCTGCTAATACAAATTTAAGTAATAAATATGACGCCACTAATCCTTCCGTTACGGCCATAGGCTGTGCACTTTGTTGCATAGCTCTTGTTATCGCTTGCGTTAGAATAGGCGCGATCGTACCGGAATAAGAGTCTACCGGGGTAGAGAAGAATAGTTTGATATAAGCAGTACGCACCGCTGCGGTAGAGGTTTTTGCCGCCATTCCCTTTTTAAACGCGTCTATCACACTTTGGGGTACATTGTTTGAAAATTTGTTCGACCACAGTGCCATCATTTCCAAAGCGTGAATCAACGTTTTCTCATGTACCTCCGTTTCAAGTACCTTTATGAAATGTTCGCATGCAGTTTCGGCCAATCGTTGAACGCTGCTTCCTGAAGCTGCATTGTAACTCAAATTGCCTGCTCCTTGCAATACAGATATTTTATGAGTTGCCACCGTTAGTTTTCCTTCGGATCCATGAAATACTGCGAATACAGAAACAAGTAAACTCTCCAAGGCAGTTGTGTCGGAACATTGTCGAGCAAGCCTACGGCATGCACCTACTGCCTCTTCCCTAACAAGATCTTCTTTGGAGTGTAAATTCGCAAATAATCCTTTGCAAATATCTTGACTATATTGACTTAGATCAAGACTCAATCCACTTAATATATGTCCAACGGATTCAATTATTATTTCAGGATTTCTTAACATAGCCTTCTGCAAAGCTGGCAGCAATTGTACCTTAAATTCCTCATGCGATATTCTACGTAGAAGAGGTATCGCAGTATCGACCACGTACAGATCTGGTTTTTTCTTTGAACTGATGGTCACTTTTATGAATGTATCTATGACGTTTTTCTAAAAAAAAAAAAAAAAAGAAAAAAGAAAAAAAGAAAAAAAAAAAGAAAAATATATTATTCGTTTCTATGAATATTGGAATCAATATAGTCGAAATTATTTGGATTACATTAATAATTACCTTCAACTGCTCTATAAGTTCACTTTTCTTTGCGTTCACTAAATATTTTGTGAGCAAGCTTGCAAGTACAATGACTCCATTTCCAATCTCAAGCTTTACCAATGTTTCCACATATTTAATTTCAATATCTTTAACGGATGACCATTCGTGTGCGAGCAATGCGTAAGTTTTATCAGACAACTTTTTATCCGTGGATGCCAATGAAGCTGCGCTTAAGTTGGCTTGCGCCTCGATCAGTTTTGCCAGTTCTGCGCAATTCTCAATATTCTTGTTGATTCCATGTAATATCACAAGCGTTGACCATTTTAATGTCAGATATGCAGTTAAAGCGGTATTCAGACTAGAAGGGACCAACATAAATAACGTTACCATATATAATATTTTCTGATACAACGGTACAAGGTTATGTCATATAATGCAATATTTATCTTACGTAGGAACAACATTTTTATGCCAAGTAGCTTGTTCTGCAATAACACTTGTCATATGCTTCACGGTGGCTTCTGGTTGCTTTGCCAATAACTTTGTAATAACATTTTTCACGTAAGATTGGGAAGCTGTATCTTTATATCGATGCAAAGTAAGGGAGAGAACTTTGCAAATACCACAGACGATTTTGTCATTAATTCCTGAAACAAACATAATATAACCAAGATTATATACATTTTTACCAATTATATACATTTTGTTTTTTTCCTTTCAAACAATAAAACAAACTCTTCATGTACTATGAAATAATAATTTCAATCAGTAGCATCTTAGCAAAATAAAAATTTCAAATATTTGCAATTGAATTGTTATTGTAATTGAACGTGCGCACACACACAAATATGTGTGTGTGTATATATACGTATCATCAGTGACTAGTATTTACATAGAATAAAAGCATGAATTGATGGATTCAACTGGTAGCAAATTATTTGATTATTGGACATATTTTTCAATAACATATGAAAGTGGCATACACGCGGAGGCATTAAGATATTACAGATTGTTATTAATTCTTGTTTGTTTATCGATATAATTGCTATCAAATTAACTTTATATAAAGTTCAACGTTATCTTACCAGGATTTGACAACACATCGACGACATTTTGTAAAATCTCTCGCCGCTCTTTTTTGCTGGCGGTTTGAATTCGATTAGGTAAATCTTTTAAGGCTTTAGTCAGCTGCAATGCAATGCGTTAATTGGTTTTCTCTAATTTATAAATAATATTATATCTTTTAGATTCCACGTGACAGACTTACCTCGACATCCGCCATATTTCTTCAAAAACCGGACTGGCTATCAGCGCCACATTTCCTTAATTTGTAATCACGCGTTATATGAAGTTGTCTACATACGTACGTATGGATTGACGAGATCAATCGATTCGTTCGTTCTTTTAATAAATTCTAAATGCTCGTTCATCCATCAGTATTAAAAGAATTGAAGAAACAAAGACAAAAAGGAACAAAAAAGAAAAAAGAAGAAAAAAATTAAGAAGAAAAAAAAGATAAAAAAAACAATGGAGAACGAAAGACAAAAATCAGAATTCCATCGTATTATTGCGTATCTCGGCCTTGTATTTGAATAAATTCGAATTTTACTCACGGATGATAAACAAAAGTCGATTCTACGGTCGATACTTTATACAATTTTCGAAGAAAAATGACCAAGATCGACCGATCGATCGATCGATTAGGTCAGATCGATCGGAGAGATATTTACGTGGCAATGACCCGTATGATATTTCGAAATAATCGATAAAATTATACGTAATTAAAAGTGTCCGATGTCCATGGGAACGGAGTAGATCGGAGTAGAAAATAGTACGGTTCTTTGCCGGCGAGAGGGCGCCACCATCAGGAAGTTATCGTAAGTCAGCGACAGTTGATTTTTCAAAATTTTTCTCTCGTAAATTAGTCGAGATCTTTATTTTCCTTTCTTCTTCTTTTTCTTTTTCCCTCTTCTTTTTTTTTTCTATTTTACTTTCCTTTTATTATCGTTATTAACACGTTGACTGTCAACTAAGAGATAACTCGTAGTTCGTTTACTTGCCATATTTGTGCAGCTACGATGAAATTCGTAGTGTATCAGTGTAAATATAAATAGATAGCCTCAGGAAAGAGAATAAAAAATTAATGTTGTTTTTCATAAACGGACAATTTATTAATAAATGAACAGAAAAATAATACGATTAAATTAAATTGTCTTTTTACACCGGAATTCTGAGAAGTACCGTGGCAGTCAACGTGTTAAAGGATCAATCAATGCGCACGTATATACGATGTAGTTAATTGATAAGTATCGATACGGTAATAATATTATAGATTTATACATGAGAGCAAACGAAAGAAATAATTTATTATGCTATTACGGTGAAAGGTTGATACATGTTTATATATGTACACACACATATATATATATATATATATATATATATATATATACATATATATATATGTATGTATGTATACAGTACAAATTAATCGACGCATTAACGAAGAATCGTTTTTAACTGGAACTCGTTATAAGAGCTGCGAGAAATGGCGAAGCAGAGAAAAGAGATCGCGAAAAAAAGTAACGCCACGACACGAAAAAAGATTACGTGTGAGTTGTATCGTTGTGGGACCACGCGTGCCGAACGTAAGTCACGCTAACCTTCTTCTTCTTTTTCTTCATAATCTTCTTCTCTCGATTCGACGAATTCGGCGGTCCTTCTACGGAGAATTCGCGGTAATTTCAAGACTATATTACCTTGGCACACCTGTACGTCGTAGGAGACGTATGTTCCGGACGATCGTCTTCTACGAATTTTCTCTCTCTCTCTCTCTCTCTCTCTCTCTCTCTCTCTCCTTTTGGCCGTTGCAAAGCGCGTGCAAGTTTTATCCTCGAACGAGAGTGTTCAACGTGCTCATTATTCATTGGCTCCTCTCTCTCTCTCTCTCTCTCTCTCTCTTTTTCTCGAGGGTCGTGTGTCCACACACTCTTCCACCTTGTATATGTATTTGCATACATAGGCGCCGCAATTTCGTACAACTTTTTTCAAATTCATACATCTTCCTATGGTCTTCCCTATTTTTTCACCCTCTTTCTTATCTTTTCCTTTCGTTCTTTTTTTCTTTCTTTCTTTTTATATATTAGGTTATTCGGAAAAGTAATTTCGAAAAACACGAAAGCTGTCGAGCTTCGAGATTAAACCTAGGTGTTTCAAATGATCACGAACGGTCGAATTCGATAAATTTAAGCTCTCAGCGATCTCACAAGCTGTTATTCGACGGTTTCTATCAATTAATGCCTTTATCGTGTCTTCATCAGCTTCAAAACTGGTCTCCCAGTACGTGGTGCATCTTCAACATCAAAATTGGGCCGGATCGAAATTTTCCAAACTAGTTTTTGCACTGGCGCTCTGTCAATACATCTTTTCCATATATATTGGATAATTTTTTTCTTGCTTCAACGGTATTCTTACCTTTTCGATAGTAAAAAAAGTGAAATATGCCGAAAATTTTGCTTTTCACTTTTCATATTTGAAAGGGTACCAACCAAAAACTACTGCGTAAAATCAATCGGACTTTTTCACAAGCAAGCCTTGTTATGTCAGCTTTCAAAATATATAATGATTATGCGGCTTAAGTGTGACGTTGGCTGTAAAAAATATAATAAAAAAAAAGAAACATTACGGGTAAAACGAAATGACTTTCCGAACAACCTAATATATAACATCGTCCTCCAACAATAAAACAAAAACTTGTAATGGATACGCGATATCAAACGAAACGCATCGAATACGATACGTATCATTGTTATCGATCGATGATGGAGATTTATGGCGGGCTGATTTGCGGTGGGGCTCGTTAGGGGGGTATGAGATGGGATGGGATGGTGTGGGGTGAGTTTAGGAGTGGGCAAGAGTCGCGGAAGTCGTCGTCGATTCGTTCTTTTTTATCATATCCTACGGGATATTCCAAATTGCATGATATTTACGCGTGTTACTCGAATAAATCTACGATGGATCGATAAGCAGATACGTCGAGAAGTTTTTCGTTCTCTTTTCTTTTTGTTTTGTCTTTTTTTTTCTTTTCTTCTCTTTTGGGTTTCTTCTTTCCTTTCCTCTCTTCGACAAACGCATACATAAATAAGTATTCGCTTACCTACATACTTACTTACTTACTTACGACGAATTTATTCTTCTTCCCACCTTGTACATACATTTACATACATACATAGGCGCCACCATTTCTCACTACTTTTTTGATTCATACTTTACTACCTTCGACTTTGATATTTTTTTCCCTTCGCCTTTCTCCCTCCCCCATCCCTTACCATCCCATTCATCATCCCCTTGCCCCTCCTTATTCAACAATAGGATGGGATATAATCTATAAATGATTTTGAAGGAAACATCGAATATTACTAAATCGTAATCAATCGCGCGAACGGACGAGTCATCGTTGTGTTTGGAAAGGTAGATGTGAGAAACAGAACGTCAACGTTCGTTTCTTATCACATCTACGGTAGATATTACCAATTGCATGATATTGCGCGTGTAACTCATATAATAGCTGCGATAGAAGAAAAATGTTCCTTTTTTTTTTTTTTTTCTTCGACACAAAAAAATCATACGCCGACTTATTATACATTCGTTGGGTATTTACAAACTAGGAATTGGTGGTTATCCTTAAATATTGCGCCGGGAATAAATTTTGAAAGTTCAAGATGGTAGTGCCGTGATATATATATATATATATATATATATATATATATATATATATATATATGTCGGTGGTACGAAAAACTGGCCGCTTTATGGATGAAGACGATCTCCACGGCAACTCTGCTGAGATAGAGAGAGAGAGAGAGAGAGAGAGAGAGAGAGAGAGAGAGAGAGAGAGAGAGAGAGAGAGAGAGAGAGAGAGAGAGAGAGAGAGAGAGAGAGAGAGAGAGAGAGAGAGAGAGAGAGAGAGAGAGAGAGAGAGAGAGAGAGAGAGAGAGAGAGAGAGAGAGAGAGAGAGAGAGAACGCGATCGTTCTGGGATAAAGTTCAAAAGAGAGAAAAAGAATGAGATAGATAGATAGATATATAGCGATAGAGAGAGAGAGAGAGAGAGAGAGAGAGAGAGAGAGAGAGAAGGGAAGAAATAAATAAAGAAAGAGATAGAATGATATATGCGGCAAGTTCCCGAGCACGCATCGCATCGCATCGCATCGCGGTGGCACTAATTTCCTTGAATCCAACAGCGCATGGAAACGTTTCTTGTGGCACGCATGGCTTGCAATGAGTTTACGGATAGTAACATCTTATAGTTACATCGATGGTGATCATCACCGACGACGCCACGGGCGGCCGGATTTCTTTGCGTTCTTCGGTCTCAGGGCGACCCTCGATCCATGTTTCATGAGCCACCATCATCTCCTTCCTCTTAACCAATAAACCATGGTATATAATCTTTCTCTTTCTCCCAGCTTAACTCGAGTTAAGAGGAACTTGAACGAACACTTTCCACTATCGATCGATTCTCTGATAGTCATCCTTGATTACGAATAGAGTCGGTATTACTTCCTACTTCTATATATATTATATAGATACCCATTATAATAGATGATCCAATCTTTTCATTTGAATTTTGGATTAGATACTATATGACATAGATAATATATCTATCTATCTATCTATCTATCTATCTATCTCGAGTTTATTTTATTACTATGCATATTCAATATTGCAATATTATTTTATGAGTAGCTTCAATACATTTTTCAAATACATATATACACACACAGACGCGTACATATATATATATATATATATATATATATATATATATATATATATAGATAGATAGACAGATATAATATATATCTATGCGTATATCATGGTATAGGAATAAAAACGAAGAGAGTGATCGATCGAGAAATCGTCGATCGGGATAAATACCTACTCGATGAAATCTCATTACAAAATACTAGATACTCACGGGAGGTCGAGCGGTTTCGTTCGAAACGAATCGAAGAAACAGATACCGATTTCTCCCATAAATGGTTGATCTACGATGTAACGATGTCTTCACTCTCCACTATCGACATCACAATTAGCCTTCTACGTAGACGTAGCGGCTTAGAACGGACAGCGTGCGTCGTGCGAACAACTTGACTTATCCTATCGTCTTTCTATCGTTCTATCCTACTTTTTTTTCTCTCTTTCCTTCGAGTAAATCTCTCTCTCTCTCTCCTCTATCTATCTTTATCTCTCTCTGATACTTACGTTATAAATAATGACGCATTTTAAGTTACTACAAGAGAACGTAATTTACAATCTATGATAATATAATCTTTCACGTTGCACGTACTAACGTGAAACATTGAAAAATTTTAATGGGAAATTCAAAAGGGAAACATTTAACAAGCGCGACGATAATATAATCGATTATTATTATCTATGTATGTAAATCTGTATATGCGTATGTATATGTGTATACAGGGTGGCACATTTTAAACGATACGGCCGAATATCTCCGATCCCTATTGATTTTGTAAACAAACGTTTCAAATAAAACTTGTTTTGACTAGCTGGCGTTAGGGGCGGGGGATGGCGGGGGAAATGCAATATATATCATGGCTATTTCGTAGAGGTCGCTATTGTCAAGATACGGAAGCTATAACAATTTTTTTCTCTGTTTGTTTGTTTCTTCTTTTTCTTTTTTTGAATAAAAATCGATATTTTGAGCCTAACAAAAGTTGTACAGAAAATTTAGGTCGAGTTTTCGACGCTTTAAAGTATAATCGAATTGTGTAATCGCAATTGATATTCTTTACGTATGTTGAATGAGGATCGTGTTTCAAATGATTACAATTTCAAAAGCGTACGAACAAAAATGAATAAATAAATAAGTAAATAAAACAAAAAATGAAAAGAAAGCAAGGGAAACAAAAATGGATCGACGAATTCATTATAATACGATGGCTAATAATTCAATATAAATGTTTATGGAAAAATTGATCGCATTATTGCGAAATTATGATTGAACTCGTTGAAATATCGATGAAATATTACAACGTAGGTACTTCTCGGCTTCGTATTGGTATTCGATGAAACTTTTTTTAAGCGGAAAATATTGGTTTTCATGTAAAAATATTGTTACAATTTTGGTACATTGACAAAAAGCAATGCTTCATAGTGAAATAGCTGCGATACATATTACATTAGTCCCTTCGAAATCTAGAAAATTTTATTTGAAACATTTCTTTACAAAATCGATTGGATCGGAGACATTTGGCAATATTGTTTAAAATGAGACACCCTGTGTATCTGTGTGTGTGTGTGTGTGTGTATGCGTGTATACATATATTTTACGTTATATCGAACATGAGAAACATTTTCTCATGCATTTGCTTTATAACGCGTCAATAACTCGAGGGCTCGTATGTATGTATACCATTCCGTCGAAATAATGAAAATCGGAAAAGTAAATCCCGTCGATTCGTTCGACGTCGAAAAGTACTCCTTTCATTTTCGTTTCGCTTTTTTTTTTTTTTTTTAATTTGTTTGCTTGCTTACTTGTTTGTTTGTTTGCTTGTTTGTTTGTTTGTTGTATTTTACTCTTTATTTATTTTTTCCTTCGTTTTTTTCCCTTCCCTTCGACCAATTCCAATTCAAATATCTCCAAAAGGCCATTGCCTTTGAGGAATTACTCAGTACTCGTTGAAATTTCATTTCGAATACCAATCGTTGAATATTTGAAGTTAGTACTTTCGATGATTTCACGAGCTTTCCAATCGTTAAAGCCGATTTTCAATGGTATTATAACAGCGCAAAGGACAAAGTCAAAAGATACATTAATATTATCGGCGAATTAGAATGTCGCGCAGAAGTTACGAATCGGTTGGAGTTGGACTCGAATTTAGAGAAAAAAAGAGAAGGAAAAAGAAAGGCGTAGAAGAAAGAAGGAAGGAAGGAAGAGAGAGAGAGAGAGAGAAGGAAGTGAAGGAAAAAAAAAAAATAAAAATAACACCAACTTCTTCGTAATTGACGAACGTGGTGCATACTGATGGGGAGATAATCCATCTTAAATAATGAATGAAAAAGCTTTTTCTCAATTGAAATGCAGGTTGCACTCGTTGCATTCTTCCCTTCTTGCTTTTATCGTAATCAAAATACTTTAGAGATTCGAGGTACGGTATATATGTACGTACGTTTATGTACGTATATATATATATATATATATATATGTATGTATACTGAGTTAATAAGTATTCCGAAATTACAGGCAACGTAGACTTGATTAAACGAATTCTTCGAATTCGAAGATGTGTTTGTTTCTATTTGTGAACAACGTGGAAGATTTAAAACGTTAAGTCGAAGCTTGAATAGTAGACCAATGGAAAATTGTGATCGTGTAGGTAGTAAAGTTTAGTTAGATATATATATACATACATATATACATATATATATTTACTTAGTATATATATATATATATATATATATATATATATATATATATATATATATATTTGTAGAAAAGTTTTCTCGGTTTGGTGGTGCTGTTATTCGACGTAGATTCAGAGGCGTCCGACTGCAACTTTGTGAGAGAGTGTTCAACTTCGATTCAACTCTTCCTCACTCTCTCACTCACTCTCTCTTTCTCTCTCTCTCTCTCTCTCTCTTTTTCTCTTTCTTTTCTTTCGTCTTACTACCCTAGTACCACACTAGTAGCAGACTTCTCTACTCGGTCTGCATTATTCTTTAAGCGTTAACGTTTTCCTAGAACGACGATAACGAGAGAAAGAGGAAGAATGAAAGAGAGAGAGAGAGAGAGAGAGAGAGAGAGAGAGAGAGAGAGAGAGAGAGAGAGTACTGGATGTGTTTCTCTGATAATGACCATCATTAGTCACTGTCTTGCGAAGTAACTTCGATTCGATGCTCACGGATCTTTTCGTTTCGTTAAATTATCTCTCTGTTTCTCTCTCTCTCTCTCTCTCTCTCTCTCATTATTTTTGTCCAACTCTTTTTCTCTCCGTCGTAAAAAGAAAAAAAGAAAAAGAGAAAAAAGTTCAAATTCGATCGAAGCAAGGATCGGATAGTTTTCGATGGAATTTGATCGTACACATCGTTAGTTCGTAGACATCCCTACGATAAAGAGTCACAGGTGACTCCGTAGAATTTCTTGTTAACGAACCCCAAGAGAGGATCTGTGTACCGAAGACTTCACTTCCCCAGATTTGTCAGCCAAGAAAGATGGATAGACTTGTCCACGGCACGCTTTTCGTCTCTCCGTCTTTCTCTCACCTCATATATTTCACTCTTTAATCGATCGGTGGTCATCTTTTGCATCACCGATCTGTTACGTCACATTATCTCATGACCATACTCTTTTAGTTTTCTTCCAAATAATGTCCGGATTAACTTGGGCGATCGATTCTCATCTCTCTCTCTCTCTCTCTCTCTCTCTCTCTCTCTCTCTCTCTCTCTCTCTCATTATACCTCGAGTTACGTTTCAAAGTTTTGACGTAATATGCTTACCTCCTCCCCCTCCCACCTATCTATTGCTTTCTAAATCCTCGGCCCGAATCTTTATCTTCTGAAAAAGGAAAAAAGAATAGAAGTAAAAGGAAAGAAGAAAAGAAAGGATAAAAAAATTAAACCATGCCAAAGAGAAAATAATGTACGGTCGTGTCGTTTGCTTTTTGGGGTACGATGATCGTGTTAAAAAAAAAAAAAAAAAAAAAAAAAAAAAAAAAGATAGAAAACGTAAAGAGGAATGGGAGAAAGAAGTTCCTTAACGAAAGATTCCTTCCTTTAAAAATTTCTCTCTTCTTTTTCATCGTTATTTATTTCCCCTCTCTCTTGCCCCTTCCTATATCGTCACTATATACTTCAATAGTAGTAGATAAGAGAAAAAGTCAATTTACGTGCATCTCTGAGATTATCGATTATCTAGTAAATTTAATAAATGTTCGGGAAATAACCTGACGATGTCAGATATTTTCAGTATATATATATATATATATATATATATATATATATATATATATTATATATGTATAATATAAATATATAAATATATATAAATAAAAATATATATATATATATGTATGTATATATGTATATATGAATGTATATGTATGAGGTATATTATATGAGTACATATAAAGGGAAAAAGATATCGTTTGTTATTCGTTCAGAACTCTCTTTGCTAAAAGAGGTCAAGAAAAACAATTAAAAGTCCAACAGAGAGAGAGAGAGAGAGAGAGAGAGAGAGAGAGAGAGAGAGAGAGAGAGAGGGATAAAGGAATGTAAGTAAAGAAATTCTATCTCTTTTATTGAAAAACTAAAAGTAAAGAAAATACTACAGAGTTCGAAGAGTTCGGACAGAGAGAAGGAGCGAGAGAGAGAGAGAGAGAGAGAGAGAGAGAGAGAGAGAGAGAGAGAGAGATCAAATCGAAGGTAAGAATCAATTGGAAGGTTCGAGTGGATCCTTAAGAGATCTCTTGTTGAAATTCCGGCTCTACGAAAGATCTCAGAAAGATCTTCGAAGTTGATCGGGTAGACTGCCGTTAAGAGTGCCGGCGTGCTGCTAACGTATCAATAAGTGAACTCTGGTAGGAGGAAAAAGGGGAAGGGGTAAAAAGTAGAAGTAGAAGTAGAAGTAAAAGTAGAAGTAGAAATAGAAGAAGAAGATGACGAAGAAGAAGAAGAAGAAGAAGAAGAAGAAGAAGAAGTAGAAGCAGAGGGAAGAAACAGTCCGATGAGAAGCAGGAAGGGCACGAGTTCTTTATTCCTAAAGAGGGAGAGAGAGAGAGAGAGAGAGAGAGAGAGAGAGAGAGAGAGAGAGAGAGAGAGAAGGATAAGAGGAAAAAGGAGAAGGAGGAGAAAGGCTAAAAGGGATAGGATAGGAGAGGGAAGGAGGAGGAGGAGGAGGAGGAGGAAGAGGAGGGGAAGAAGAAGAAGTAAAAGAAGAAGAAGAAGAAGAGGAAGAGGAAGAGGAGGAGAACTGAGTTGGGTAAGGTGAGGGCTGAGCCTCTTACGGGTGAGTACCACTCACTTCATTGACTCGTGCGTACGCCCGCACGTCTGTCAGTTCATCCTTGTTCGCTCATTTCTCTCTTTTCTCATCTACCATCTTTCTCTCTCTCTCTCTCTTTCTCTTTCTCTTTCTCTTCATCTCGAGCGGCCCACTCACAGGAGATCGTGACTTTCCACTGTCCGACTCTTTCCCTCTCCCTTTCTCCCCCCCCCCTCTCTCAATCGCTCGCTCACTAATACTCTCTCTCTCTCTCTCTCTCTCTCCCCCTTTCCCTCCCTCCCTTCCGTCTCTCTCTCTCTCTCTCTCTCTCTCTCTATCTTTCCCTTTCTTACTTTTTCTTTCTTTGCTTCCTTCCTCG
Source organism: Dolichovespula sylvestris (assembly GCA_918808275.2). NCBI lineage: Eukaryota > Metazoa > Arthropoda > Insecta > Hymenoptera > Vespidae > Dolichovespula > Dolichovespula sylvestris. The sequence goes on from OU964961.1 coordinate 9,362,549, forward strand.
TTCATTCTCGGAGGATCTTCAAACTCGTCGGTGGTTTTCGAGCGAGTACCTACGGTGAGTCGAGTCCTCGGCGAGTCGACACGAAGTGGGTGGTCACGCGTGGGACCAACGAGTGACCTTAGCCCGAGGTCGCTCCTTTTCTTCTTCTCCTTCTTCTCCCTTTCTTCTTTCTTCTTCTTCCTCTTCTTCATCATCATCATCATCTTCTTCTTCTTCTTCTTCTTCTTCTTCTTCTTCTTCTTCTTCATCTCCTTCTCCTCCTCCTCTTTCTTCTTCCTTTTCTTTTTCTTCTTATTCTTCCTCCTCTTCCTTTTCTTAACTCGTCACTAGAAGAAGAAGAAGAAGATTACCCGGCGCCGGGTTCCGGGATCAAGTTCGATTCACCGTAGCGAGGAAGGGTAGTCGCGAGAAAGATCTCAAGGGATCTTCTCGTTGTATCTCTCAGACTGGGTGAAGGTACCACCGAAGAAGGTAACACGCTGGACCCTGCAATCGATTTGATAGGATGACATTGAAACTGATCACTGGGATCAATTTGGTCCTGATTGCTTTTATTCTACCGCAACACGTCTACTCGGGCAAACAATCTAAGTTTCGACAGCTAAAGCCAGGTTAGTGATATTCGTTATTAGTTATATCTAACGGTGGTTACATTTAAATTCTATTTACTTGAATATTTCTTTTACTCCGATTCTATCCTATCCTATCCTATCCTATACTATCCTATCCTATTCAATCCGATCCTATATTCATCCTATCCTATTCTATCCTATACTATACCATTCGATCGATCGATAGATCGGAGGACTTGGAAATAAATGTTCGAGTGATTAATGTTCCTTTCATTTGGATGACAGCTAGCTCGTTCATTCATTTGTGAAATCCTTCTCTCGTATCGTATGGATTAGTGACAAGGACACTGTCATAGCCACTTGATCGATCGATCGATCTAATGTTATCTTTTTCTTCCTTCTTCCTTTTTTTTTTCGTTATCATCATCATCGTCATCATCATCATCATCATCATCATCATCATTTTCTTCTTCTTCTTCTTCAACCTCATCCCGGTCTCCAATGGTTCTGTGATACTTGTATCTACATGTATTAAAATTGATCCATCGTATGACAAGTCTCAAGGGAAAGAAAGTAAACGACGGAGCGAAATGAAGAAAAAAGGAAAGAAAAAAGGAAACAAAGAAACGGAAGAAATAATAAAAAAATAAAAATGAAAAAGAGATAAGTAGAAAAGAAAAAGAAAAAAATTCAAACATCTTCCTGATTTGTGTTATTTGAAATTCGTGTTATTCGTATATGGGGGTACCGTTAATGCGTTATTTGCGTATCGTCGTGAGCCATCGTGCGTATGATATTTAATAGAAAAAAGGTCCCTCTTGTGTTTGCACTTCGTTAGTACTTCGTAAAATAGGTTGGCTTACATATGCTATGTACATACATGTATATGTATGTGTCCTATGTGTGTTTGTACTTAACGTTAAGGACAAGCACATTTAATGAGAGGAAAAATATGAAACACGATTCCTGATGCGGATAAACGTAAAGAAAATTTACCAAAGCAAAAAAGATAGGAGGACCCGACAAGCGTTTCACCGTGTAATGTTATCATCATCATCATCATTATAATAATAATAATAATAATAATAATAATAATAATAATAATAATAATAATAACAATAATAATAATAATAATAATAACAATAATAATAATAATAATAATAACAATAATAACAATAATAATAATGATAATAAAAATAATAACAATAATAACAATAATAATAATAATAATAACAATAATAACAATAATAATAATGATAATAATAATAATAATAATAATAATAATAATAATAATAATAACAATAATAATAATAATAATAATAATAACAATAATAACAATAATAATAATGATAATAATAATAATAACAATAATAACAATAATAATAATGATAATAATAATAATAACAATAATAACAATAATAATAATGATGATAATAATAATAATAATAATAATAATAATAATAATAATAATAATAATAGTAGTAGTAATAGTAGTAGTAGTAGTAATAATAATAATAATAATAATAATAATAATAATAATTATAATAATAATAATTATAATAATAATGTTTATTATTAATGTTTATTATTATTATTATTATTATTAATATTATTATTAATATTATTATTATTATTATTATTATTATTATTATTATTATTATTATTATTATTATTATTATTATTATTATTAATGTGGTGGTATTCCGCGTAAGATTTTTTTCGATAAAAAATTCTTCCTTTAATATTTGCGCCGACATAAATAGTTGATCTTGATTGAAAGTTGCTTTGAATTTTATCCATTGTTATTATTATTGAAATAATAATTGAAAGCCTTGTCGAAAGTAGACGATGAGTGACAATCGCCGATTAATACATAACAATTAATATTTATATTCAATAATTTATTTGTTTCCTATATTCGATAATATCAATATCATAATATAACATTTTCTTATCAAGAATTAAATCGATCCGACGCTTTTGTGCCTGGAACGCGAACGATGTTTTAATGAAAATACAAAAAATACAAAAAATAAAAAAAGGAGACAAAGAAAAAGAAAATAGAAAATAAAGAAGTTCAAACAAAGAACAAGAAAGAATTTGAAAACGTTAATCGTGCTTGAAATGAATAAAAGATCGCGGTCAATCATCGTGTACTACACTATTTACCCTATATCGCATGAAGCCAATGGAAGACAAAGAAAAGAAAAAAGAAAAAGTAAAAAAGGAAAAAAAAATAGAGCAAGAAAAAAGTAATGAACACAAAAAAAGAAAAAGAAACTCTAAAGCTAGAGAACTCCGATCTTCCTGGATCCTCGTTTCAACTTTTTACACCCTTACATCCATTACCTCCTCCCGGTGTGTCATTCTCGTGTCTCGCTATCTGGGCTCTCTCTCTCTCTCTCTCTCTCTATCTCTATCTCAATCTTTCTCTCTTTCTTAGTCGATTTGATCTCGATCTCGCTCATCGTCGATCCCTTCGTGGATCGCCTTTAAGTGATTCTCTTTCTCTACCCCATGTCAGTTGGCTTGCCGTAGCGAATGAATCTTACATGGTACGTCCAAGCTCTATATATCATCCATCTTGGAAAAGATCCGTCTCTTTCTCTCTCTCTCTCTCTCTCTCTCTCTCTCTCTCTTTCTTTCGTTCGTTCTCGCACATTCACATACGCCCCCCCCCTACACACACACACACACACACGTACTTACCTACGTATTCCTGATCTTTCCACTTTCTCGCTCTCCTCGCGCAATTTCGTGCCAACTCTCGACTATCTCTCTACGTTCGAGGCCACTCGACGATATGGAACTGTCTCGTTTTATTGAAGTTATGCAGCAACATCTGCCTCGTGATATATGTATGTATCCATGCATGCATGCATGCATGTATGTATGTATGTATGTATGTATGTATGTATGTATGTACGTACGTACGTATGTATGTATGTATGTATCCATCTATCTATCTATAGTATAACCGTTGTGCGCTCACATTCGTCGTAATACTCGTACGAAATCAAAGATTTTTGACGCTTATTCGAAGGAGCTCTCCGTCGGGACCGTCTTTTCTGCGCAAAAATCGAATCGATATATTCCCCTTGATCCTTCTCCCTTTTTTTCTTCCATCGTCTTTGTCCTCTTTCTCTTATCTCTCCTTTTCTTCTTCTCCTCTCTTTCTGTTTTTCCACTCCTTTCCACTCTCTCTCGTTTGCCCTTTCGAGCTGCTTCCTTAGCTATGTTTTTTCTTTCCTTCCTTTTTGCTCCCTGTCCCTTTTTTTGTTTCTACTTTTCTTTTCTTTTCCTTTTGTTTCTATTTTCTTTTCTTTTCTATTCCTATGCATATAATTGAAAAATCGAAAAGAATCGATAAATTTATATATTGAAAATAATAATAATAATAATAATGATAATAATAATAATAATAATAATAATAATAATAATAACAATAATAATAATAACAATAATAATAATAATAACAATAATAATAATAATAACAATAATAATAATAATAACAATAATAATAATAATAACAATAATAATAATAATAATAACAATAATAATAATAATAACAATAATAATAATAATAACAATAATAATAATAATAACAATAATAATAATAATAACAATAATAATAATAATAACAATAATAATAATAATAACAATAATAATAATAATAACAATAATAATAATAATTAACAATAATAATAATAATAACAATAATAATAATAATAATAACAATAATAATAATAATAACAATAATAATAATAATAACAATAATAATAATAATAACAATAATAATAATAATAACAATAATAATAATAATAATAACAATAATAATAATAATAACAATAATAATAATAATAACAATAATAATAATAATAATAACAATAATAATAATAATAATAACAATAACAATAATAATAATAATAATAATAACAATAATAATAATAATAATAATAATAATAATAGTAGTAGTAGTAGTAGTAGTAGTAATAATAATAATAATATTTCTTACTTTTTTGTCATTGTTCGAACGTATGCATGTATACATCTATCAATTATATTAACTACTTCTTCATTAGTTCATTAGTAATAATAAGGTATTAATTATCAATTTTTATCGATAATCTATTTAACGATGTGGACCAATATATTGTTCGTTAGAACAAAGCGATAATTATGGGATCATATATTATGGAAGAGGATAATGTCTAACGTTATGACGTAGTAAGAAATATTCTATCCCGCGAACGTATGCGGTATCTCAGTAACAGTAGAAGCGTACAGTAGCAGGTGCATTAGGATCAGAAGAGTAAATCTATTAGGAGGAGGAAACGTAACGAGGATTTCTCCTCCTCCTCCTCCTTATCCTCCTCCTTTGTTAGGGAAGATTCAGGCGCGTTAATTAGCTTACTAAGTGTGACACACATACATACGTATACTTACTGGTACCTACGTACGTACGTACCTTGAAGAAGTCGTTTGTCGTACCTCGACGTTTGAAATTAATAGATCTAGCTATGAAAATGGCATCGTGCGATATATATATATATATATATATATATATATATATATATATATATGAACGGTAAAACGACGTTATCATGGATAAAATAAAAAAGCGATAACGGATTGATGAATTCTCAAACTATTACCCTTTTCTTTTATATTCTATTTCTTTTTTCTGTCTTCTTTTTGTCGTCTTTATTTTTTTGCACTCGTGATTATCGAATAAATCTGACATTTTTGCGGTCGTTTATATACACACGCAAACGATATATATATATATTTATTTATTTATTTATTTATTTTATTTTATAAATTTCTCCAAGATTTATCGGATTAGCAACGAACGCATAACGCGACTTACGATATGGTAGGATAACGTTAAGTTGACGCATTAAATGGAATCTATTTTCTATTCAGATAAAGCTTAACTATGAAAATTTCTGCTCAATGCATGAATCTGTACTAATCCCTCCGATTTATATGTATGGATGAAAATTAAAGAAAATAATGGCGGAAAGGAATTCAATTCGGTCATTATTTATTCGTTGAATATCTTGATAAAATGCTCAACATTTATAGCAAAATATCGTTTGGCGATATAAGTGACGGAATTCAGATTAAATTCTGACAGTTAATCATTTACACCGATAGAAATATTCGTATACACTGATTCATTTATTTTACAACATCTACTTGTCATCGATCAAATGAAAAATATCGATGAAATAAATAAAAACGAGTTAATTGCTTGACGGAGAGCGGGAAAAATACTTTTTTTTTTTCTCTAATAATGAAACTCAATTCTCAATTTCAATTGAGAGAGAAGGGTAGGAGAGGAGGTGGGTAGGAATAAATAAAAATGATTCGAATGACGTTACGAACGATTTTATTAATAGGATATAAAGAATATTACTACGTAAGGATACGGTTGACCTAATGTCGTCCTGTAGAATGTATCTCTTTCATACCGAGGTGTCTCCGAGCAACGCATCGTGAATACCGAATTAACACTCGGTTAACTTCCGAAGAACAAAGTCATTTGCATGTTACACGCCGGGTTCACCTTCTAGCGTGCATACGATTTACTGTAGACAGTAACGGTTGTAAGTGAT
>OU964961.1:9376241-9388741 GCA_918808275.2 Dolichovespula sylvestris
TATATATATATATATATATATACAATTTTATTTATGATAAAATTTTTTACAAGGAATAATAATCCAATTTCGAGACGATAATTACGATTTTGTGATTAATTGGAACATTATGAAATTTGTTACGACAATGTAGGTGGAAGTTATTTATAAATCAATTATAGCTATCTATTATTTACTATCTGTTATCTATTATGTAACTCTAATACTATCTGCAATATACCGTGATCTATATAGATAACTAAAGATATATTGATTTTGAGTATAAAGTTCTTCCGCGCAGAATAATAATCCGATTTCGAGAAGATAATTACGATCTTGTGATTGACTGGAACATTATGAAATTTGTTACGACAATGTAGGTGGAAGTTATTTATAAATCAATTATAGCTATCTATTATTTACTATCTGTTATCTATTATGCAACTCTAATACTTTCTGCTATAAACTGTGAACTATATAGATAATTAAAGATATATTGATTTTGACTATAAAGTTCCTTCACGCAGAATAATAATCCGATTTCGAGATGATAATTACGAACTTGTGATTGGAACATTATGGAATTTGTTACGACAATGTAGGTGATAGTTATTTATAAATCAATTATAGCTATCTATTATTTACTATCTGTTATTTATTATGTAACTCTAATACTATCTGCAATATACTGTGATCTATATAGATAACTAAAGATATATTGATTTTGAGTATAAAATTTGTTCACGTAGAAAAATAATGGGATTTCGAGATAATTAAGTACTTGCAATCGATACGGGATATTATGAAATTTTCTTAAAAAAAATATATGTAGAAGTTACTTTCAAATTAAAGATGATTATCCATTGTATACAATGAATCATATAGATGATTAAAGATATATAAATGTTGACGATAGAATTTTTACAAGAGATATAATAATTCGATTTCTATTCGATAATTAAGTGCTTGCGTTTTGCTGGAATAGTATGAAATTCTTTATAAAAATGTTGCACGATGGTATTTTTAAAGGACGACGATTCTATACCTCTCGACATACATACGTTTTGTAAAGATCGTATTACATTCAACGAAATGGCACAAAATCGATTTTACAAACCGTACGAAGTATCAGCTTTCGACGTTGAAATCGAAAAATATAATAATACTATCTCCGACTGTGTACTAAAATGGCGACTTCGTTGGTTCACACGTCGGACATGATATATCAATCGATTTAAATCGTAGGAGCATCGACTTTTTGATTGAAATTTAGAAAAAAAAAAAAAAGAAAGCAAAGAAAAGAACGACAAAAGAAGACAAAAAAAAGAAGGAAGCTGGAAAATAATAAAAAGGAAAGGAAGGAGAGGAGATATCTGGGAGACTGAAAAATTAAATACGAAGAAAGAAAATTACGAAAGATAAAAAAGGAGGAAGGAAAAAGGAAGAAACGAAAGAATTAAAATAACCCAAAAGGCAAAAGCCGATTTCTTCTTTCCTAGAAAGAAATTCAGTCGAGTTTGGTTATTAATTGAGGACGATCACGCGATATTTCCTCGCGATACGTCGACCCGTCGCGAATTTATCGTTGCGCTCTCGCTGATTTATCTGGGGGAATCCGATTTATCGGAGTGTCCCAGCAGCAGCCACGGTGTGTCCTGCATGTTGAACGTGTGTCTATGTATATGTACGTAAGTACGTACGTACCTACGTACGTACGTAAATACGTACGAATGTGTGTGTGCTGTGTGTGTGTTTGCGAGAGAGAGAAAGAGAGAGAGAGAAAAAGAGAGAGAAAGAGAGAGAGAGAGAGAGAGAGAGAGAGAGAGAGAGAAATAAATAAAAAAAGAAATAAAGACAGACAGACAGAGATCGGTAGGATTCAAAAGTCGATTGGTCGATTTTGTCGCGGGACTTTTCGAAAGAACTAAATAGATACTAGTATGTATGTCCTAGATTCTATCCAGAGAGTAAGAAAGAGAGAGAGAGAGATAGGAACAAGCTAAATCCTTCGTTCTATTTTATTGTCAGAAGGGATCGAATTCGTCGTCAATTCAATTTCGGCCGATTGCTAAATATGCACTTTTCCTTATCTTCTTTTGTCTTTCACGTTTATCTTTTTCGTTCAGAAAAAACGAAAGAGAGAGAGAGAGAGAGAGAGGTGTATCGACGAGCTTGTTGTTCGTCGTTATTTGTTACAAAGCAAATTATCGATCCACCCGATGATATTGGACAATCTCTTTGTCTCTCTATTTCTCTCTCTCTCTCTCTCTCTCTCTCTCTCTCTCTCTCTCTCTCTCTCTGTCCTTCTTTTAGCGTATAAAAATTTATAAATTAACTCATACATTTTTTATGCGCCCGTCGAAACTATTCTCGGATCGATCCGAGCACGATTGGTGTTCGGAGAGAATTTTCAACGATAGAGAGAATACGTTGGACCAGTCAGCGAAGTTTTCCCATTTATAGATATATGAATGAATAAAGAAAAAAAAGGAGAGAGAGAGAGAGAGAGAGAGAGAGAGAGAGAAAGGGAAAAGAGAAAGAAAATGATGAAAATAGCTCTCTTCGGTAATGGTAAAAAGTTAAGGATCGAAAACACATTATTCGCAGGGTGCAGATACGATGGTCGTCGATACGAGGACGGTACGATGGTGAATACTACCGAGCCCTGTTTGCAATGTCGATGTATCGAAGGTGCACTCAGATGTCGACTAAGGGTCTGTCCACGTCTACCAAACTCTCCACCCACTAGTTGTCACATCCGGCAACCCGAAGAAAACGTTTGCTGTGCCGAACTGATATGCGATGGACCACGTTAGTACGATGATCATTCTCCCGTCCTTTGAATATCTTTGTTTTTTCTCTCTCTTTATCTCTTTTGTCCTCTTTTTCTTTCTTATAAATCGATTTTTATTAAATGTAAATCGATTTTCATCGTACCAAAATCAATATCGAAATCGTTATTTTAAATATCGATGCGATCAAGCGAATAAGTAATTATATTATTAATACCTTGAAACGTCGTAGTTTCGTTGAAAGTGAAATTCAGGAGGAAAAAGAAAAAAGAGAAAAGAAAGAAAGAGAAGTGTTCCTCGTCAAAACATATATTTTTTTTTTTTTTTTTTTTTTAATTAATAATCGATTATCCCGATATGTGATCGTACAGGTGATACGGTGAACACGTTGCGCAGAGCCAATACCGAAACGGAGGAAACAACATCGCTGGATGAAGGTTCTTAATTAACGGATAATATTTAATGATAAACAAGAGAGATAACTAATTAATTATAATCGACCGTTCTATCGATCGGTGGATTATTAATTTTTCTTTTCTTTTTGTTTTGTTTCGTTTTCATTTCTTTTATTTTTTTCACGAACAGGTTGCCTTCACGAAGGTGTTAGATACGGACCGGGCTCGGCTATGAAGGGATCTCGTAGATGCGAATATTGTTATTGTATATCCGGTGCAAGACGATGCATCAGACCAAAATGTTTGTTACCTTTACCGGGATGCATCCCTCTTTACACTCCTCATTCTTGTTGTCCCGTCGCTTACAATTGCACGCGTGAGTATTTATATGTATATATATATATATATATATATATATATATATATATATATATATATATATATTTTTTTTTCATCTTTTAATTAATTACGTAAAGAGATCATCGCGGGGTAAGAAAGAAAGAAAGAAAGAAAGAAAGAAAGAAAGAAAGAAAGAAAGAAAGAAAAAATAAATAAAATAAAAATTTTAATAAAAAGAAATTTCTTTTTTTTTTTTATCGCCACGAAGATTCACGAGCATCAACGTCCGCACCGATTTTCGGCAATGGTAAGTTTAAGAAGAGAGGAAATAAGAAGTCCTTCTTTGTTTTTTTTTCTTTTTTCTTTTCTTTTCTTTTTCGTTTTCTTTTTATTTTTTTGTCTTATTTTCTTTTCAAATTATTCACCGACCGTACCATAATCGTTCAATGAATTATTTCTGATATTTATTATACGAACGTTCGTTCGTCCAAGAGAAATCGTTTAGATCTTCTTTTACAATATAAATACGTTATAAAGTATAAATATTCGATTAATAATTGCTCGCATTAAAGGGGCCAATGATGAGATTAAATTGTTATCAATCGAGAAGGGGGATCTCGCGAGGATTGAAACTAACCATTAAAAATCTCGAATTAATCTTTCGCAAGTCTTATCGGTTGTGTGTCACCGTCAAACGTTAGATACTCTTAGAAAAGAGGGAGGAGGAGGAGGAGGGGGGAGGGGGAGAGGGGGAGGAAGAGTACGGAAGGATAATGGCGGATCGAACATTTTCCAAGGCAAATAGGAAACGTAAAGAGTATTTCGAAGTTCCCACTATCGTTCCTCGATTCCTTCGGAAATGGAAGATCTACGTCGAAGTTAATGAATAATTTAACGATTGTAAGAACAAGAGAGATTGAAAGAGATTATAAGAGTGAGAGAGAGAGAGAGAGAGAGAGAGAGAGAGAGTTAAGAGAAGGAAAATCAAAGTGACGATTGAGAGAAGATAAAAGGGTTGGTGGTATCCAACGTTACACCGTACGATTTGAGATGGTCTTGGCAACCATCGATCACCAGCCAGCCACCAACCACACCACCGACCCTCGACCCTCGACTCACGACTCTCGACCTATCCTCTTCCCTCCCTCCCTCCGCTCTCTCCTCTCCAGGCCACCCCGTCACTTTTAAATCATTTTCCTTTTAACGAATCAACACGAGCTCAGCAATCAGCTTTGGCCCGCGAGTAAACCTTAAAATTCCAACCTTAAACCATAGAAACTATTTCTCTGGTCCGTCGACGTTCACGTTCAAGCATACTTTGACAACCTCAAACGGGATCGTGAAAATTCGTTAGATCTCAACCCCTTCTGAATCGTCCTCGCGTACGATCTCTCCTCTTTGCCACGACGAACGAGACTACGACCGTTAAATTGGTAAATACCGATTCAAAGGAGTTTCCTCGTTAACATCTCTCTCCCCCTAAACATCAAATACCGTGTGTTCCGAGTAGTGGATAGCAAAGGGTCAGTTACATCTATCTTATAAAAAATAAGTTTAATTCTTTCTAATGAGGATCGTTTCTATTTCTCGAATTGAGAATTATTATGTTATTTTTATATCGTAACTTCATCGCGGCGTGAACAATGAAAATCCTTAGGAGACGGAGGAGGAAAGGGGAAAAATATGGAAAAGGAAAACAGAAAAGAAAAAGAAAGCAAAAGGAAAAGAAAATAATGCAATGCCACCCTATCTGTAATATAAATCTATCGTATAATGCTTTAGGATGCCGCGTGGGAGATCGTGATTATGGGGAAGGTGAGATGGTACGTGAAATCGATTGGAAGACGCCCTGTGATAATTGTTTTTGCGCTATGGGCACCGTAAGATGTGTTCCGTTGGCCTGCGCACCACCATTACAAGGTTGCAGCCCGATTGTCCGTGACGGACAGTGTTGTCCTTCTACCTACAATTGCAGTGAGTTTTAAGCACGTATATTGTCAGGGTTGTAACGATATAGCCTCCTACCCTCCTACTCGCCCCCTACCACCTATCACACTAGCCCCCTCCTATTCACTCATCCCGCCATCCCTCTGACAAACTCCAGCCATGTTTGTGTATTCGAACAATAACGGGACTGCGTTAATTAATTTCGTTTCATTAACTTGTAACATTTCGTACGAATCAATCTAATAAAGAAATTTATTAGAATCGATCGATTATTATAATTTCTCTCTCTCTCTCTCTCTCTCTCTCTCTCTCTCTCTCTTTCAATCTCTCTTGTTCGATCTATTACGATTTTATTTATTTTATATATATGTATATATATATAAACGTATATGTGTGAAGGTACGTACGAGTTATACAGTTTTAAGTTCGAGAAAATATTTCAAGACCGTTCCCACGGTTTCGAGATGATTGAGAGAATTGAGAGAGAAAAGAAAAAAGAAAGAAAGAAAGAAAGAAAGAAAGAAAAAAAAAAGGAGAAAATAAGAAGACCGCGGTTTTATGTAACGTTTAAAATATACGAAAGAAAATAAGAGAATGAACGCACAATCTAGGCCGGACGTATTTTGAAAAGAATCATTCGCCCTTTCGCAACCCTGATTACCATTTATGTGTCTCTACTCCGAAATGATATAAAAAACTGACAGATTAAACGTTCAAGGCGGTAGCATCGAGGTTAAGGCCACCCAGAATTACGCTTCTTATGCCTTCATCAGCAAGGACTATGCCAAGTTTCGCAAGGAGACCAATTTCTTCGTACGTTCCATTAATCAGCTTATTTTTTGTCTCATTTTTTTAGTTTCGTATTATTTTTATTCTTATTCTTATATTATAATTATAATTATAATTATAATTATAGTTATACTTATTATTATTATTATTATTATTATTATTATTATTATTATTATTATTATTATTATCATCATCATCATTATCATTATTATTATTATTACTATTATTATTATTTTTTCGTTCCTCTTTTGTGTCGTTAAAAAAGGATCAAATGTCTTTTTTTTATTTTCTCTCTTTCTCTCTCTCTCTCTCTCTCTCTCTCTTTGTCTGTCTGCCTGCCTGTCTGTCTGTCTGTCTGTTTCGAGTTACTTTCGAGTCTCGTCGTGTAATTAACGAAAAATATCGTGCAGAAAAGACTCGAAAATCCAGCCTTTGTCCGTGACATAAGACAATAAGCCACGAACGATCGATTGTCCAGCCTGCGATCGACCGTACGACTATTCCATCCGTCGAAGGACGAGGCCATCGAGTAATGGACGAAAGGATCGATGGTAGGACGATCATTGTCGACGGTGAATCCTCCGTTACTGACGACTCGACATCTTGGCCTTCGACCTTCTCGACCGAAATAATGGACAACGAGATCCTGATCGAGACGGTGCCCTACACGAAATCGATCTTCGAACCAAGTGTATCAACCACTTCGAACGACGAGGTATTCGATATATATATATATATATATATATATATATGTATATACACATTGTGTGACTATTATAATTATTAATTTAATAATTATATTATAATTATATTACTATTATATTATAATTAATATTTGTATAATATTAATTTCTTGATATGTTTATAAAGTTTAAATAATATATTTAAATAATAACATTTAATAATATTATTATTATAAATATAACATGTATATATAATATATATATATATATATATATATATATATATATAAATTTATTGTTTTCAGTAAGACGTAATATTAATTTATAAAAAATGATTATAGGCTATCAATCGTGCACATTCTAATAATACTGTCATTATAATTTCAGATAAAATAAATCCGTATTCGTTGATGAATCAAAATATAGGTCAATCTAATTAACTCGTTAATCAATGAAACCTTTCCTTTTACAGATAACCACGAATACGGTACGAACGATACCGGATTCGATTTCGTTGAATAGAGACCTTAATGGAACCACCGAGTTTTCCAAGATCTATTCTACCAACGCTATTACGGAAACCTCGTTCGTTATAGCCAACGATTTACCATCAACCGAAGAGATGACGACGACGACGACGACGTCGACGTCTACGTCTACGTCGTCATCGACGTTAGAATCCACGACGTTAACCATCGACAACTTTCCGTCGAGCGTCTCGAAAAATTACGATTTAAACTCGACGAGAAACGATAATAAAGTCGATCGAAGGGACGAGAAAGAAGGTACTACCGAGATTAACAACGAACTTTCGACTAAATTGGAGACTACGACGACGGCGGCGGCCATTTTGGAAAATGAAGAAAGTGTACGTATTGATTATGGATTGAATTTTTTGCTTTTTTTCATTCTCATTACTTAGATTAGAGAAAGCGCGGACACGTTTGATCCTCGATATGTCCCTAAATAAAATCAAAAATGTGAAAGGGACTCTTCTTTTTTCTTTCTTTCTTTCTTTCTTTCTTTCTTTCTTTCTTTCTTTTTCTTTTTTTTTTTTCTTTTTTTTCTTTTATATCGCTAAAATCTCCGTCGCAAATGATTAACGTGCGGTATTATATGTTTCTCACCAGGCCTCCCTGCCTCCCACCCCAATCCTTCTTCACTCTAACCCGTCCATTTCTTCCTCATCTTCTAAATACACGCCATTTTGATTGAACGTGCAAACGTTTCCATTTCAGACGACAGGAAATATCGATAAAGGACCCGTCAGCGGTTCATCGTCGACTATACTCATGCCGGATGACATCCTCGCGGTGAACGTGACAGTGAAGACGAATGTCTCGGTGGGGCATATACAGGGTGTCACGATAAATCCAATTAGATCCATCCCGCCGGATGTCGAGGCTATTCTGAACATCACTCATCGCGAGAAGGGCGAGGACTATAGCGAGTACGATTACAGTGCACCGACTTTACCTCCGTCATTACCGAACGTCAGGTGTGAGCCACGTGTTTTTATTATTTTTTTCTTCTTCTCTCTCTTTTTTTTTTTTCTTTTTTTTCTTTTTTCTTTTTATTATTACATCCATCAATAACAATCTTCTTCTTCTTCTTCTTCTTCGTTCGCTTTGTAGATACCTTTTGGGATCGGTTCAAAGTGTGATTTTTAAAGAAGTCAATCATTCCTATTCTTGGCCAGGACATTTGATATTTTCATAGTGAAGGATTCGTAATATCACCTACAAAGTTTTGTCCCAACCTGTAGAATGTCAATCGTACGTCGAGACGACGTATAACATTCTGTGATCTTAGACGAGCTCGCTAAGAGGATTTTAATACTTTTATTATGTTTACTATGAACGTCATTATTTTCGAATTATAAATTTCAATCTTACACACACACACACACACACACACACACACACACACACACACACACACACACACACACACACACACACACACACACACACACACACACACACACACACACACACACACACACACATCCATATTTGTATGACAGTTGCGACGATGTTTTTTTCCATTTCTTTTTGTTTTTCCTTTTTTTTTTTTTTTTTTTTTAAGGTGAGAAAAGATGTCAAACGAAAATCTCGAGAGGAAGGTACAGCAATGTCGTAAGTTTCTTGTTAGAGGGATTAACGATTTTCTTTTGTAGGATAATTCCGTTCGTCGCTGCGGACGCCTTGGTGAAGGACAAAGACGTTCCATCGGCCGTCACAGGATATCCTTCCGGTTCGGTAGTCGTGCCTCCTGAATTGCGGCCAACCGACACGTCTGGCTTTTACGATATTGCCACTCAGGAGAACGGATTCAGTCCTCCTATCGAGACTGAAGGTACGCACGTCAGCCTGTTATATGACATAATTAAAGTAAATTGCCCGCTGGAGATATCGCCCATCGTGCCCCGTGATAGTTAAATGTATTTAAATTCTCTCGATATAACGTTATAATCGACAAAAGGATCAACATTTTTTTTTTTTTGTTTCTTTCTAACTACCGATTTCGACGGCCACCACGGGAAACGTGTAGTTTTAATTAATTGAATATATACGAAATTAATTGAATTTACGACGAAGGCTAATTATGATTTAATAATTGTTATAATTATGAATTCCTCCCTCCCCTTCCCCTCCCGCCAAGCCTCCGCCACCATGGCCCTCTCCCACTCTGGCCACCGGTTTCTCCCATCCCTGATAGTAGGTAACACTCCGTAACTTCGTCGATAATTTCGAGTGCCTGATTGATAGGCAATAATGTGTACACGTATACGCGTTTAATTAATTGTAGTCTATGTACAGGGGCTGAAAAAATGGAAGAAAAAAAGTTTCTTGCTATTATATATTGACGATGTTACGAAGTAATATCATTGGTATGAATAATCATAGATATAGTTTTACGGCGAAATATCGTTTGGTTTTCGAATGAAGGGAAAAGAGAGAGAGGAAAATGATAATAATAAAAAAAAAGAAAAATGGATCAGTCCAAGTTCGTCGTTGCTTGCTTGCTCGCTACGACGATATCCTAATTTTTCTTTTAAACAATTGTGTCGGAATTTAAATAGTTTTTCGCGCTTCTTAAAATGAATATAAAAACGAGCTCGGTAACGAAGAAAGTTGCAAAGTGGACGACCTATTGGACGATTTATAAACGACGATGTTTCTCCGATCCGTAACACTATCGATTCGCAAAAATTTCGAGAACTTCTCTCTCTGAGATTTATTTTTTCTTTTTTCCTTTTCAACCTTTATTGTTTGTCTTCCCATTTTATTGATCCTCCCCTTACCCCTCATCCCACTATAACACCTCTAATACAGAAATTTCTCTTCTGTTATATTTCATTTGTGGAGGAGGATAAGAAAGAGGAGGAGGAGGAGGAGGAGGAGGAGGAAGAAGAAGAACATTTCTAAGATCGTTTGACGTTGTTAAATTTATTTTCAGGTGGCTTCGTACCAAGGGAACCACCGTATTTTGACAGTTCTTATCATTCGACGGATTTAAATTTGGAAATTGGTACAGGTGTAACCGTGGCCCCGGCACAAATTACTGGACCGCATCGTAAAAACGGTGGTAATTATATGCGATATTATATATTATATATAAATATATATATATATATATACATATACACGTACATATATGTTCGTTGAACAAGCTCCGAAACATTATGGTTATTAAGAGCAATTAAAAAAAAACAAAAAAAAAAAAAAAAAACAAAAAGAAAAAAAATTATGAACAACAAAACAAGAAAAAAAGAATTTATAAAGATAAGCGTTATCATACGTGCCCGCTTGACTCTAGACTTGGCAAGTAATTGTCTCTTCGAAAGCCGTGAGTATCGTCACGGTGAGATCCTACCTAGTACCGGTATTTGCATAATTTGCATGTGCTATTACGGGAACGTCGTGTGCTCTGGCGAAAAGTGTCCGCCGCTTAAGATTGGTTGCCAGAGGCTTAACACGGCTGAGGGATGTTGCGGAAAAATTACTTGCGGTAAGTAAATCGTGTTCGATCAAGTTTCAACGTCGTTAAAACGAAAGAAAATCTTAATATGACTTTTTTTTTATACCTTTTATGGGTACGAAGAAGTTCTCTCTCTCTCTCTCTCTCTCTCTCTCTTTCTGTCTTTCCTTTTCTTTCCTTTTTCTTCTACCTCTAGCAAAAATAAAGAATAAAAATATCCCTGCAATATCTGTCCTTACAGTGAACGCCGAAGAATCGCCAACGGTGGTCCTGGATCGTGTAGATTCGACCGCTCCCTCTCAACGGCAACCCATCGTATCTCCTGATCCCTTTCGCGACGTCATCAAAACGGAACCAGCCCCGGATTTGCCTTCTCTCATGGAAGACATGATACCTTATCTGGTCGAGCACGGTATCACAACGCCTAGGCCAACTACGATCCCAATGACGACAGCTACTATATTACGGAATCAAGGAGGATCGTCTCAACATATTCACAAGCATACTTCCAATTTCGATTATATGGATAAATTACCATTGATTCATATGCCGTATGATTACGTACAAGAGATCGATGTTTCTCTTCAACCACCGAAAAACTTACAAAACTTTAACGATACCCCGCAGAACAAATATCCTAACTCGTTGATAAATAAAATAATAGATCCTAATATTTCCAATGGTTACATACTTGAACAACCGGTAGGAGTACCGAATATAATCGCTCATACGGACGATAATACTTTCTTCAATATTACCGACGTATTAAACGCCAATTCGAATCAATGGAATAATTCAACAACAACAACGACAGAGATACAATCAATTGGAACAACGAATCGGACTGGTGTGATCGTTGAATCGACTATAGGTACGCCCACGTCTAATACGAAAACCTTCGAATCTGAAAAGGACAATATATTCTCATTGGACAATGTTCTTGAACTTTTATTTTCGTCCGATGATTTTTCTTACAACGAACAACAATTTAACGAAACTACGAAAGCACCTGTTATTAATAGTACCAACGGTAACGGTAGTACTGATACAACTACCACCACTACCACCACCACCACTACTACTACTACTACTACTACTAATACTATTATTACCAATAGTAATACAACTTCTACTCCTACCACTGTGATCTCGCCAACGAAGAAAACGTCTTCCTCTAAAACCGAAGGATTTTCATCGAAGGATCAGGAAATTCGCAATCAGGACGTCGGTTTCTCCTTTACAAGGACGAGCTCGTCAACGACTTTAAGCCCGACGAAGTTACTTGATATAACGACGACGAAATACGGAAACACCGACGAGGTGTCCTCGAAGATCCTTGACAACGAAATACCCGTATCCGTGAGTGGCCTTCTTAAGTTAGCAGGATGTAATATCTACGGGCGGATGTACCGTGTCGGGAGGATCATTACCGAGCTCTCGAGTCCTTGCCTCGAATGTAGATGCACGGAAATTGGAGTCCAATGCAAACAACTCGAGTGTTGATCGCGATCGATCGATGATAGATAAACGACGACGACGACGACGACGACGACGACTACTATGATAAATAAGCCCCCATCCTCGCGAATGAT
>OU964961.1:9396241-9408911 GCA_918808275.2 Dolichovespula sylvestris
AAAGAAAAGAAAAGAATAAAAAGAAAAAAAAAATATCATTGATTTTACTCGAAGACACTGTCGGCGGCCTCGCGGATCTTGACGATCAGGAACGACCTCTTGCAGAGTTTTACGAGCATTTCTATTCTCTGTCAGGATGGCTTTTTAATTTGGGGTAATGCAATCAGATATACGTTTCCAAATATCGCGCCGACTATTAATAACATAACGCTAACGCCGGATATTAATCTAACGAATCTGACGAATCTTCGTCCTCGTGCATCCTTCTTGCTTTGTTTAGGGAAAACCGCAAGACCCAGAAGTGGTCCTGCCAATGCACCTGCTACGTGTGCAGCCCAACCAACCCTTCCACAGCCCAACAAGGCTGGTATTGGTAATGATGCGACATCTGCCCCAGCGAGCAACAGGACAGCACCTAAACGCCATCCCGCGTAACGTAGCTCACCGTGACACTGTAACAATAAAATAGATGGGCGAGAGGGTGTAGAGGGGGACGTAATTAGGTGAAGGAACGATGGAAATGAAATGAAAAGAAAAGAGAGAGAGAGAGAGAGAGAGAGAGAGAGAGAGAGAGAGAACAGCTTCGATTGATCAACACAAGGGTTCCCAAAGTTTTACGTCTTTTAGAATATTTGGAATATTTGGCGGACCGAAAAAGAAAAAAGGTATGTTATGGAATAATAAATTCGAATCGAGAATAAGTTTGACAAATGGGAAAATATTATACTAATTTTATAACGTTGTCGTTCTTTATTCATGACAATAATTACCTTTTATCACGAACTGTTTATCAAGACATTTCAAAAATATAATCAAACGAAAGTAATTAAATAAATTCAAAATAAAAAAAAAAAGAAATAATAAAATCATCGATCTGAACTATGCGACTCATGCGATTTTCGTTTTTTTTTTTTTTTTTTTTTTTTTCAATAATGTCATTGAGCCTCGGTTGTAAGTACTAAGTCTATTCTTAATACATCGCTTGTAAATGTTCATCGGTTAATAATTTTCATCTCGATTTGAACTTATTTGATACTCACGATCGAGAAAATTCTTTTCGCATGTACGTGTAACTACTTCGAAATAATAAAAACATTTGTTGAACCTAGAAATCGAAATCGCGATAATCGAAAGATAATCTTACATAAAAATCAATTAAGGAATTGTCGCGACAATGATTCTTGGCTTCGATATATTTTTGTAATTGAATCGATTCATCATCTCTATAAATTCAAGAACGCGAATGATCCGACATCGCGGGCCGCAATTTTTAAGGTTTGCGGGCTGCACTTTGGGAACCCCTGAATTAACAACTTTGATCGCCTTCTTTTTTCTCCCATTATCTATCTGCCTGTTATTATCTGATTTTATTAATTGTAAGCGATCGCACACGGATATCGTTTTACAAAAATTGATTTCATATTTCTCTCTCTCTCTCCCCTCTTTCTTTTTAATATATATATATATATATATATACATATATATCATTCTTTTGTAAAGGGGAAAGACCGAATTAAAATGATCGGAAAAATTCGGGGGCAAAGTGATCAGTTGGACGCCATTTTGTCGGAGCGCGCAGCATTTATTACGAAACGATCCTTGCAATAATTGCAAAATGTTTTTTTTCTATTTCTTTTTTTCTTTTCTGTACTTATAGACGTTCGAGCTCGCTTGAGTTAAACGACGGGATATTTTTTTACGGCAGATTTTTCTTCACGATTTATTTTTTTCTTTTTTTCTTTTTTTTCATAAAAATTGATCCAAGATAAAAAACCTTTAATGTCGCGTTAAATGTATCCAAGGTGTCACATACGTTTGTTAATAATTTTATTAATTAATACGTTTTAAATCGTCCCAACGGATATCCCCGTAGAACGTTTACAATTGTTATATCATCAAAAGAGAATTTAATTTAAATTTAGATTACTTAATTTAACGACATCGTCCTGGAGGACAAAAAATGGCCAGTCGTTAAAATCAAATTTATTAGATCCTTCCGACGTAATCATTTCGTTATTTGTTATTATGATTCAGTTTCTACCGTCTGTTTATGTAGCTGTAACGGTAGAGTTTCCATTATTCTGTTTTAATCAGATTAAACGAGCTTCTTTTTTTTACACGTTTCACGCAGTCTTTTCTTTTGTCTCCTCCACCTGTTCGTGAAGATTTATTCCATTAATACTTTAAAATATACTCGTTATTCTAAACTTGCGCTTTTAATTTATCAAACTTCGCCGCGCAAAATGGTCGATTGAAGACATTCGATAAAAAAAAAAAAAAAAAAAAAAAAAGGAAAGTGAAAAGATGTATCGATATTCGCAATGAATTAACTATACTTCGTCTAAGAATGAAAATCATAGTTTAGAGTGATCATTTTGCCCTGATCCTCCCTCTATTTAAATATCCTATTTGATGAGAATTAAAAAAAAAAAAAAAAAAAAAAAAAAAAGGAAAAGAAAAAAAGAAAACAATTTATTTTCTGTAACGATTGTACGGATGCATTCGTTATTAATTTTTCTAACAAAAAGTTATCATCGAATCTTTTTCTTTATTTTTTTGTTTGTTTGTTCGTATGTTTGTCCGTTCACCCCGTATAATACCAGTTCTCGTCAGTACAAGGAACTAGTTTGCAGAGTCTGTCCAACTCGAACTACGCGTTGACTGTATTGTATTGTGCGAAATGTAAATCCATTTCACAATAGCCATGTCACAGTAACGCCTTTGTGACAAGCGTACTGGATTATATATCAGAGTTGTTTTCGCACAGTGTCACGTCATACAAATGCGCTTTGTCTTCGTAATATAGCCGTAGGGTTATAGTAGAAAACGAGCGAGTCTCTAAGGCCTAATCAAGAATTTGTTATACGCATGCATGTATGCGTGTATGTATGTATGTATGTATGTATGTATGTATGTATGTATGTATGTATGTATGTATGTATGTATGTATGTATGCGTGTATGTATGTATGTATGTATGTATGTATGTATGTATGTATGTATGTATGTATGTATGTATGTATTTATCTATGATGCATGCATGTACGTATGTATGCATGTATGTATGTATGTATGTATGTATGTATGTATGTATGTATGTATGCATGTATCTTTTTGTCACCGCGAATAGAATAATCTTATATCGTTAAAACTGTCGGCTTAAGCGATACTACAAACTCATGTAAACAGGTACATACGTGAAATCCGAAATATGTATAAAATAAAGAAAAAAAGAAATTTTCTTTTATTTTAAATTAGTTAAATAATGAGTAGAAAATTCGATGAAATATTAATAATACAAAATCTAAGGATTATTATTTCAATAGCGTTTAAATGTATGAAACGATTTTCTATGTGTACTTGTTTGGCTTGAGAATAACAAAAAGCACATACAAACACACACAAATACACACAGGTATGTATGTATATTATATTATATTATATTATATATTCATACGTTATATATGAATAATAATATAATAGAATAACACACATACACACACACACACAGACAGACACACACACACACACACACACATAATAGCTCACCAAGTAAAGATGAGCAAGATGGCTGGTGAGTAACGCATATACTCCTGCTGAAGCTCCGACTAGATAAAGACTAGGTTGCAAAAGTGAAGCACCCAAAGCTCCGCAAACGCCACCACCTAAATAAATCGTTGCTACTCCCATTCTTCCTTGTTCAACCTGTACAACACATACGAATTGGCTAACGAATAATATTATAAATATTATTTGTAGATAATATCACTTATGCGTGTACGTAGATAATTTCGTTCTTGGATAAAAAAATAAAAAAGAAAAATTGTCTCAACGAATGATTTTAATAAACGACCGTTCTTTTTCTCTGCCCGGCATTTTCTACGAATAAATTAAATTATATCACACAATTAAATTCTAAACCTCACGACTATACAAAACAAAATTGCTTTCCACTCGGAAACAATAGTAATTAATTTAACGTCATATTGTCCAATCTGTCGAATAAACGTTTCTAACCTTTGACGAAGAAGATTACAGAATTTCGTTCGCACCGTAATAAATTTGCAAATTTTCTTTCTAACGTATTAAAAAGTGCAGCATAAAGGGTACAATTAGAAATTAATTTTAATTTTAATTTTTCCTTTTTTTTTTTTTGACGACAAAATACGACGGGACATTAAAACTATTAAAAACTCATTAAAACATACAAATTTTCTTCGAATCGTTCGTACTAATCTAACAACGATGCTCATTATAATGTCAACACATATTTCTCATATTATGTAGATTGGTATTGAACGATTTAGAAATAAATCACGATGTATTAATATATTATACGAAATAGTAGATATACCTTTTGTAGGATCAAAGGATAGAATGTTTAGACATAATCAACAGGCAGATCGATAGAGTTTACAGTGAAAGCGATATGCGTGTATACACGTATATATATATATATATATATATATATATATATATATATATATATACAGAGAATGTGTGTAAGAGACAAAGGTAGGGGAGGAAGGTCTAGAGAGGGAGAGAGAGAGAGAGAGAACACACGAGGTTCGCAATTTAGTCGATTAGGTTACCTCGAGTGGAGTAGCCAGAACCAGCTGGATGAGCACGTTGAGCGCAAGGTGAAGCGCGTTGGAGTGTAGAAGCATGTACGAGGCGAACCTCCACCCTTGAACCCTTTGCCGAGGGTCATAGACCAACCATCTCCGCAACGTCGCCTCGTCTCCGAAGCAATGGACGGTTATCTATCGTGACAGGAAACACCCTCTACGTTAACTTCCAAAATAAACACCTACTATGGCTATAATACATTTTGAAGTTAATTTATCTATATATACATATATACATATATATATATATATATATATATATATATATATATAAAATATGTGTAATGTATGATGTAATATATAAATTATATATTTTATATAATATATTTCATAATATCATAATTCATATATAATATAAATGTAATGTATTAAACTTTAACAGCCACGATGATTATAATATCTTTAGAAGTTGATTTACACACACACATATATATATATATATATATATATTTATTTATTTGTTTATTTATAAATAGTATAACTCATAATAATATACTTATATTAATATATAATCAATACTAAATAAATTGTTCACACAATATAATAGAATATAATTTTTTTAGTAGACGAAAATAAAAAAAAAAAAAAAGAAAAGAAAAATTGAATCAAAAAGAGAATTGATATGTCATTGGGCAAATATAGCTAATTTCGAATATCAACTAATCTATTATTGATTTATTTTCTGGTTACTTTTCCGATTCTGTACTTCTTTTCTTTTTCTTCTTTTAGATTTTCAAAGTGATCATAAATTACCGCAGAGAACATCTTTTAATTTAACGATGAGGACATGAAGAGGGTCCAATCGATTTTTATTTCTCAATTATTACATACTTAGCATCTATTCTTGGCTGGGTAAATTATTCAAACTAGTATCTACTCGAAGCATTGAAATAATTCTACTCTCGGACGATGATTAATCATATTTATTTACTCGAGGAAAATTAGCTTACCTCTCTCGCTTACTACTTACACCTTGGTTAAGGTCGAGGAGGCTGTTGAAAAGTGAAGAAAAAAAAAGGGAGAACAAGAAAAAGATAGAAAATATAAAAGAAATATTAAAAGAAAGAAAGAAAAGAGAACACGAATATTAAAACAAGAAAAAGAATAGAAAAGATGTAAACGGAAGCGTTCGATCTTTGCAGTGATCACTTTTAACGCGACTTTCTTTTGAAAGAGTAGAGAGAGAGAGAGAGAGAGAGAGAGAGAGAGAGAGAGAGAGAGAGAGAGAACAGTCAAACAAAAAGAGTATGAATTTCGATACAATTGGAAGGCGATCGTTGGAGTTCCAATTATATGGGGCTTTGCACTCTTCAATTAACAGATCCAATTCAGTTAAGGGTATAGCGGTCGCATTAGGAAAGAGGGGGTGGTGAAAGGTTATAGACCACACTGTGGTTCGTCGAGTTTACATTCGGGTGTTATCGTCGTTTACTCTATGCAACTGTAAAAGCGAGAGAGGAAAGGGGAGAAAAACGATAAGAAATAAACCGAATTTTCTCTTTCGTCAAAGTCGAACGAACGAACATTTTCTTTTTCGTTAATTTATTGTGTGTCTCTCTCTCTCTCTCTCTCTCTCTCTCTCTCTCTCTCTCTCTCTCTCTCGTTTGTTTATCTTGCAACCAACGACAAACTAATTTCGATCAAATAAACATACCTATGTATACAAGTGCGTAATTGATTTTGTTTTTAACTTCGATCTCTCTTGTATGTATGTACGATAAGCGATAAACAACGTGTACTTTATCGTAGATAATTGTATGAAAAAAAAAAAAAAAGGAAGGAAATAGTATTTAAGGTTTATATTTGATCATGAGAAGAAAAGACAAGTAATTTTTGTGATGGATTATAACGGAATTAGCGCTCGATTATGCTTTTATAAATGAATTAACAGATTATGATTTGTTATATATATATATATATATATGAAATTATCGTATTATAAATTATATTTCTAAAGATGAAAGATCAAAGCGATTGGTACCGTACGAAATTGTGTATATAAAATTATTCAAGGTTATTAATAAATAAAGTCGAAGAGCGAACAATTCCCCCTACCTCTACAAATGCTCGATGGGAACTAATCTTTGCATCGATCTTTAATCATTCATACACATTGATCGCGATCGATCTTCCCACCATGTTACTTGTGCAATAGCTACTGCGCAGCCTTACGGACTTCTCCTGATATTGTCATATGTCGAATATTGTTCGTACTATTTCAAATTAATTACGATAAAATGAGAAAGAAATCGCGATACTTTTATTTTGATTAAACGTAACATAAAAAAAAAAGAACAAAGCTTTCGCGCTCCGATTAATAACGTATCTTTTTCCTTTCTCGAAGATCGATTTTTTTATAAGGACTTTCTTATTGTTTCGATGTTACATAATTTTGTTGGAAATAAAAGAAAAAAAAATAAATAAATAAAAAAGAAAGAAAGAAAAAGAAAAATGAGGCTGAAAAACAATTTCAATGATAAAAAGTTGAAGTGGGCCGCGGACGTGAAGCAATAATTTCAACGCTAACCGTAAGAACATGATATCCCAAGTGTGAATTTTGCGAAATAATGCTTTAACCGCGAAATTACAGACGTAAGTGGCGTATAAAACGGTAAATGCTTTTCTAAAGGCGCAACACAAGATGAAATGGGTAGGTGGTAAAGGAACGAACAAAAATATCAAGGGGGTTGGGAAGAACGTGAGTGTAGCTGGGGCGCTGTAATGATAATAATCATCCTAAGAGCTTGGAATGGCGACGCCCGGTAGTCGAAAAGTCACTACTAGAATAGAGGAAACGCGTAAACTCAGAACCGCGAAATTAAATGGACTCTCTCGATCCCGTGAAAATTTTACAAATCTTTAAATCGTTCTGGGTTTTTAACGTTTGTGAATCGACTCAAAAGGTCATTGGAAAAAAAAAAGAAAAAAAAAACAAATGGCTCGGTATTTCTTCGAGGGGATTTTCACGAAAAACAAGACGAAAGAACAAAAAAAAAAATAAAGAAAAGAAAACAAACAAAAATCAATAAAGTAGTGTAGTTAGTAAGTGTTGTAGTGTTATTCGTAAGAGACAAAAAAAAAAAATAAGTATCCGCGGGATTAAATTCGACGAGAGACGATAATTTGGATAATCCGATGTTATCTTTTGTCTGTATATTAAAGAAAACATTTGTCCGTAATAGATATCGTAAAATGATATTTTATGAGGCGATTAAAAATGAATTTAGCAAACTGAAAATAATAATTTCCAATATAATATTTCCTACTATTACATTTTACGTTCGATCTATAAGGAAAGAAATTTGATAAAAATCCTCGGTGTACATAAAACGAGTTCTCGTTATCGATGCTTTAATTCCCATAGGAATATCCTTATCGCATTTCATTCGGTCGCTGAACGTTTTCACGAACTCGAGTGGCTACGATGGCTCTTAGAATCGGAAGTGTATGGTATCCTTCGATAAGAGGTGATCGTTGTTCGGCAGAAAGTGACTCGAAAGTACGAACGACTGATATCGAATGAAATTTGAAGAAAGGATAGATAGATAGATAGATATCGATAGATAAATAGAAAGTAAGAGAGAGAGAGAGAGAGAGGGAGGGAGAGAGAAGAAATAAGAAAAAGTACTTACGGATTTCTTTATACGTGATTTTTTTTTTTTTTTTTTTTCTGGAAAGATCCTTCCTCGCGCCCTCGATTCCGCGTGAAATCTTATCAATCCTAATATATTAAAAATTCTAAACCTGCTTTCGAAGAATCCTTATTAAAATTATTTTCAAAAATAAGGGAAAATATGTATATATATATATTATATAGATAATTTTATATAAATATTATATAAATATTATATAAATATATTATATATATATTATTTTATATAAATATTATATAAATATATTATATATAAATATATATATATATATATATATATATATATATATATATATATATAAAAATAAAAATAAATTGGGAATAAATATTATTTATGAGACCGTATTCAACGTCACACTTCGACCTGAGATAACGACAACGAAAAGAAAAAAGAAGAAAAGAGGTAGAAAAAAGAAAAAGAACAAAAATGAATTAAGATAGAAGAGATGGTAAAGAGAAAAAGGTAGATGAATAGATGGATAGACAGATAGATGCAGAAAGAGAGAGAGAGAGAGAGAGAGAGAGAGAGAGAGAGAGAGAGAGTCCGTGTATGGATGTCTCGAAGATCGATCGTGAAAAGAGTGTGAGAGGTCTGTAAGAGATATCCGATAACGTCGTAGCATTTCTATTACACCAGTGAAACTTCTTTTCTGTGTTATAAAAAGTAGATGCGGAGGCAAGTGGATACGACGAAAGTATTACAGAAAAAGAGAGTGTGAGAAAGAAAGACAGAGAGAGAGAGAGAGAGAGAGAGAGAGAGAGAGAGAAGCTTCTGCTGGGCGACTTAAAAGTGCATTTAACTTCGTTGTTCTAAGTTCCTTGCATTTCATCCCTCGTGCATTCAAAGCTTATATCGTTGAGTCCTCGAGAGAAAGAGAGAGAGAGAGAGAGAGAGAGAGAGAGAGAGAGAGAGAGAGAGAGAGAGAGAGAAGATGCAAGAGAAGCAACCAAGTATAAGGTGACTCTCCTTTCAGAATATTATTATCGTGCCAAAAGACCACAAGAGTAGCAACTCTCTTCTTCGACCTTTTTTATCGCACTTATTTGAATCTTTCGCTTTTCCACCTTTCTACCACTAGCTTTCTACCCTCTCTCTCTCTCTCTCTCTCTCTCTCTCTCTCTCTCTTTCGTTTTCTCTTTTTCTCTCCTTTTGGGAACACCAGAGATCTCTCTCGAGTGTGTAATAAGAAGTTTCTTTCTCTTTCTCTGGTTCTACCTCTCCGTATGTGTTTGTATGAATATGTGTGTAGTATTCTCTCTCTCTCTCTCTCTCTCTCTCTCTCTCTCTCTCTTTTTCTCCTTTTCTTGTCTTACTTCTTTTCTATCTATCTTTCTTTCTCATGACGAGTTGACCCAGCTAATAACGCTGTTACGATTTCTTTCTCTCTTTTTCATTCTATTTCCTTACATTGATTTTTACGAGAGATGGAGAGAGAGAGAGAGAGAGAGAGAGAGAGAGAGAAGACGTTTGTAACAATTGATTCGAGAAAAATAAGGAACAAAAGAGAGAGAGAGAGAGAGAGAGAGAGAGAGAGAGAGAGAGGGGAGAACGTTTTCAATAAAATTGTAAGAGATGTATATAAGATTGTAACGTTTCTGTGTATCTAAAAATAGAAAAAGAAAAAAGAAAATATTAAATAACGATACCGTAACGATAACAAATGCGATAATAGAAATCGATTTAATCTCCTGCTACCCTCATCCCCTTCTCTCTCTCTCCCTCTCTCTCTCTCTCTCTCTCTCTCTCTCATTCCACCGTTTTCATCTGGATAAAATAATTTCCATGAAAATGCGAAAAAGGGAAATTCGATCAAAGAACTCCACGAGACAACTAAGCTGTTTCATGATTTTGCCATCACGATTTTGTCATTAGCGCAACAATAATACCATTATTTGTTTATAAAATTTTCAACAATATTAATCTCGAATTATATATATATATATATCACGAAAAAGGAGATTTTTTTCACGATGACACGACGAAATAACAATTCGTAATATTATAATACACTTATGTAAATATATATGTACATTGTTTAACACTTAACGTAACATTATTACCCTTCATTCGTTTAGATTTACCAAGCTTTTCGTATAGAAAATTTTTCATTCGATTTATCCTCAATAGGAATTCTGGACAATTTTCTATTATATTTATGCGATATTCATCAAATGTTATGAAATCTTCCTTTCATGTCCATTTATTTTTTATTTTCTATTAATAAAATACGCATATATATATATATATATGTGTGTGTGTGTGTATGTATATAGTTCAGTTTCATCGTTTGGTTCTATCATAATAAACTTATTAATATCTTTTTTTTTCTTTTTTCTTTTTTTTTCTAATCAAACGCTGAGAATAATAATGGAATGATTTGAGCGAGGAAAAAATAAAAGAGAAAGAAAAGAAGAAAAAGATATTAATAAGAAAATATCTTGAAAACCACAATGAAATGAACGTCAAACGTTGAAAACGGAAAGAGAATGATTTGAGAATTAACAGGGATTAAAAAAAAAAAAAAGAAAATAAAAGAAAGAAAAAAAAACGAATAACTGAAAGGAGGAAACTTTAATAAAATGAACGAAACGCTGAAAATGAAAATGGAATGGTTCGAACGAGGAAAAAAAGAATGGAGAAATATTAAAAACAAAAAATACAAGAATTTCTAAAACCTCGATGAAACGGACATTAAACGTTTGGAAATTGAAGGAATTATAATGGATTGATTTAAATGGAAAATTAAAAAGAAAAAAGAGAGAGAGAGAGAGAGAGAGAGAGAGAGAGAGAGAGAGAGAGAGAGAAGGAAAACCGAAAGAATTTCGATATAATTCTCGATGAAACGTGCATGAAAAACGTTTCGAAGATCAAAAGAATATTAAATATAAAATGATTTGAGTTAAAAGATAATTAAAAAAAGATAAGAAGGAAACGGAAAATGTGTATGCAACTGAAATAAATTCTTTGGGAAGATTCATTTAAACGTTGAACCCGACGAAGTTTCGTCGTTTGTACATTACAAAAAAAAAAAAAAAAGAGAAAAAGAAAAAAGAAGAAAGCGAAAAAGGAATAGAAAATAAAAGAAAAAAGCAAAAAAGAAGAAGAAGAAGAAAACGCTCCTTACGCTGAGAGAAACACGAACTTCTTACT
Source organism: Dolichovespula sylvestris (assembly GCA_918808275.2). Taxonomy (NCBI): domain Eukaryota; kingdom Metazoa; phylum Arthropoda; class Insecta; order Hymenoptera; family Vespidae; genus Dolichovespula; species Dolichovespula sylvestris. The sequence continues at coordinate 9,407,672 of OU964961.1, forward strand.
TTATTTAACGCGACAAGTTTCGTTAACGACGGTGAAGAGGAGATGCCCAACTTCTTCATTCGCTTTAACGCGAAGGCTTTCATTAACGATGAAAAAGATGTAAACTTCTTATCCGAGTTAACGCGACGTTCTCTCTTTAAACGTCTCTCTCTCTCTCTCTCTCTCTCTCTCTCTCTCTCTCTCTCTCTCTCTCTCTCTCTTTCTTTCTCTCTTTCTCTTTCTCTCTCTTTCTATATATATATATATATATATATATATATCTTCATCTCTCTTTCTCGCATGAGAATCAAAGTCAAAGCATGTAAAATCTTCGAGCCATGAATCCGTTCTAGTTGCTAACAGAACACTATACACCGTAAGGTTTTGCATCACGAGGATCCGCCGTCTAGGCTCTTTGCAACTTTCTTTTCCGATAGTTTCTCGTGAATAGCGGTTTTTAAACGTCCAGAGCGCTTCTTATAATCTCTCTCTCTCTCTCTCTCTCTCTCTCTCTCCCTCTCTCTCTCTCTCTCTCTCCCCGTGTCTCTGTCTCTATCGCTCTTTTTATGTCTTCCTCTTTTTCCTTTTATTTTCGATTATCAACGATAACTTTTATTTTGTCTCATAAAATTCATCCCTCTCGCGTTCTCATATACTTTTTGTTTTCCTTTTTTCCTTTCCGATCACCCTTTATAACATCATGTTATCTACACACACACGCGCGCACACGCACGCACGCACGCACACACGCACGCACGTCATCTTATCTATACATATAGAAAATTCATTGTTACTCGATATTATATCCTCAAGATTTTTTTTCGTATCATAGTATAACTTATATCGATATATTTAATTATACTAAATATTAGTATACTATAAACGAAAAACTTCTTTTTTTCTTTGTTCATTCTCTATAACGTCACGTTAATTTATACATATTAAATTATATATATATATATAGTACAGAAAATTAATTGTTACTTGATATTATATCCTCAAGTTTTTCACGTATCATAATATATATATAACATATATAATACATATATATATATTATATATATATATATATATATCATATAAAATATATATATGTATATATACATTATATTAATATATTTAATGTATTTAATATAAGTATATTTCCTACTATACCAATATAGCTGTATATAATATTCAATAATATATACTATGATATATCATTAGTGTACTTACGTTAATACACTATGTATATTTACAAATTTCGCATTATATAATTTTC
>OU964961.1:9409411-9419411 GCA_918808275.2 Dolichovespula sylvestris
ATAAAGATCGTGAAATATTGAGTCTCGACATTCTAAATCATTCGAGATGTTTCGATTTCGATTCAATTTTATTAATACGAAACCACGAACGAGATCATCGGGGAGAGATCGTTTCGCGGCGTAAGAAGACAAAAAAAAAAAGAAAAATAAAAAGAAAACAGAAAATAAATAAAAGCTGAGGAGTAAAAACAACAACGAAAAAGAGAAGGAAAAAAAACCCGTTTTCCAATTCGAAATATCGATCGTCGTCGATCATAATCGAATACGATTCGATCGATATTTCGAATTAGAAAACGCGTTTCTTTTTTCTTTTTCGCTTTTGTTTTTACTCCTCGTCATTTATTTATTTTCTTTCTTTATTTTTGTCCCTTAACGCCGCGAAAGAACGATCTCGTACGTAGTTCTGTATTAATAATATTAATGAAAACGAAAGAGAAGAAAAAAAAATGCGTTTTCCAATTCGAAATATCGATCGTCGCCGATCATAATCGAATACGATTCGATCGATATTTCGAATTAGAAAACGCGTTTTTTTTTTTCTTTTTCGCTTTTGTTTTTACTCCTCGTCATTTATTTATTTCCTTTCTTTATTTTCGTCCCTTAACGCCGCGAAAGAACGATCTCGTACGTAGTTCTGTATTAATAATATTAATGAAAACGAAAAAGAAGTAAAAAAATGCGTTTTCCAAATCGAAATATCGATCGTCGTCGATCATAATCGAATACGATTCGATCGATATTTCGAATTAGAAAACGCGTTTCTTTTTTCTTTTTCGCTTTTGTCTTTACTCCTCGTCATTTATTTATTTTCTTTCTTTATTTTCGTCCCTTAACGCCGCGAAAGAACGATCTCGTACGTAGTTCTGTATTAATAATATTAATGAAAACGAAAGAGAAGAAAAAAAATGCGTTTTCCAATTCGAAATATCGATCGTCGCCGATGATAATCGAATACGGCTCGATCGATCGATCTCGATAAGTAACGGCATATAAAGGAGGGTCTCGCGAGGAAAATTATAATTTAAAATTTTTGTTCTCGACTCGATCTTAAACCCGTGGCGTCTTGCCCCCTTCCCCCTTCCCAACCCCACCACTTTATTACCTCGACTAGTACCCGTACGTCCCTCCTCCCTCCTTTCTCCCCGTTTCCGCCAACTTCCATCCTGATTCTCCCCCCAATATATACGCAAATTAGCCGAACGCGCGTCGGTCGGTGATAGATATTGAACTCGATTACATTGAAATTTCTCAAGAGGGTACTCGGTTCAACGGCCGAGGCTAAACACTACCGATTATCGATTTTAGTTGGTAGTGCCTACGGTGGCAGGTAGGTACGACGACCTATGACTACGTTAAGGGTTACGGGCTTGGGGGTTTGTGGGTGGGGATAGGGTGAGACTAACCGAGAGAGAGAGAGAGAGAGAGAGACAGAGAGAGGGGCGGGAGGAGAGACGATTTGCTCGGCATGATCGGAATTCGACGTATCTCCAAAATTTGCACGTTTCGATCTGGATATCGTATATCGGAGTCCTATAATCTCGAAATCGTCGTCGTTTATACGAGGACGAGTGAATGTGTTTATGTATTTGTGTATGTGAAAAAGAGATAATCTAAAGCAGTTTCAATAATAGCGAGTGAAATTCTATGATAGCTTGATAAACGATATAGAACGTTAGAAAACAAAGAGGTACTGGTGATGACGCGTAAAGAGGTCATGCAAAGTGACCACCCTTGAAGACCCTCACCCCTTTACACCTTAACCTTCTTTTGTTCTCTCTCTCTCTCTCTCTCTCTCTCTCTCTCTCTCTCTCTGTCTCTCTCATTCTCGCTCTTGTGTATTCTCTATTTAGAGAAAGAGAGACGTGCATTCTCTTCGCGCACCGATATACATACGTTACTTACACATGCTTAGCACAGACTATATTTATGTACATATGGACGCATGTATAGATGTATATACGTATGTATATATGTAAATGAATGGGAGCTATGTGCCAGAACAATGGCATAACGCTTAGAACGTTGGCTTCGTGACTCCAAGACTACTACTACTCGTTTCTTACGTGATAAAGACTCTCGGTACTTTTCCGCGACGTGACCACTTATGCATGTGTGTATTTTGTATGTTACCTACGTCTGTTCTTGAGTGCGAAAAATATTTAAAAAATGAAAAAGAGGACGAAAAGAAAATGGTAAGAACGAAAAGAGTATTTTCCGATTGAAGTGACTTTTAAAAAGATCGTTCGGAAGATTCTTTAGTCGTTCTTACGCATTCTCTTTTTTCCTTTTCATTCTTTCAGCTTTCTTTTCTCTCTCTCTCTCTCTCTCTCTCTCTCTCTCTCTCTCTCTCTCTCTCTCTCTCTCTCTCTCTCTCTCTCTTTTAGACTCTAAGTCCTTCTCTGTGATTACTCATGCAAATTTTTTAGAAATGCACAATGCTCGGATGTAAGCAACACTTTATTACTCGTTACGATAAATGTTATCTGCCCTGTGTCGCATATCGCTAAAACATCATTTAGGATTTTCTCTTTTTAAACCCCTGTATGTATGTTACTCGTCCTTCCATACGAACCTGCAAACCTATTGCCTTACTTCAGGGGCACAAAAAGAAAGGCTTCTTCTTTATCGACGATGTAAGACGAGGCGATCGCTCTCTCTCCCTCTCCCTCTCTCTCTCTCTCTCTCTCTCTCTTACCAATCCTTTTAACAGGCGTGCGTACACCTAATCAATTAATTAATTAATTAATTACACGTTAACAAAATTTTCTTTTGTTTTTTCGTGTTCCTTTTTTTTTCATCCAAAAATAAATTGTGAATGTAAGAATTGTATGTGTATCGTTCTAATAATGATTTAATAATTATAATTGTTCGGCAATACATTTTCGTTTTCGCAAACGCAAATGTACAAAATGTATATATACGCGTCAGTGCGTGTAACGCGGGTATAACGAACGAGCTTTCGTTTAACCGCGTCGGAAAGTACACCACCGCGTTTCCGTTACCGCGCTTTCGTGGCTTTTGCTCGGTCGCGTGTGCGTTCGCTCGAGCTTACACGACCTCTCGTATTCATTTTCTCTCTCTCTCTCTCTCTCTCTCTCTCTCTCTCTCTCTTTCTCTCTCTCTTTCTAGCTATATACTTTTGTTGAGATGCATACATATTGGCGGAGGAAAAGCCACGAATAAAAGCGTATTGCTTCCTAGAGAGCCGCATTCGATTAAATTCACGCTTGTTCCTACTTTCATCCTTCGAAGAATTTTTATCTTAATTTCAATGAAATCTTTCGAATCGATAAACGCGCGAACTCGTTTTGACCTAGCCATCAAAGAAATTCTTTCCACTCGATGAGATTAATAATTCGGGAAAAATCGCTGATATCATACGACCGTTAAATTCTCTAATGGACAAAGTAAACGAATACGAAATGAAATAACTTTCCTTGGCCGATGCTTTGAGCGTACCAATTTTTTGCCCGTAACTTTTCAAATTTTTCTCGTTTGCGTTTATTTATTTTATGGGGAGAAAAAAGCAAAAAAAAAAAAAAAAGAAAGAAAGAAAGGCAAGGACAAGCGATTACGTTTAAATTTGCGATTAAATCCACGGGATTGTGGCTGATGATACTACTTCGTTCGACGAAATTTCGTTTCTTCTTTTTCTTGAATTCAACAATTCAATCATTCGACGAATGGACGACAATCGGTGTTCAATTTATCGGAGGAAAATTTGGTTTCTTTCCATTCAATTAAATCTAATAATCCTACTATCGAATTTACTAATATCATACGACAGTAATTTTCTACTCGAGGAAGTAATGATGTTGCAGAATATGACGATACGAACTCGAAATAAAATACTTCGCGTGACTATCGTTAAGGAGTGCGCGCGCGTATATAACTTTGAAATTTGCCGCTTCTGGTGTTTGAATATTTTTCAACTATCCTCCCAAGGATAGACGGGGGTGGGGGCGGACATATTCGCTTCGGCGGATGTTTTCACCCTTTACGACATTGTCTACGTTCCTCTGTGAAACTTTTTTACGCCGGTTGTTTCCATGGTATCATTTAATATCCGACGTTTCGAGGTAATGTACATTTCACGTTGTTCGCCTCCGTAATTTTCTTTTTTTCTCCTTCTTCTCTCTCTCTCTCTCTCTCTCACTCTCTCTCTTTTCTTCTTCTATTTCGAATTAATCCCAGTTTTAAATCATTTTAAGATATTACAAATATTTATTATTAATGAAAATATATCCTTGTAAAACCGAACGAACAAATTTCATTCGATTCGATACGTTTCCATCGGTCTATTATAATGACTAATACGTAAATAATGAAATAAACTGTGCTAATGAGTAAAAAATAAAAAAATAAAAAAAGAGAAGAAGAGAAAAAAAAAGAGTAAACGTATCGACTCTTGTTTCGTACGAGTCGAAAAATATTTTGAAACGTATACGTAACAGCCAGGATGAAAAATTCACGGTTAAAGCTGAAAGCACGTACTCTCGTTCGAGTCCCTAACTCAAAGGCTCATAAATACATAGTCATTAATTACTTTACATAGTACGTAGCAGGTGAATGCCGGGATACATACGATCGGCTCATTAATTTTCAGCGACGTTATATCGACTTTACGTCATAAGCTGCCATGATATTCCAAAATCCTGTTTTCTGCTAACGCAGAAATCCACGTTCACTGATATACATATATCCATATATATATATATATATATATATATATATATATATATATATATATATATATATACATACATACATATACATACAAATATTCTCTCTCTCATATAAACATGCGCGCACACACACACATCAATGAACTATATATATGTGTGTGTAAATATATATATATATATATATATATATATATATATATATATATATATATATATATATAGACATATATGTCGCGAACGAAAACCGCAAATCAAAATTGTGCTCGCGTATCCACTACCGACGGCAGCTAAAATTTCACGCTTACGGTAAAAACAATGGTCGACAGTGTGGCAATGATTTCGTTGTTACCAAAAATCCTATATTGTCACTTCTTTCGTTTCAAAAAAAAAATAAAAAAATAAAAAAAAAAACGAAGAGAAAAGAAAGGAAAACAAAAAAATAAAGGAATAAAGTTAAGAGAAAAGAAGAACATGGATACGATAATTAGTGTGAAGACTAATTAATTTTCTTGAACGAGGGAATCACTTTGAAAAAGTAATTACATCCCCTGTGAACATCTCTCGAACCATCAAAAGAGGATCAAATTACTTTATTAATAAAATACCATGGCTTATATTGCTTAATTAATTCACGTTTAACTAGTACCTCAAATTTTTCGAAGGATAATATTGTCTTAACGTTCGACCGTTCGATAATCCCTTGTTATTGTCTTATTTTTTTCTTTCTTTACGTCGAATCGATTTCGTCGATTCCCTTTTTGAGATCTTCGAACTTTTTATCGATTAAAATTGTCATTCGTTTAACGTTAATATTTGCGAATGAAATTCATTTTGATCGAGAATGAAATGATTGGAGGTGTGACGGAGATAAAAAAATGCTTTAGATATATTAATGAATCGTCAAATGAAGAATCAGGACATACAATGTCTTTTTTCGTTTTTTTTTTTTTTTTGAAATTATAATTGAAATGAGAAACAAACCATTTACTTGCTTATTTATTTATTTATTTTTTTTTTTATCAGAGGAAAAAGCGAAACATCTTTCGTGAGTTAACATTCTATAACATAATTTTCTTTTTCTTTCGATTTAAGTACGAAAAACATATTTCAGATAAACTTTACTTGCATATTTTTTTACTTTCTTTTTATTACGTAGAATATGTTGCTATTAAAAAAAGCAGGTTCCTAAAAAAAAAAAAAAAAAAAAAAAAGAAAAAGAAAAAGAAAAAGAAAAAACCATCATTAAAAGCTTCACGTACATTGCACACGCAAAAATTAACATTTCATTTATTTACAATAATCGAATGAAGTAATATTTGAAAAGTACAATACTTTCTCAATCTCCATATATATATATGAATATATATATATATATATATATATATATATATATATATATATAAGCATATACTTAAGTTAACACTTAAGCGTTAAGTCGATTAAGTATAACTAAGTACTCGAAGTGTATATATGTATATCTACATATACACGGTTTAAAGTTACATGGCGTTAACTCGACAGGGTTAACTCGGTCCCCCGCATCTACTTGTGGGGAATTTAACAGTTAACGGGGTGAACCGGGGGGACGAGCGGGGGTTGGGGACTAGGGGTATAAGAATGGGAGGAGATTTAACTTTGAACGATACAACCAATTTTTTTACTTACAAATACATACATATATTCCGAATAAACCCGAGAACGTGCGAAACGTGTGTCGTTCGTCCGTCCGTTCGTTCGTTCGGTTCTCGTTACGGGATTATGAAAGCGTGACGATAAAATGAATCCTCCTGTCTTCTTTTTTCTTTCTTTCTTTTTGTTTTTTCATTTTCATTATTTCTCTCTCTCTCTCTCTCTCTCTCTCTCTCTCTCTTTCTCTCTCTCTTTCTCTTTCTCTCTTCCTCTCTCGAATTAGTCGCACAACCGAGTCGTCCTGGCTACCCGAGTAACGAGAAAATGGTAGATACACGAGAATGTTGACGTAACTAGATCGGACGGAGACATATTTGCTTTATTGCACGACGGATTACAACTCACTCGTGATTCTACTCTTTTCCCTGCCCTTACTCCTTTTCCATCCCAACCCATCCCTCTCTCTCTCTCTCTCTCTCTCTCTCTCTTTCTCTCTTTCTCACATGGCATACGTACGTACGAATGTACGCTCATACACACATATAGAGAAAGAGAAAGAGAAAGAGAAAGAGAAAGAGAGATAGATAGATAGATAGATAGATAGATAGAGAGAGAGAGAGAGAGAGAGAGAGAGAGAGAGAGAGAGAGAGAGAGAGATAGTGATATATTCTCATAGATCCATTGCAATCTCATATGAATTATCATCGAATGAGTTTGTTGGTGTAACGAACAATGAGGGTAATCGTTTGGAAACGGATTATTAACAATGCTAGACGTTCGATGCATTCCTACGGTTCCTTATGGGGAGGGGGGGGGATAAACACACACACACACACACACACACACACACACACACACACACACACACACACTGACAGACACGCATACACACACTAACAGGCATACATATATACACTATAACTAATTAACTAACTAACTAAAAGACACACACTCATACGTTTGAGGAAGCGTATACTATACAGAATGCAAAAAAGAAATGACGTTTCTAAATCGAAAGAACAATGTCGAAGTAAGTATTCACTCACCTACTTACTTACTTACTTACTTCCTTACTTACTTACTTACTTACTTACTTATCGACGGCGAATACGCGATGATAATACATAATGTATTATCGATTGTATGCTAATCGATCAATGACATTGACCGTTTAACGTTCGTTCTAACACGTTTCTAAGCTATACTATGTATGATAATTATGTATGTATATACATACGTACAGTACGTACAATTCTTTCGGAATATATTACTGCGCTATCCATCCATCCGTTCTCCTTGGAACGTTTTTACGACGATAAGCAACGCGAATGTTCGCGATGATGAACAAATTACGAGAAGAAGCTATCCGGAATGATGCAGTTTTTTGTAGTCCTAACGTTCGATCTAATCTCGAATTAGATCGTTCACTACGAATAGTTCTCATCGGGGACGATGGAAATAGGTTTTTCTCTCTACCTATTGGATAAATGAGAATTGTTTGGGATCTGGGAGGGGGTGAGTAGGGGAGGGGGAGTTAGTAAAGGGAAAGAGGGAGGTGGGAAAGAGAGAAAGAAAAAAAAATGGAAGAAATTAAAAAAAAAAAAAAAAAAAAAAAAGAAAATAAATAAATAAAAAGGATCGAATCGTATTTCTTTTCGTGAGGATCTTTCTATCTGTTGTCATTGATGTATACATATAATGTATGTGCTATGTGTGTATGTGTGTGTATGTGTGTGTGTGCGTACGTGCGTGGGTGCGTGTGTGTATATAGATAAATTTTCTTTAAAAAGTATCGAACGTTGTGTAAGGGAAACATGGAATGATAAAGGAGGCAGAGCATGCCCGTCGAAACGTCGGAACTTTTATGATATTTCCTTGGTATTTTTCTTTGAGCCGATGGCATCCATAAATTTAGTGCAATTTTAATATTTTCTTCGGAGAAGTTTGAAAAGTTATATAACGAAAGAAAGAGAAAGGGATGGTAAGAATAGACCTTTTAAAAAGTCGAATCTCATTTATTCTTACTTGCGATTACCGAGAAGATAGACATGTTAAAATAGTACCGTCCATTTTCTTTTTTTTTGTCTTTTTATTTTTTACTTTTTCGAGAATCGCGAAAAACTGTCGAGACATTTCTTTTTCCCGTTGTTGGGATATTTAATTGATTGATTGATTGATTGATTTGTTTGTTTGTTTATTTATTTGTTTATATATGATTAATTTTTTCTTTTTTTATTTTCTTTTTTTTTTTTGTTTTTTTATTATTCGACATTTTATTAATCAAGAGGCGGGAAATGATACCGCCATTGTTTTATTTTTGTAATTAATTCGAATCTATCGAACGTATTTGGATTTTGATTCTGTTACCGAAAGATAAAGGCTTACTATAACAAACGTTTCAATACAAAATTGATCGGAAATTTTGAGTTGGAAGAGTGTAAAGGGAGGGTAGGGTAAGAGGAATCTAATATGTATTGCTGTGTATCGTAAAGGGCACTTTTGTCAAGATATTGAAACCGTGATTTATTTTATTTATTTATTTTTTTTTTTTTAAATAATGGAAATCGATAGTTTCAGCCTAACAAAACTCGTAGACAATATCAATACGACTCCAACGAGTACTTACCTATAATGTACATTTTATTCGATATTTTTATCGAGTTATGGAGCTTTCAAGCTGTTCTTCCGTATAACTGTGTTGTTACTGTGTTAACCGTGTGTGTGCGCGCGCGCCATGTAAACGTGTTAGAGATCATTATATAAAATGAAAAGAAAAAAAGAAATGACGTAACCGGTTTCAGAAAAATATGTCATATTGCAATAACAATGTATTGGATATAACGGCTTTCATTGCAGTAAAATGATGCTGGATATAACAGACTTTCTCAACATTATAAAAATGGACATAACGCGATTTAGAACTCTGTTCAACTTTCAATCGTCTTCTTTTATAACATGACAAGAAAAAAAGAATAAAGGAATGCGTTTCACTAAATTTTTAATATTTCGTACGTGCGGAGAGGGAGAGAGAGAGAGAGAGAGAGAGAGTGTTCTCTCATCCCTCGTCTCAAAAAAACGCCGGAAAAATTTTTATTTCGAATTTTGCCGGCGCATAACGGACTTCGAAAATTGACGAGGCGATGTTTAAAATAAGTATCGTTTTAAAATGAAATCTGTTACAACGTTAACGTACCCGTCATTACGTTATAATCGCACTTATACCTTTCGGCGACTCAATTGGAGAACAATCGCAACAAGAAAAAGAAAAAAAAAAAAAATGAAAAATTCATTGACAATTTGTCGTTGAACGCTCGAGTTCGCTTATCGCGAAGATATTCGGTGTAATATTAAAAAAAAAAAAAAAAAAAAAAAACAAAACAATTCAGAACAATCATTAAGATATATTACAAATCGATATGACGCATTGCTTCCGCGATAAATTTACTGTTAATTTTTCATATTTCGATCAATCGACGAATTTATCATCGATAATCCACTTCCTCTCGGAATTAATACAAAAGCTTATTTAAACAATTTTCTCGGGCCATTTAACCTGCCTATTTTTTCTCACATAACCGTGTGTAATGAGTGTAGTAGATGGCGCGAAAAAAATAAACAAAGAAAAAAGAATATTTTCTTTTCTTTGACATTGACGCGGAAAGATTAACGCCGAAGCGTGAAAATGA
>OU964961.1:9424411-9454411 GCA_918808275.2 Dolichovespula sylvestris
ATTAAGTATGCTTCAGTATGCTCACTGATGGTTCAAGCGTCATAAAACAGGAAGAAACAGTTGTAAGGATAGCTTGAATTTTTGATCACCCTGTATATAAATGTATATATATATAGACGGAAAAGAGTTTAAAACTGAACTGAAGCTCATTAAAACTTTTTTAAGATTCGACCAAACGGCTTGATTTTTTTTTTTTTTTGAAAAGTTAGAAAGATTAGTTTACCGGATGAGGAGTAAGGAAAGTTTTTCTTTTCATTTTTTTTTTTGTTTTTTTTTTTTTTCTGAAAAAATTGCAATCGGTCGGAATCCCGGAGAAGGGAGTAAACATCTTTTCTTTTTTTTTTTTTTTTTTTTCTTTATCTGGGCCTATATCGAAAATACAAAGGAGATTTATTTTCTGTCGCGTATACATTGCTGAAAATTTGATCGAAATTGAATAACGTTGCCATGACGTAGAAACGTTTAAAAATGATGAAAATCGGTAGCTTTCGCGTGACTTCTGCCTTAAAATTTGGAAATGTTTAATTCGTCCAACGTCTGTCGCTTAGTTTCCACGTCAACTGATCTAGATATAATTTATTAGCACATGTGTATATATAAATATATGTACATACGTGTGATCGTGTGTGATATAGGTCTTCAAAATGTGACATTTAAAATTTACCACAGGCCATAAGATAAAAAATGTGGTAAAAAACGATTTTCATTCTTTTTTTTTTTCGTAATTCCGATCAATGGAAATCAAAAAAAAAAAAATAATTAAAAGAAAGAAAAGAATTTTTGTTGTTTCATCTATTAAACTAATCCTTCTAAATTATAAAATCGATCGAGTGGTTCGATCGATTCTTAACAAAATTAGTCTGTTGTAAAGAGATTGTTGTTCAGTTTTGCTCTTTACTGTGTATATAATTCATACATACATACATACATGATGATTCAGAATATGTGTGTGTGTGTGTGTGTGTGTGTGTACATATATCTATGCATATATGATGAACATTCAGTGGAGATATCATTTCAATGGTTCTTTATTTTTCTTTTTTTTTTGAGAAAGAGAGAGAAAGAGAGATAGAAAGAGAGAGAGAGAGAGAGAGAGAGAGAGAGAGAGAGAGAGAGAGAGAGAGAGAGAGATAAAAAAGTTACTATCTACTAAAAGAAGAAAAAGGAAGAATAAGATAAAAGATGTTACCGCGGGATAGGGTAAAAGTATAAATTTTGCGGTTAAGCTTAGGTCCAATGTCGTAATTTGGCAGGTAAAATCAGGAGGGATCGAGGTACGAGCATGTAAATCACCTAGGAATATTTCAGAACTGATTTCCCTTTCTCCTTTCTCCCCGTTTCCCTTCTACACAGTCCCAAATGAATCTCAGAATTTCTCTTACGTTAAACTCAACCTGGAAATTTTCTCTCCGCGCTTATTTTTTTCTTTCTCGTTGGAATTTGTAAAGGCGGAGAAACGGAGATAGAGACGGAGAAACAGAGGCAGAAAGAGAGAGAGAGAGAGAGAGAGAGAGAGAGAGAGAGAGAGAAAGAGAGAGAGAATAAAATCCTTTTTATTCGTGTCGAACTTTTGGTTTGCCTATCCCGCGGAATCGAAACGAGAAAAGTCTGTCCTCACTGTACGAGAGGAAAAGTCCATCCTCGAAGGATCCTCAGACTTGGAAGTACCAAGTCCAAAGACGAGGCAAATAAGATTTAAGCGAATCTACGAGTACGTCTCCATGGCTTTAAAAGCACCATCCCAAAAAAGATTCTTTCCCTTTTCCTTTCGTCGCTAGTGTCTTTTTCTTTTTTTTTTTCTTTTTTTTTTTTTAGAATTAACTTTAGAGAAGTTCGAATTTTTAGTTAATACGTCGTTACGTTAAAATTATTTTCATCGATTTTTCAAAATAGCCGGACATAGGCTTTGCCCTCATTTTCTCCCTTATTCTTTTTCTTTTACCGTTTTTCTTCATTCAATATTTACAAATATCACTCTTGTACGTTCGAACAATTTATTATAGTGTTAATTTCTGTTTAGAAAAAAAAAAAAAAAATTTTTCTCTCAACCTTGATATATATATATATATATATATATATATATATATATATACACAACACTTGTAAACAGATAGATTATTATAACGTTAATTAACTATTGTTATTTCTACAATCAAAATACATAATTAAACACGTATTTGATTTTTATAATAAATTTGGAAATGATTTTATTTAACCCGTTGAGAAATATTATATAACATCTGTATACGGATGTTTAACGTTGACTTTTTGTTATTTTTATAAACGAAATACGTATATGGTACTCGTATACGTTAAATGATACTCGAATTTTATGATAAATTTTTAAATCTTTTTTTTATTATTTTTTTTTTATTTTTTGTTAATCTGTACAAATACTATATTTGCGAACAGATCGATTGTCACCCTGTGTAAACATTTTTTCATTTCTATAGGAGAAATGTACAGCGTATGCTCTTTCTTTTTATTTCTTTTCGATAAATTTTTAAATAATATATTTTCTGTTCTTAATAAACATTATAGATACCTGCAAACAGATCGATCGGTCAAAATGTTAAAATACGAATTTCCATCCTAGAAATACGTTCCGTGTATGTATTGTATCTATGCACACACACACACACACCACACACACACACACACACACACACACACCTGTGTGTGTGTATATAACTATGTTTCACATTCGAGTAACATTTGCATTCGGTACTCGTGACCGAAGCGTATTACCGCATTAAACGTGGATGCTATTACAGGCCATTATCTTATATTGCGTGTAATGTACAACGTAATTTCTAAAAGGCTCGTCTCTAACGATGCGTGTGCACTCGAAATGCGAATAAACGCGGCTTGCTTATCATTGGGAAAATTAACACGATTTTCAATCTGGATTGTATGCCCCGATCAAATTTACGATTAACTTTTATTCCCGTTCTCTGTAATGTCACACCTAATTGAGATTGATACGACTAAATTTCATATACGTGAACGAATATGATACCGGTACGACGATTAAAATAATTCTGATTACATGAAGTATTATATATATATAATTTTATAATTAACATATATATATATATATATATATATATATATATATATATATATATACTGATATGTCATTTAATAAACAGAAGCTACTGTGTGCTTTTCTTTCCTTTTTTTTTTAAAGAAATATATATATATATATATATATATATATATATATATATATATATATTTTATTCTCAGTCGAAAAACATCCAATAAAATTTCACAATTATATTTAAATGTAATAAATCTAATAATTGTAATTACAGAAAGTATTATACGAATAAATTGAAATATAAAAAAATCATGTGAAGGGAAAAACGAAATTATTATTATTTTTGTATTTTATTCCTTTCGTAGAAAAAACGTATGTATCATTTTTCTCTTTCTTTTTTGTCAGCACAATTTATTTAATCTGTAAATCATTCAGTATATATATATATATATATATATATATATATATATATATATATAAAATTTAATAAAATTTCAAATCCCATAGTTCGACGCAATAAATGAAAATAATTGTGATCATATAAAGTTTCATACGAAGAAATATGTACTTAAAATAAATAACAGAAATACGAAAGTAAAGCGAAATAAAATATTATAAAAAGAAAAAAAAAAAAAATCTTTTATTGGGAATCATGTTAAAAGAATAGACGAAGTTGTTATTTCTTCTCGAAAAAAAGAAAAATACGTACGACATACTTCTTCTCTTTCTCCTAATCAGCATAATTTATTAAGTCTGGAATTTGTTCGGTACAAAAGAAAAAAAAAAAAAAACAAAAAATAAAAAAGGAAATAAAAAGAGAAAAAGAAAGAAGAATCAAATGAAATTTCATCGCTATATTTCGACATTGTAAATTAAAAAACATTGTTTCTAGTGATCACGTATGTTCTCGCACACGTGTTCGAAATATACAGGGCGTAAGCTGTCCGATTTATTCTGGAATTTGAATAACGCGAAGGCAATAACTGTCCACCGTGCCGATATTACAAATTTGCTTCGATATGTCGTTGCGATATATATCGAAATAACGAGGGTAGTCTCGTCTATTAAATAAAAGGATAGAATAAATGAATTAAAAAACAAAAAAAAAGAACAAAAAAGAGGAAAAAAAGAAAATAAAATAGACAAAAAAAAAAGTAAAAAAAAGAAAAAAAAGGAGGAGACAGAAAGAAAGCCAAATTTAAATTTGTAAACGTGGCCCGATCGCGTCTCTCACTATATTTTAATTGGTACGATTCGATTATCAATCCCCAGCTCTCGTTCGTTCGGATTCTATTTATTACGATAAATATATATATATATATATTTATATATATATATATATATATATATATATATATATATATATATATATTATACTAGCAAATATTTCGTCAGGGGAGATCGCGTTTGTCAAAGTATAGTATGATTTTTAGAATTTCGACAACGATCAACGTTAGCGAACGCGAACAAAATATTCTTGATCGCAGATAAACCGATATCGATGTTTAATTATTGACAAAATTACGTCCAATTCCCCCTACGTCGATATGATGTCATTAATTATCACTTCCGTATACAATTTTCCCCCCTTATGTGCGCAAAATGTTCATTATAACGTGACAAATTTTACGATATAATAACGAACAAAGTTCCATTTCTTTCTTTTTTCTTTCCTTTTTTTCCTTAACAGACAATTCCACGAATACGAATTTATCGTTGTTCGTTTATTCATTATTTTTTGCTTCTTTAAAGGCAAATCAATAAACGTAAAGAATTTTATTATTTTTAAATTATGAGAGCTATTGTTAATTTGGAAAAATTATTGACAATATAATATCGATACAAAATTCACGAAACATTTAACATTTAACGTTTAATATAAAAAATACTTAAAATTAATATGTAAATATACATACATACATACATACATACATACATACATACATACATACATACATACATACATACATACATACATACATACATACATACATACATACATACATACATACATACATACATACATACATACATACATACATACATACATACATACATTAATCATACATACATACATACATACATACATACATACATACATACATACATTAATCATACATACATACATACATACATACATACATACATACATACATACATACATACATACATACATACATACATACATACATACATACATACATACATACATACATACATACATACATACATACATACATACATACATACATACATACATACATACATACATACATACATACATACATACATACATACATACATACATACATACATACATACATACATACATACATACATACATACATACATACATACATACATACATACATACATACATACATACATACATACATACATACATACATACATACATACATACATACATACATACATACATACATACATACATACATACATACATACATACATACATACATACATACATACATACATACATACATACATACATACATACATACATACATACATACATACATACATACATACATACATACATACATACATACATACATACATACATACATACATACATACATACATACATACATATATATATATATATATATATATATATATATATATATATTAGATATAAATTATTATTCATTCGATAAGAGATATCAAAGGAAAAAAGAGAGAGAGAGAGAGAGAGAGAGAGAGAGAGAGAGAGAGAGAGAGACAAGAATGAGAAAAAGAGATAAAGAGAATTGTTATATATTTCTTTTTTCTTTTTCTTTTTCTTTTTTTTCTCTTTCTTTGTTTTCATGTCACTGGACATGAAAATTACGAGAGCCATTAAGGATCCCTAAAAGGATACGCCGAAGGAAACGTCACGGGGCGTCGTTCAAAGTTTACGATCGCCGACGTTGCTTCCCGTTCCGCTTCCGTTCCGCGTCTATATTTCGCATCTCTGCGTCCTCTTTACGGGACGTAAAGATCTTTCTAAAATACCCCTTAGTTCGAACCTTAGCAACCTGGGGAGAGTGGGTTGGTGGGGAGAGAGGGAAGATACTCTCTAACTCTTCTCTCTATCTCTATCTCTCTCTCTCTCTCTCTCTCTCTCTCTCTCTCTCTCTCTCATGATCGTGAAAGATTTATCGCGAACATGCTGATATGAAAATGAAATGAGCCATTTTTTTCGAAGGTTTAAGTATCTAAATATAGATGTAATACCGAGATAAATTTTTTTTTCCTTCGTAGAAGAATACTTCGTAGCTTTTATCTTTAAGCCCATTCCCTTTATTTATTCGATATATTTACGTGAAAATAAGTACGTGAAATAATATGACGATGGAAAATATTTATGAAAATGAAACGACGAGTTGATTTTTATCGAGGATTTTTTTTTATTTTTTTTTGAGAACGTAATTCGATTTTTGTAAGGAAAAAATTCGTTTTCCTTCTTCCTTTACGATTGCTCCCTAGCTTTCGTCCATACGTTTATTTCGTCTATTTCGTTTATTTATATTCATACGTTGCGAGAATTATGTACGTGTAATAAAATAACGTTAGAAAATATTTATGAAAATGAAACATCGAGTTGATTTTTATCGAAAGGGTTTTTTTATTTTTTTATTTTTTTTTTTTTAAGGATGTACATAATTTTTAAGATAAAATATTTTGTTCTTTCTTCATTTACGATTGCTTCCTCGCTTTTGCCCATACGTTTATTTCGTCTATTACGTATGTTTACATACATACGTTGCGAAATATGTACGTGTAATAAAATAACGATAGAAAATATTTATGAATATGAAACGAGCTGATTTTTATCGAGTATTTTTAAGGATGTTCATAATATCTAAAATAAAATATTTTGTTCCCTCTTCTTTTATGATTCCTTCTTCGTTGTTATCCTTACGTTTATTTATATTCATTCGTTGCGAGAAATATGTACGTGTAATAAAATAATACTAGAAAATATTTATGAAAATGAAACGAGCTGATTTTTTGTCGGGGATTTAACGATCCATATAATTCTACTTTTGTTCTTCCTTTGGAATGGCTTTCTTTCTTTTGTCTAACTAAAACATCCAATTTACTCATCCATCTTGGTCACTCATCTGTACTTATTCGTAAATATATCGACAAAATAATAATAGAAAATATTTGTAATAATATAATTACTTTCAAGATAATATTTTTAAAAAACGTATCGAAAATATCTTTATCGTATGTTCAAACAAAGATTTATAGTATCCATTAACTTTCTATACCAATATTCATTCACCATAATATTAAGTAACATAATAATAACTATATAATATCGTTCTTAATATTCTATGTGAATACGAAGATAATAAAGTTTGTTTATTCGATAAAAAAGAAAATTAATTCAACTGTCTCTGACGATATCATGATAAGAAGAAAAATAATCGAATAAATAAATAAATAAAAAAAAAATATATATATATATAAGTATGTATATATAGACAGTCGATTAATCTAAAAGTTAAATGCTTGATTTATAAGACACATTATTATCCACAAATCTAGATTATCCTAGTGGATTTTGTTAATTTATCGGAGTACGAACGGGTATTAACAGATTCGGAAAGATCCTCTCGTTTCCGATCGGCCGTGTTCGTTAATAATTTTTAATGGCTCGCACGGGCTGGTATACATCGTTGAAAATTTGATGGTACTTCTATTTGCGAGTACGTTTCCAGTATTCGATTTCGACATACACGGACCTATACTGGTGTCACTTCAATTCGATAGTCATTCGATAGCCACTCGATATACTATCCAATCAAATTTAGCCCGGGAAAGTAATCGGTGCGATAATAGCATGTGTAAAGTGATCCACCGAATGTAATATTCATGTACTATGTTGGATATAACGTAACGGTAATGTAAATTTTGAATGACTCTTACAATCCGACGGTAAATAGGAATGACACTGAGTGAGAGAGAGAGAGAGAGAGAGAGAGAGAGAGAGAGAGAGAGAGAGAGAGAGAGAGAGAGAGAGAACAAAAAGATAATAAAAAATACGTGCGCGCGCACGCACGCACACATAGGGAAGAAAAATAAAAGAAATGTTATTCCGATTGTGAAATCGAAGAAGGAAAATTCAAGAGAAAGTCTATTTTCGTTTCTTCTTAAAACAAACGGAAGTCGACCTTTAATAAAAAAAAAAAAAAAAAAAAAAAAAAAAAAAAAAAAAAAAAATTAGAAATCCTTAGAGGTAGATTTTTGTATGTGACATGTTTAAAGTAAGAATAATTATTAGTTACGAAAAGAAAATAATAAAGGAAAATGAGAAAAGAGAATGAAGAGGTATGAAAGGGTTGTATGTACAAGAAATAAAAGGTATAATTTTCCGATTTGAAGGCGAAGAAAGAAAATTGTGATCGGAGATCTCAGTTTTTCTTCGATTCTATACTACTAAACGGAAATCGATATTTTGGTAAAAATTAGAAATCTCTAAGAGTAGATTTTCTGCGATTCTCACGGTGCGAGGTCGAACAAGAATGAAAATGAGAAAGTGGATGAGAGGAAAGGGATCCAAAGGTGATTAAAAAAAAAAAAAAAAAAAAAAAAAACAAGAAAAAGAAAGAATGAAAAAAATTAAAAAGGATAATACTCTGATTTGAAATCGAAGAAAGAAAGTTGTGATAGGTGATCTAATTTTTTCGATTCTGTTACTAAGCGGAAATCGATATTTTCGTAAAAATTAGAAATCTTTAGAGGTAAATTTAGAATGACTTTCACGGCATGTCGCTCAACAAAAAAAGAGGAAGAGAAAGAGAAAGAGAAAGAGAAAGAGAGAGAGAGAGAGAGAGAGAGAGAGAGAGAGAGAGAGAGAGAGAGAGAAGAAAATCACAAAGAGAGTAAAAAAAGGATTTAAAAAGATTAAATATTGAAATTCCATGAATCGTAGAAACAAAATTCGATCGTTAGTCTCTTTTCCGATTCTTTATAAAAGAGAATCGATTTTTACAATATTGTAACAATTAATTATCCCTGGGAATACATTTTTAATAAGAGTCAGGAAGACATTATATAAAAATAACTATAACGGAGAAAATAAAATGAAAGAGAGAATACATATAAAAAAAAAAAAAAAAAAAAAAACAAAGTTAATAAACGAGATATCCCGATTCCGAGATAGAATGAAAAAAAAATAATTGTTCGAAAATCGATTTTACGTGAAGGATTACAAATCCTCAGTAATATATTTCGAATGATTTTCACGATTTAACGTTAAATAGGAATGACTATGAGAGTAAAAAAAGAAAGAAAAAATCGAAAAGAGAATGAAAGCAAAGAAAATAAAAGGATGATGAAACAAGGCATATTCCGATTCTGAAAAAACGAAGAAATGAAATGAAATTCGTTCGGTGATCTCTTCAATTCTTTATAAATGAAAATCGATTTTGTCGTAAATATTAAAAATCTCTTGGAATATATATTCCAAATGATACTCTCGATGCGACGTTAATTATGAATAGCTATGAGAGAAAGAGGGATAGAGAGAAAAACAGAATGAAAAGTACCAAAAAGAGAATAAAAAAAAAAAAAAAAAAAAGATATGAAACAAAATAAAAATCAAAAAAGAGAAATTAAATATTTCGATTTCGAAAAAAATTGTTCGTAAATCGCTTTTCATTCTTTCTAAACGTAATATATATATATATTATCGTTAAAATAAAAAATCCTTTAGGAAAAGGGTAGAGTTCGTGGGAATAATAAAGTAAAGTTTGACCTGATGCCCATGGATGGAGAATAACTTAAAACGAAGAAGAGTCAACGAACGGAACAGCTTTTTTACGATTCTATGAACGTAACTTAAGGTAAAAGGGATTGGCTTCGTTGCTCCTTCGGATCAGTACTTTCTTACTCGAAAGATAGTAGGACTCTTACCCGATATAGATGACTCCAAATGGAAATCGAGTTTTATACGAACGATGTTACCATGTATCTTACCTATCTACCTAGCTACCTGCCTACTTTTCGCACTTGAATAATAATTACGTTATTCATACAAGTGGGTCGTAGGATTTAGCATTTCTAATGATCATTCTCTCATCTTATTCGTTAAAATGTTCTAAAGCAATTAATCATATTTCCATATATAAAGTAAATATTATTCTTTGGTATTAATCATTGAGTACATTTGTTTATTCGTTCGTTCGTTCGTTCGTTCGTTCGTTCGTTCGTACATATAGGATTATTTGCACGTACGGTGATATCACTGTCAATATAATCGAGAGAGTTCGTCTCTCGTTGGAAATGAAAAATGATAAATATACAGTTGGATGTAATTTGCATTATGAAAAAAAAAATTATTATTGTTATTATTATTATTATTATTATTATTATTATTATTATTATTATTATTAATTATGATAATAATGATAATTAAAAAATAAATGTAAATGAGCGTTTTTATCCTATGTGTTTCTATTCGTTGACAAACAAGTGGGCGAGTAAATGAGGGTGGAGAAAGATGTAAAAGAGAGGAACAAAAACAAACAAAAAAAAAAAAAGTAACAGAGGAAGAAAAAAAAGGGCCACAATTTTTCCATTCATTTTATCAGTAGTATCGATGAAAGAAAGAGCCTCATCCATCCCTTTGGATTAGCCCGCTAATGGATCATACGCTCGGATTGAACTTTTACTCGCTTTGATCCCGCCAACATAACCCCCGGATCCCACTCCTCTCCAACTTTCCATCCCCTATTCGAAGAGTGCGTAGAAATTTTCTACTCGAAACTTGGCGAACATTTTTTCTTTTTTTTTCTTTTATTTTATTTTTTTTTTTTTTTTTTTTTTTTAATAGACAACCGATCTACGATCCATATGTACGGATATGAATATTTTTTTAATGATTTTTTTTCAATGATCATAAAACCACGTAGAAATAGATCTCGAATATAATACGCGTGTGTGTGTGTGTGTATTTCGTTTATCTGTAAATATAATGTAAGATTTTTTAATGACGTATTTTTTTTTCTTGTTTATTATTTTTTTTTTTTATTGCGAGAATGTTTTAATATTTTATATCAAAATACATAATAATACAGAGTATTTTGTTTATTGAAATATTTGTTAGTATTTAATATCTAAACAATAACAAAACTCTAGTACTTTGTAATTAGACGATTGATCTTGTCTACTGTATGTGCAGTCATATTTTTAATAAGTGTATATATATATATATATTTTATATATATTGTATTTCGTCCCGTCGATACGTATAACGTAAGAATTTTTAATAACACTAATTTTGTTTTAATCGAAAAAATATAATAACATTTAATATCTGAATAAATAATACCATATAGCTACAGTATTTTTCTTTTTTATTGAAAATTTAAAGATACGCCAAATATATCTAAATACAAAAATAAATTTTATATCGTAATATTGTTTTACTGGGAACATATATATATATATATATATATATATAATTTGTTTGTTTGTTTGTTTGTTCTCTGAAACACTTTGTAGTAGTTAATATATAAACAAACAAACAGTAATTTTTTTATTTTTTATATTGAAAATTCCAACATTACTTATAGAGCCAACTTTATATATATATACACATACACAGACATACATTCTCATATATATATATATATATATATATGTATATGTATGTAGTTAAAGTGTATAGACGATGAATAACGTGCGAACGAGAATTCGACGTCGGTTACTACGAAATCTTCATTATCCAGAAAACAAAAAAGTCAACTACGAGAGAGCCCTTGTTCTCGAGTTCTAATAGAACTCACCCTCAACTCCGGCTCTCCAACCCTTAACGACGTTCTCATCCGTAGAATTCCATTAGGATAGGCAACACGAAATGCATTTCGTTATTATCGTTCGTTAACCTCCCCGTCCTTCTCCACAGACGAATCGATATCGTTAAGAGATAAAAGCGATACGGATTGGTATCATGGCGCATGAAAAGGGGGTGGCAAAGAAAAAGAAAAAGAAAGAAACAAGAAAAGACAAAAAAAAAAATAAACAAAGAAGAAGGAAAAAAATGCGTGCAAAGGGACGAAATGAGGGATGAGGGAGGAACGATTGGAAAAATATCACAAAAAGACAGAACTGAAAAAAAGAAAAAGGTAGTAAGAGAGGGTAGGAAACGGAGGGATGAGGAACAGGAATGACGATTCGAATTCGTACTCGAATGAAACACAATGAGATCGGCTAAAACGAAACTGGTATATATATATATATATATATATATATATATATATATATATATCGGGGGTGCGTATATTGACGAATACATAGTTACTTACACCACGTATCAATGTAAGCCTATAAGGTTCGACGTGTATGTAATGGGAGAGGGTGTCTGAGCATGCTCATTGAATCATGGAACGCAACGAACCATCGTGATTATTAATCACGGACGACTGGACGAAGATCCATAGGCATTCATGTTCCACCAAACGAACACGTTGTCTTCGAGTCTCGGTCATATACTCGGCTTAATTACCAGACTAGCAACCCCTTCTCTCTCTCTCTCTCTCTCTCTCTCTCTCTCAGTGTCTGTCTCTTTCTCTTGACACCACTTACTACCCCATACTATTACCACAACCAGCACTATCGCCATCCTCTTCCGTTATTACCCTATTGGCATTTGGCTACACCATCTTCCTCCCCCATCGACGATCGTCGATTCGTCAAGCGAGACTCCATTATTGTAACAAATCTCTCTCTCTCTCTCTCTCTCTCTCTCTCTATCTATCTATCTCTTTTTCTTTCTTTTTTTCCTTTTATTTCCATCCCTACCTAACAACAAACGACTATAGATTTGTTACCATTCTTTCCTCTCTTTCTTTCCTCCTTTTCTTTTTCTTTTATTTTGTTGTTGTTGTTGTTGTTGTTGTTGTTCCTTCGGTGAATTTTACATCTGATCGTGTCTATCCTATTGGCGAGATTTCTAAGGCTTCTTTTTCTTTTCTTTTTTTGTTTGTTTTCGTTCCTTTTTGATAGAAATGAGATGATTGGTTGATACGGATTTTTATAGTTCCTTCGTTATATCGTCGATTATACGTATAATATCCGATCGGCCATTTATTTTTGTTCGTCAATCGTCGTCGTAAATAAAAATAGTCGTTACCACTAGATTTAGCAGATCGATCTTTTTGACTGGTCGTGCAATTTCAATTGAAAATTTCTACTGCATGTAACATTTGCTTTCCGAAATGATGTTATGACTTTTGTAGCTATATGGAACCGGAAGCCCGTGGTCAGGGAACTAGAGCTCTGTCTCTCTAGGGTAGTAAAACTTGGTTTAGTAATAAATTTTTAGTCGTTAAATTAGGTTAAGTTGTTATTTGATTAGTAGTTTATATTAAGTTGACTAGTAAGTAAGATAATTGTAAGTTAGTTACAAGGTAGCTTTAGATAGATGTAAGTGGATGTAAATATAGGCATAGGTGTTGAGGATAGGGGGAGTGATGAGGAGATTGTAAAAGGATTGCAAGAGGTTTGGGTACGCTGCTCCTTGGAAAAGCGTCTTCAAACTCTGAAGGGAAGAATAAAAAAAAACTATCTATCTATCTATCTATCTATGACTTTTGTAGCTATAAGTAGAGAATACATTTTTATGAACTTAATGTCACTTTATATATATTCGTAAAAAATATATTTTTTTTTGCTATTGACAGTTATACCAGTACCAATCAAAATGATCGGTGCATGTTACTATGAAGAAATTCCGTGATGAAATGACATTGGGGCAGTTATAAAAATCGATGGGTTCTGCGATGTTTCATCGGCACAGAAATATGATTTCGGGAGAATCATGAGACCAATGAAGTACATATAGAGCGGTCCATGCGTCTTTCATTCGTTTCGTTATCGGCATCGAGCCGATTACGGCGATTGAAGAAAGAGGTGTTGCTGGTATTTTATCAGTTCAGAGTGTTTTCAAAGATGTACACGGATCAACAGCACGTGCTAAAAGAAACATTTACGAAGGAGAATCTAAGTAGTGCGCGTTCCTATTACTGATTGACAAGCATATTTTGTAACATGTACGAATTTGTACGGAGTTAGAGAAGCCTCTCGAGTTTTTGGGGGAAAAACTGGACGATTAAGCAAGCAAAATTGAAGGCGTTTCTTGCAATATTGTACGCACGCGGGGCGTACGAAGGAAAAACGTTGAGGCTTCAATATTTGTGGAAAAAATAAGTGGGGACCATCATTTTTCTCCAGTACTATGAGTAGACGTGATTTTACTGAGATTCTGTGATACATTCGTTTCGACAAAAGAGATCAAAGGAGTCAACGTTTGCTAACAGACAAATTCGCTTTAGTCTCAGCAGTTTGGAACAAACATATTGAAAACAATCGAAATTGCTTCAAATCGGGAGCTTATATTACCGTGGACGAGTAACTCTTTCCAACGAAGGCCAGGTGGCAGATTTACTCAGTATATGCCAAACGAACCCCATAAATTTGGCATAAAAGTTTGGCTGGCGTATGATGTCCAGACGAAATATGTGATAAGTGATTTTCCGTATTTAGGAAAAGACGAGGCTCGAAATGCATCAACCCCCTTAAGCGAATTTGTCGTAATGAAACTTCTTGAACCATATACCGATGATTTTTTTACAAGTATTCCTTTGGCGTTAAAATTAAAGTCTAAAAATATTTCGTTGCTTGGAACAATACGCGCAAACAAGAGGGAACTGTCGAAAACTTTCAAACTGAAAAAAAAAAACAGCGTGGCTCGTTTCTCAACGTTGTTGTACTAATCCAATGGATGCACACTTACCGCTTACAAGAGCAAACCAAATAAAAAAAAAATACTTATACTAAGTACAAAACGTAAACACGTCAAAATTGATAAAACCGCTAAGAAATTACCTGAAACTGTATCGTTTTATAATAGAAGTAAATTTGGGGTAGATGTCAGTGATCAAGTGGCACGAAAATATACCGTTAAGTCAGGTCCCAGAAGGTGGCCACTTCAAGTCTTTTTCAATATTTTAAATTTAGCCGGAATAAATTTCTGGATATTGTACAAAAATACAACAGGAGAAGATATCTCACGGAAAGACTTCCTGTTTCTATTAGCAGAAGAACTTGCTTCAGAATATCAGACTTCAAGGAAAAAACCACACGAAGCTGATATACCAACTACAAGTGGCAAGGCTCCTGTACGCAAATGGTGTTAAATAGGATATTGCAATAACAATAAGACTGCAAATATTTGCAATACATGTAAAAAAAAAGTGTATGGGGGAAGTGTACACACAACAAAATATACATATGTAGAAATTGTGACTGACAAACTGTAAACAATCAAGCGTTTTGTCATTTGACAATGTCTATAAATCCATTTATCTATTACAATTAATATTGTTCAACTTTTTTTGTCATTTTTTAAGAGTGAATATAGACTGGAAGCCTCAATAAGCATTTTTTCTTATAGACCAGTCATTCTGACTGGTTTTGATAGAAATAGGTATATTTAAATAGCTGGTAAATCTAGCGTTAATGATAATAAGTTCTAATTGATTAACTTTAATCATACCTTCCCATCCCCCATCTCTCTCTCTCTCTCTCTCTCTCTCTCTCTCTATCTCTCTCCCTCTCCCTCTCTTTGTTTTACTCTCTGATTAATTCAATAAAATATTTACAATTATTTTTTTGTATGTACTCGTCAATGTAATCTTTCATTCGATATATTCTACATATTATTGTCAATTTACCTTTCTCGATATTCTTCTCGGTATAATGTTCCATGGTTTTTGAATAAATCACGAAGAGAAGAACACACGTCGATCACCGTTCACATATCATCGACATCTAACGCCAACGAACACGAGAAGACTGACATTAGATAATGGCTAGTTCTCCCACTCCATTTCTCTTTCGAGTATCCTCTCGCTAATTTATATTCAAAGAGATTAACGATTTCTAAGTAACGTCATCGACTCTCGGATCAATACCGGCCATTGTTCGTTCGACGTTCGATCGTCCCAATAGAAAAACGATGGATCATATCGATGATTAATGTGCAATCTAGAAATTTTATTTTACAATCAATACGATTTTCTTTCTTGTTTAATTATACTATTTATTTATATTTCATTGGTTTTTCCCTAGATCAATATCTCTAAATTGTTTGATCGGTGTTCTACAAAATAAATTTTATCAATATTTATGATAAAACATTAACACGTAATAGAGATCAGGGCGGAATCGTTTTAATTATTTATACCGACCCTTAATTTTACAAAGGGAAAAAGATTTACCATTAATTATTAAATAATACGTTCATTCGACAAAAAAGAAAAAAAAAATAAAAAGAGCACGTACATATATGCTAATGAAATTACGATGAATTTTTTTTTTTTTTTTCTTTAATAGAACCTTCGATAATTCGATCGTAAAATATTACGCATTTTAGTCGTATAAAAAGAGATCGGTCACGAAAGTGTCATAATAAAATTTCAACGAAAAAATATTTCGAATAAAATACTTCGATACAGTTCTCTAAAGGTGATCAATTTTTCAAATATTTCATGTAAACACGCTTTCGAAATCAATCGTAATCGTTTGTCATGTACTAGCCTTCGTTAATTGCAAAATATTACATAATTTATTTGAAAAAAAAAAAAAAATGTCCGAATAAAATTTTACAGAAAAAAACTTTTAATGAAACCTTTCGAAAAAGTTCTCTTCGTGCCAATATATAATATCAAATTTGCCACCATTTTCTGTAATTACATGCTATGTGGGGTTGATCATCATTGATTGTAAAATATTACATTTTATTTGATAAAAATAGTCATCTGTAAAATAATATCCAAATAAAATTTCACAACAAAATATATTTTTAATAGAACGTTTCGAAAAGGTTCTCCCGGCAATGGACTTTTCAAATTTACTGCCATTTCTTGTAGTCATTTGCTATGGGTCAACCAACGTTGATTATAAAATGTTATACATTATTTGATTAAAAAAAGGTCATCGACGAAATAACCAAATAAAAATTACGCAGAAAAATATTGCTTTTTAATAAAACATTTGAACGTTCCGCAAACAATTCTCGTGTCAATATACTTTTAAACATCTCCCGCTATTTCCTTTAGACGCTCGTCTATGGGGTTTTAATCATCGTTGTTACACTTCACAAAATGTTACACTTCATTTGAAAAAAATTAAAAATAAAAAGCCAATAAAAGAAATATCGCGAGAAAAATATCCTAATAAAATGTCAATGGAAAATATTTGTACGAACGAAATCTATCGGAGAAAGTTCGTCGCGACAATAGATTTTTCAAATCTCCCGCCATTTCCTGTAGGACCGCGACTACAACCTTCGAAACCAATCGTGGTCGATTAACGTCCGTCCATATACACGATGCTGCTTTCTCGAGAAATTGTTTTCCCTATCCTCTCGGCGTGCCATTTCCTTTTCACATAAATTTCTAAGAGAACGAAAAAAAAAAAATGGTATTACAGGGTCGATTTCTTCTTCTTCCCTTAGGTAAGAAAAAGTAGGAACGAAAGAAAGAAGAAAGTTTAACCGCTTTACTCGGTGACAGCTTGACAAACACTGATTACGGAAAATCCAAAGGCAAGGAGATAAAGCACGGGCTCGTCGATTTCTTTTATCGGCCTAAATTGCGGTCGTTATCGGAAGAATTTTCTCCTTTGAATCGACTCTACGTTATTTCTTGGCTCGCTCTATCTTCTTTACGCTCTACGAAAAAAGAAAAGAAAAAAAAAAAAAAGAGAAAAAAGAACGAGAACACGATTGAGAAGATGAACTCTGATACTTATTCGTAAAAAAGGAAAGAATGAATGTTCAAAGAAAAAAAAAAAAAGACGAAGAAGAAGAGGTGGAAAACAATTTTGAATTATTAAATTCGAAAATTTTAATCTACATTGTATAATGGGATAATAATAATAATAATAATAATAATAATAATAATATATGTATAGACATATACTGCTATTTTAAAACGATTAATACTAATTTTTGTTTTCTTCATTTCTATTTATATAAAACTTCATGAACCTGTTGATTACATGTAAGTCAATGTTTATTATTTCCTGGCTCGCTATATTTTCCCCTCACTCCTAAAAGAAAAGAAAATAAAAAATAAAAAATATAAAAGAGAAAGGAAACGTTATCGAGAAGATGAACTTACGCGTATCCAAATTTATGATGCTTATTCGTAAAATAGAAAAAAGAAAACGTTTAATTGCAACAAATATAACAATCTATCGTCCAACTCGATAATATCAATTCAAATATAATTGTAATAAATTTTGTTTATTTATCTTCCTATTACTATGTAATACCCACTTCCTATCTTGTCGTTTAGAAATTAATGTTTAATATATTAGATAATTTCTATTATAATCGTATTACATGCATCATACATACATACATACATACATACATACATACATACATACATACATACATACATACATACATACATACATACATACATACATACATACATACATACATACATACATACATACATACATACATACATACATACATACATACATACATACATACATACATACATACATACATACATACATACATACATACATACATACATACATACATACATACATACATACATACATACATACATACATACATACATACATACATACATACATACATACATACATACATACATACATACATACATACATACATACATACATACATACATACATACATACATACATACATACATACATACATACATACATACATACATACATACATACATACATACATACATACATACATACATACATACATACATACATACATACATACATACATACATACATACATACATACATACATACATACGTAAATACGTAAATCAGTATTTACTTATCAATTGTATTACATTGCAGCGTGAAATTTTTCGTGGTAATCGATTGGCCGGTGAAAATCAGTAGAGATACGTCGAACAAGCGTTACAAAGGGTAAACGTGTAATATATTACTCCCTTTATAACACGGACCCGTACATCGTTAATTGAAATTATGTAAATACTATATATTCCCGTTAAACATTCAATTAACTTAGCGCGTTATATCATGGAATATCAGAATGTACGTTTCGTCAGAATGAAAATCAAGATATTTTAACTATTATATGTACATATGAAAAACAAAAAGAGAAAAAGAGAGAGAGAGAGAGATTTTGATAAAGAATACTCTTTTACAATTTGCAAATGAAAATTACATCATTAAATCATTTAATTTTGTAAACGATGAGTCATAATTGTTAAACTTTTTACCAGTCAATGAAAAATCGGATCAAACTAAACGTATATATATATATATATATATATATATATATATATATATACGTATATATAAGTATTATATTATATATATATATAAAATTATTATATATATACATATATATAAATAAAAGATACGTATGTATAATTACATACAGATTCGTTTATGTAGAATTATGTCACGTTGAAGTTTCGTGCGTTATCACGTACATGACGCGTAGTTTACAAGATGAGTGTATTTTAACGACATCAAAAGCACTAAATATCTTCTCCTACGTTCCTCGTATACGATCTGACGTACATAGGTATGAAACTCATTATTATAGTTCGAAGCATTATGTGAATAGTTTCGAAACAAATGTTTGCATAAGATAATAACACGAATTCACATTGTCCCCGGCAGAACGATTCCGTCATTATAATAATTATTCTATCAATTATTTAAACGATTCGTCTTTAATTATTCGGATAAATAATATAATAATAATAATAATAATAATAATAATAATAATAATAATTATTATTATTATTATTATTATTATTATTATTATTATATTATATCATATATTATTTTTACTGTTATTATTATTATTATTATTATTATTATTATTGTGGTTGTTGTTGTTATTGTTATAAAATAATATAAAAATACAGAATATAAGAATACTGTATTATATATAATATATATATACAGAAAACAACTCATGGAATAATAATAATATTAATAATAATATTAATAATAATAATAATAATAATAATAATAATAATAATAATAATAATCATAATAATAATAATAATAATAATAATAATCATAATAATAATAATAATATTAATATTAATAATGATAATACGAACAATCATTTAAATTTATTTTTCATCGGAATTCAGGTAATAAAACAAATACTATTCGTTCTTATATTAATAATTTCCGTAAAATTGTAGAATTACGTAAAATATTTTTAAATGATAATTATTTCTAGTATAATTTCAAAAAAAAAAGGAAGAAAGAATTCGAAACGATAGGAAATCATAAACGATTCGATTAATTTGGAAAAATGTCTAACGATCAAATGACAATAGAAAAGTTTCGTGATGTTTAGAAGAGAAACTTTTCTAAGTAGTTACAGGTGAAAAGAGAAAGAGAGCGAGAGAGAGAGAGAGAGAGAGAGAGAGAGAGAGAGAGAGAGAAAGGGAGAGTGTGTTTAAGGTGGGGTGCGTTGTGTGGGGGGAGGGAGAGGAAAGGAAGGATACAGGCAGAAGAGTAAGTTCTCGATGCAGCAAAACGAAACATTCTTCGAAGTCGGGCGATTCGGTGCGTTTAATTAAATTAACGTTAGCTGGTTGGCTGGGTGCCTAGTTGTTGGCTCTCCATACACCATCGTTTACAATTACACGCTTCGTACAGCTAATCGTTGGACTTAAGCTTCAATTAGCAAGTACTAGCTTCGGTGAGGGTGAAAGCGGTCGTTGATATCCTCTACCTCTCTTCCACTCTCTCCTTTTCTCTCCCTCCTCCTCCCTTCCTCTTTCTCTCTCTCTTTCTCTCTTTCTCTCTCTCTCACACACACACACACACTGTCTTTAACTAGTAAGATTTTCTTTCTTGTTTCGATGTTACGTCTCTGGTTCTTCTTGAAAAAAGAAAAAAGATATAAGGAGAGAGAGAGAGAGAGAGAGAGAGAAAATATACTTAGAGGCCAGTTTTTCCTTGCACTTGTTAATTAAACGCCTTTGAAGAAGTCCAACCACCGTCGTCGCTCCCCCACTCCTTGTTTTTACGAGATTCAATTCTCCCCCCCAAAAAAAAATAAAAAAAAAAATAAACATAAAGAAAAGAGGAAAAGAAAAGTGGGGAAAAAGAAGTAAATACCTTTCGCGTAATGGGTCATGTCATTCGTCGTATATTCGTTAAAAGGAAATAAATCTGAATTATTCGGGACAATATACATATGTATGTAAGTTAGTAAGTAAGTACTTCGTATACTCCTAATAAATATCGAAACTATCGGACACAGTCGATCGGCCACGGACTAAGATATATTAGTTGACGTTAACGTTGGATGATAAAAGAGAAAACGAGAGAGAGAGAGAGAGAGAGAGAGAGAGAGAGAGCCAGAGAGAAATGGAGACGAAGTTTCTCGAAACTCGAGTTTCGAATTACTGCTTCATTCATAATCGTTTCTCTCCCTCTCTCTCTATATATATATATGTATATATATATATATATATATATATATATATATATATATATATATATGTACACACACACAGAGCATATACATATGCACATATGTCTCTGTCTCTCTCTCTCTCTCTCTCTCTCTCTCTCTCTCTCTCTCTCTCTCTCTCTCTCTCTCTCTCTCACTCTCTCCAGATGATCATAGTATATCAGGATAGCCAAAGAGTTACACACGTACACACATATACAAGCATATTTTCTCTTCCCCCCCCCTCTCTCTCTATCTCTCTGTCTCCTTGTCTCCTTCGATCAACGTTACGATCGTCGCACAAGGGACGGTCGAAGTTCAACTGCCATTCAGGAAACTACACTTGGAAACTACGTTCTCGCGTGAGCACACCCTACCCCTCCCCAGACACCACCATTCACTCTAACCCATCACCACCACCACCACCACCACCATCACCACCATTCTATTTCTCTACATCTCTATTCCTTCTCTGAAGCTTAGGTATGGTAGGTACATACATACGTACGTACTTACCTTACTTACTTACTTACTTACTTACTTACTTACTTACTTACTTACTTGCGTACTTTTGTTTTGTAACAAAGGAATCTCGCGAGAAATTCCGTATTGTTTGACATTCGTGATAATGCGCAGTACCTCTTCTCCTTTGCAGTCGTGAATTAGCAACTAATGGCAAATGTTCCGAGACTCTTACCATTCCGCGAACTATTATTCTAATAGTAACAACGGGAGAAACAGACGGTCGTGTCCTCTTTCTCCTATCTACTTGATGATTCACGCTAATTTAGGATGAATCCCATCGTCTCGGGGAAAATTATAGTTACGTTTCTTCTTTAACAGTTAGCACGTACGCTCGAACTGATCCCATGGGTGATTTCAGGGTGAACTGATGATATATTGAAAATTTCTGTTAAACGCATATGTATATGTACGTACGTATGTATTGGAAATGTGTAATTGCGACTGAAGCTCGTACGTATTAACCTTAAAGCAACGTAGCGTAATAATAATAATAATAATAATAATAATAACAATAACAATAACAATAACAATAACAATAACAATAACAATAACAACAATAACAACAATAACAATAACAATAACAACAATAACAATAACAATAATAATAATAATAATAATAATAATAATAATAATAATAACTATAACAATAACAATAACAATAACAATAACAATAACAACAATAACAATAATAATAACAATAATAATAATAATAATAATAATAATAATAATAATAATAATAATAATAATACAACGGCAAAGATATTTTCTTCATTACCCTCTCGTCTATCCAGCCTATCTCGTCGTCATCGTCCTAGATCACCGTTTATACTTGTGAACATTGTTTCTTTCTTTCCTTTTCTTATTTGTTCCTGATTTTTTTTTATTTTTCTTTCTTTTTTTTCTTTTATATGGACAAATGATCGACATCGTACGTAGCAAAAACGTATATTTTTTATTTTATTTTCTATTTTTTCTTTTCCAAACATCCCGATCATTTCCTTTCCCTTTACCTGGGAAGTGTTCGAAAAAGAAGAGAAAAGAAATTGAAAAACAAGGAAGAAAAGAATTTCGAAGACAAAGAATAAAGGAAAGAAGAGAAAAGGGGAAGGAATAAAAAGGAAAGTACATCGAAGGACCGGTGGATATACGAAAAAAGACAATAACGCCATTTTAAGTGAAATAAAAACAGAGAGAAGGGTCTTAGAGATAGTAGGATAAGAGGAAACGATACGGACGCGATTACCCACCGGCCACTACTACTATTGGCATTCGATGAACGGAGGTTACGGGAGAACAGCTGGAATTGGCCTGGATGGTTTATATTTATAGATTGAATTCTCTTTTCTGCCGTCCCGGCGTCCATATCTGTGTCGCCGAGAAAAAGAAAGAAAAGAAAAGAAAAGGAAAAAAAAAATAAAAAGATAAAAGAGAGACATAGAGAGAGAGAGAAAGAGAGGGAGAGAGAGAGAATAAGAGGAAGAAAGAAAAGTCTGAGAGGTGGAAATAAAAAAAGGCGAGATACGAACGAAGGGATGAAGTAAAAGAGGAAAAAAAAAGAAGAAAAAGAAGAAGAAGAGTCGAATCATTCATTCCGTTTGATCCCACTAACCGTGATATCTTTCCGGATTCTTCCATGTATGGAAGCTTCGTGTCCATATTGAAAAAGAAAGAAAAGAAAGCTCGACTATTGGAGATTGGAAGTGAAGCTTCTCTAGATATACACATATATAAAGAATATATAAATATATATATATATATATATATATATATATATATATATATAGACACGCATACACAGACATACACAGATATCTAAGCTAGCGTGATATACAGAGCGTCCATTGTTCACAATTTTCAGTCGATATCAGTGAACTCGTACGGCCGTGAAATCTACTTTACTAGCACGAGAAAGAGAGAGAGAGAGAGAGAGAGAGAGAGAGAGAGAGAGAGAGAGAGAGAGAGAAAGCTTGTTCTAAAAGATCGGACGGTGGTATAACTCTGAATGCCTCCATTGTATCACGTTATTGGCATAGACAAAGTCAATGCGTTTGGAATGTGCAAGTGAATAGAGTGAGATAGGTAGAAAGATAGATAGATAGAGAGAGAGAGAGAGAGAGAGAGAGAGAGAGAGAGAGAGAGAGAGAGAGAATTGCTAGAACGATACAGTGAACTTAGACCGATTAATTTTGACGATAGAAGAATATACATATACATTATATGTACATACATGCACAGTGTATCAGATTAAATCAGTTCAAATCGGACCTCCGATATTCTCCCGATACTCTATCCGATTTCATATTTTTGTTAATTTTTCCCTTGTCCATCTTTTGTTTCCTTTAATTTTCTTGGTTTTTTCTTTTTATTTCTTTGTATTTATCTCCCTACCCTTCCGTCCTCCCTCGCCTTTTAACGTAGAAATATTTCCCATCTATGACGAATCGAGAAGGAATACTTTATCGTTTATCTTTATCGTCTCCTCGTTTCTTTCTTTCTTTTCTTTCTTTCTCTTTACACTTTTTACTTTCTTCTTTATATCCATCCTCTTCCATTGTTAAGATAATATTTACGCTGGGAGAATTAATCAAAAATTATATTCACGCATTATTCCGTTAGGGATACACGTATTCAAAAATACGCGGCCGACACTCATGCATACGCACACACATATACTCACTATGTACATATGTATATATATATATATATATATATATATATATATATATATATATTGATTGATACTATCATAGTTAGATTTTAATATAACAGGGATTTTAATATAACACCCGGTTACATAGACGTATGTCTCCGACCACGAGGTTATTTCACAATGTAAATTCCGTAGTTCGTTTTACGAGCGATACGGCCGATAAAATGATGGCAAGGGGTGGGTGTAGATGGTGATGGTCGGGGGATGTTCGGGGAGAGGGAGAGGGATACGTCCATGGAGCATGCTCTCGACCCTTTTCATCACGGTTATTTTCACCGGAAAGTTACCTCGATTTACGAATTCCAATCGCGAAGCGCTACGAGCTCAACGGCAATCTCAAGTTCGTTAATAAGCTCTCTCTCTCTCTCTCTCTCTCTCTCTCTCTCTCTCTCTCTCTCTCTCTCTCTCTCTCTCTCTCTCTCTCTCGTTTTTTCATTCTCCAGGCTGGAAGCACGAGCAGTAGTGGTACGCGGTAGGGACGGGAGTTGGATTGGGTTGAGGGTGTGCGGTGGCAGTGAAGGGAGGATGTTAAAACGTTATAGAAACGAGTTATGCTTCTACCTTCTATCAACTCGCGATACGTACTTTTTTATATTTCGTATTAATATTATTATTATTATTATTATTATTATTATTATTATTATTATTATTATTATTATTATTATTATTATTATTATTATTACCATCATCATCATCATAATCATCGTATGTACCCATGTTGATATTTTAATACAACGTTTCTTCCATATTATTCATTTTTTTTTTCTAGCAAAATACTTTTCTACAGTTCAAATTTTACGTACAAACGTTAGTAATTTATCTCTATAGTTGTTGTAAGTACTTTAAATGTTCTTGCCTCTCTCT
Source organism: Dolichovespula sylvestris (assembly GCA_918808275.2). Lineage (NCBI taxonomy): Eukaryota > Metazoa > Arthropoda > Insecta > Hymenoptera > Vespidae > Dolichovespula > Dolichovespula sylvestris. The sequence goes on from OU964961.1 coordinate 9,450,101, forward strand.
CTCTCTCTCTCTCTCTCTCTCTCTCTCTCTCTCTCTCTCTTTCTTCTATATCTATCAATCTTTTCATTTATCTCGCACATTATTTTTGTCAGTTTTTTTCTTTCGTACTATTATTATTACTATTATTATTATTATTATTATGTGCGTGTGCATGTTGGCACATGGTTTATTTCATATTACTTATAATTACAGCGTTGTCTCGCTGTTTTATTTTTAACGAACGTTCGCAATTCCCTCTCGATATGTTATTAATCCTTGGAAATAAATTTTCTCCCCCTTCTCTCTGTGTGTGTGTGTGTGTGTTTGCGTGTGCGTGTGTTTCTCTTTGTCTACTTTGCTCATTATCTTTGCTAATTGATACGGTACGATATCGATTTCAGTTTTACGATAATCGAACGCGTACGCTGTTAAACATATATAGTATTATATAATATGTCAAAATAATATATAAGTATTATCGTATATACATACATACATACATACATACATACATACATACATATATATATATATATATACATATGTAATATATATACATACACCTAATGTAGATAAATTAATAATTTGTTCGCCATTTCTCGTTTATGTTTTACTAATGAAAAATGACGAAAAGTGGTTGAAGTATTAAAACGATACCTAGCATATATATATGTATATGTATATATATATATATATATATATATATATATAAACATGCTTATATAAGTACATATATATATATATATATATATATATATATATATATGCATAAGGAGAGAACATTAACGAGCATTCGAAATCGCATTAACGGGAATTACTCGAACGGCTAATAACGATTAACTCGAACAACGTGCAAACTAAAGCAACATAATGTAACACGGAGTTCTTGCTGGCGCAGCTGTTGTAATTATCGGGAATGAATGCTACGATTACTATAGTTTCTCCAAAGTTCTATTACTCCGTTGGCCGGTAATTTGTCGTCGGCCCGAATGAATATCGGAAGATTAAAAAGCGTATCTCCAACCTCCGCCCCCTGCCCATTGTCTCTTTCTCTTTCCTGCTTCCTTTTTCTCTTTTCTTGTTTTTTGTCTCTTTTTCCTCCTTCCTTTTACCCCCGCAGCTTCTCCGCCTTTTGTTTTTCCAAAATTTGTCTTCTCCCCTTTCTTTTATATTTTTTTCCCGTTTATTTTCGCTTCATCTTCTTCGTCATTTATTTTTTTCAATTTCTCTTCTTTCTACTTCTTTTTTCTTCTTCTTTTTTTTTTTTTATTTTCTATACTTCCTTCTCTTTATTTTCTTCTTCTTCTTTTTTTTTTTATTTTCTATACTTCCTTCTCTTTATTTTCTTCTTCTTCTTCCTCCTTCATATTTTCTTCTTCTTCTTCTACTTTTCTTCTTTTTTTTCCTTCACCAAGAGCCACTACACTACGTTAACGTAGTGCTTCAACGAAACACGATCGACCGAATAATTATTAGATGTTAAACTTTCCTCCTTCACGAACTGTATAACACACAACGTGTTATTTTATCTCGAATTTTAACTCTCGACGAGAATGATTTAATTTTTCATTATTTAATACACATACCTACAAACCTAACTACCTACCTACCTACCTACCTATAGATCTACATAGCTCCCCTACCACCAGCCTATCTACATACTGCCCGTCTGCCTGGTTGCCTATCAACAGGCGCGCGATCTTAGTGTTACGCGTATAATAATACACACATACACCCATATATACATGTATGTATGTATGTATATGTATATTTATACAACATTTAACGTTAATTAATTTAACGTTGAATTTATATGCGAAGGGTTTATTCAATTGCACTTATGTTCATAAGAAATGGTAAATATACTCCATTATTTATTCAATTATGTTTTCGATAAGAAATTGTGTGTGTGTGTGTGTGTGTGTATTATACGTTTATAGTATTTATTAACGACCAATAGGATAATAATATTTTGTTAATAAATTCACTTTGAAAATCGTGAGAGAGAGAGAGAGAGAGAGAGAGAGAGAGAGAGAGAGAGAGAGAAAGATAGAAAGAGAGAAAGAAAGATAGAGAGGGAGTGAAATAATACAGTTTTCCAACATACATATTTTCTCTCTCTCTCTCTCTCTCTCTCTCTCTCCCTATCTATTTATCTTCTCTCTCTTTCTCTCTACGAATCTGTTCCGACTCGCTGAAATTTCACGCTTCGGCGGAACCGTTTTCAACGGATTCGCCTAACTTGTCGTCGTCATCGTCGTTGTCGTCGTCGTCGTCGTCGTTGTCGAAAGAACGAGAACGGAACTACGACGATGATATCCTAGTACGAACGAAGCTGAGAATTTGCATTCGATCATTCGACGTAATCAAATCCATTTCGATGCTTTGCACGATCGAATCGAACTTGAGATGGTAAATCGACAATAGCTTTCCACTGTGTGTGTGTGTGTGTGTGTGTGTGTGCGTATGTGTGCGCGCACTATAAATATGCGGATATATTGTATAAAGGATCAAAGAAATATATACTCATATTTTTAAAAATCATTATTTTATTTTAATAAAAAAAATTATTTTATATATATATCATTGATTATTATTAATTATTTTATATATATATATATATATATAATTAATGTATAAAAAGTATTTTCTTTCTTTTTTTTAGTATACAAAAATTTTCAGAATAATAACATTTTCCGAGTAAACTTCTAATAATCTCTACAGAGTTTTTCAATTTAATAAACGACTTTTGTATTATTATATAGATTATGTTTGTATTATTATAAAATTATTAGATTAAATATCTAATAATCTTATTAGAATTTTTAAACGCAATAAACAAATTTTATAAATTATGTATTGTACGTATACAATAGGAAATAATCGCATAAAATAATTATGTGGTTTTAACGTGGATAAATATTTTTCGTTGTAAACAAAAAAAAAATAAATAAAAATAAAATTCCAAATAATAACAAATCCCGGAATAAAAGTCTAATAATCTCTATAAACTTTCCAACTATTAATAAGGAAGCAACTTTCATATTAATTTTTCCCGTTGTGTGTGTGTGTGTGTGTGTATGTGTGTAGAAAAAAAATTTTCATAAAATAGTTTCCTGATTCGTTTTTTTCAGTATGATAATACTTTGCTTCTAAATAAATATTCGATGTAATAAAAATTTTCGGTGAAGTTAAATATACAATGATCTTTTTACGGTAGCTTTAAATTGAATAATTTACAAGACGTTTAATTATTTTTATTAATCAAACAATGAAAGCGTATAACGTAGCCATTGATACATAAGTGAAACATAATATTGATACGTGCATTCGATATTCTGAGCGTATAATGTTGAAATTATTCAAGTAGTGTATGTTAGATTATTCACCCTCGTACATTTGAATTCATCGATAAGTATTACTATAGTAAGGGAAAAGAAAAGAAAAGAAAAGAAAAGAAAAGAAAAAGAAAGAAGAAGAAGAGAGAATAAAAAAGATAAATCTCACCGTAGAAAAATATTAGGTAACCTATTTCTCTGAAGAAATAACATCGATGAATAAAACGAATACATTTATTCCACTATATGCAATAAAAGTAATAATAATAATGATGATGATGATGATGATGATGATGATGATGATGATGATGATGATGATGATGATGATTATGATGATGATGATGATGATGATTATGATGATGATGATGATGATGATGATGATGATGATGATGATTGATGATAATGATGATGATGATGATGATGATGATGATGATGATGATGATGATGAAGATGATTATGATTATGATGATGATGATGATGATGATGATGATGATGATGATGATGATCGAAATAAGTAAAATAAAATGAATAATATTGAATATTTATGAATAAAATGAATAATAACCGAAATAAGTAAAAAAAGAGAATCCATAAAATCGAGATTCAAAGCTATTCACCATCATTCCAGATTTTACGAGATACTACTACTCTATAATACTCGATATGACCTAACCTAGCTTTTATAGTTCGCAATCGAAGAAGAAGAGCACAGCATACGATTCTTTCTCTCTCTCTCTCTCTCTCTCTCTCTCTCTCTCTCTCTCTCTCTCTCTCTCTCTCTCTCTCTCTCTCTACCTATCTATCTTTTTCCTTCTCTTCTTCTTCTTCTTCTTCTTCTTCTTTCACTCCAGCCCAAAAACTTTATCGAATCTTCCTCTAAAGTGTTTGCAACAGCTGCAGGTGCAGGTGCTCGTGTTCCAACAGTTTGGTACTGTTGGATCAATGAAAGAAAACGGCAGAACGCAGAGAAAGAAAGATAAAGGGGACGGGGGTT
>OU964961.1:9461911-9463313 GCA_918808275.2 Dolichovespula sylvestris
TAGGAGGCTGTTGCCTGTCATCAGGGGCGCTTGCAAATAAATATAAGTATCTCTAGTCGTCGTGGTGTAAGTAAACGAGATTCCGATTTCCAATAAATTTATTATTAATAATTCGACGAATAATATGGAGAAAAAATAAATAAATAAATAAATAATAATGTCCCTCGAACTAAAATTCCTTCGTTATAATTGTTACGTTATTTGTTGCACGATTCCTTGTTTAACATATATATATATATATATATATATATATATATATATATATATATATTTATGTATGTTTCCTTGGTTATATATATATATATATATATATATATATATATATATATATTTATATTTATAAACAATTAATATATATATATATATATTAATCATTAATATGTTTATATATATATTAATATATATATATTTTTTGTTTTCTTTTCACCGATATTAACCACTAAACAATTCGAAATTATTCGTCGTTTTATTCCATCGTTAATATGAAGGAATGAAATCTTGACGTGCAGTCATGTCGACGAATATCGAGTCCCTACGTTGTTGCATATGTGCCATCGTTGCTAATTTCCCGTTGGCTCACCGCAAATCACGCTAACGAGAGGGAGAATCGACGTTATTGCGGTCTCGCGTTGCTCGATAATGGACCGCAAATTTACCTGACAACAACGTCCCTCGTAGTTGTTAACTTTTTCGTTCTTTTTTCTTTTTTCTTCTTCCTTTTTTCCTTTTTCTTTTTTTTTTTTTCCTTTTTAATTCCTCCCCGTCATGATTATCCGCCACCAATCGTCCGTCTGTCTATCCGCGGGGTCGTTTATCGTCGGGGAAAAAAAAACAACAACAGCAACGACAACAACAACGTGGTCAAGTTCTTCGAAATGATTGGTGAACGTTGTCGCTCGTGCCCTAGATTCATTTCTGCGAACTAAAACAAAAAAAAAAGGAAACCATAAAATAAAATGAATAATAAAAAAAAGACAATAATCAAAATAAAATAAAATAACATAAAATAAAATAAAATAAAATAAAATAAAATGAAATGAAATAAATAAATCATCGTCAATATTCCATTTCACACGTAACTTAACTCTGTTTATTGATCTCTCTTGATAACGGTAGAAAATAAACAACAAATAAATGTTATTTTGCATTGATTTTATAGGTAGGTAAATATGTATACAGGTAGGAAAATAAATAGGTAGTTAGGTAGGTAGGTATAGAATTAAAGCGAAACTTTACAATGGACAATATTGCTACATGTAATTGCAACTTCGGTCAGTGTTCTCTGCGTCCGTCTCTCTCTGAGAAAGAGAGAGAGAGAGAGAGAGAGAGAGAGGGAGAGAGAGAGTTTGAATCCTTCAAGAGTATGACCGCTCTCGAAACTTCACCGACAGTACGAGGAGTA
>OU964961.1:9463513-9476013 GCA_918808275.2 Dolichovespula sylvestris
TTTTTCTTTTTCTTTTTCCTTGCAAAATGAAAGCCGAATCGCGAATAAGCAACTTATTATTAATATTATCATCATCATTATTATTATTAAATTACGTTCAGCCTATTTTTGTCTAATGTTCAAACTAGGTTTATTATTATTATTATTATTATTATTATTATTATTATTATTATTATTATTTTATTATTTTATTATTATTTTATTACGAAATTTATTATTATTGCGACTTTATTATTACTATTATTATTATTATTATTATTATATTTTCTTTTTCTCTATTTTAATTCCGTCATTTAAAAAGAAATCTTCGAATCTTATAGATAGCACGTAAGGCGAATTAGTTACGTCGGCATAGCAAACAAATGTTCAAACTAGGTTTATTATTATTATTATTATTATTATTATTATTATTATTATTATTATTATTATTTTATTATTATTATTTTATTTTGAAATTTATTATTATTTGCTTACAATATTTATTATTATTTTATTATTATTGCGACTTTATTATTACTATTATTATTATTATTATTATTATATTTTCTTTTTCTCTATTTTAATTCCGTAATTTAAAAAGAATTCTTCGAATCTTATAGATAGCACGTAAGGCGAATTAGTTACGTCGGCATAGCAAATAAATGTTCAAACTAGGTTTTTTATTATTATTATTATTATTATTATTATTATTATTATTATTATTATTTTATTACGAAATTTATTATTATTTGCTTACAATATTTATTATTTTATTATTATTGCAACTTTATTATTACTATTATTATTATTATTATTATTATATTTTCTTTTTCTCTATTTTAATTCCGTAATTTAAAAAGGAATCTTCGAATCTTATAGATAGCACGTAAGGCGAATTAGTTACGTCGGTATAGCAAACTAAGTTTATTATTATTATTATTATTATTATTTTATTACGAAATTTATTATTATTTGCTTACAATATTTATTATTATTTTATTATTATTGCAACTTTATTATTACTATTATTATTATTATTATTATATTTTCTTTTTCTCTATTTTAATTCCGTAATTTAAAAAGGAACCTTCGAATCTTATCGATAGCACGTAAGGCGAATTAGTTACGTCGGTATAGCAAACTAGTGTTCAAACTGTTTATTATTATTATTATTATTATTATTATTATTATTATTATTATTATTTTATTACGAAATTTATTATTATTTGCTTACAATATTTATTATTATTTTATTATTATTGCGACTTTATTATTACTATTATTATTATTATTATTATTATATTTTCTTTTTCTCCTCTTTAATTCCGTAATTTAAATATCGATCGCACGTAAGGCGAATTAGTTACGTCGGCATAGCAAACAAATGTTCAAACTAGGTTTTTTATTATTATTATTATTGTTATTATTATTATTATTATTATTATTATTTTATTACGAAATTTATTATTATTTGCTTACAATATTTATTATTATTTTTTTATTATTATTGCGACTTTATTATTACTATTATTATTATTATTATTATTATTATTATTATATTTTCTTTTTCTCCTTTGTAATTCCGTAACTTAAAAAGGAATCTTCGACTATTATCGATCGCACGTAAGGCGAATTAGTTAAGTCGGCATAGCAAACAAGTGAGATAAAAAGTAAAACTTAACAGTCATTAAGATCATTTTTTTTCTACCTTCTTTTTCATTTTTTAGATGGAGAGAAAGGTCTACTTCCGTCTCTCGCCATAAGAATTGCAAATAGACGTATCTTTTTTCTCGCCCCCTTTCGTCAACAATACATAACCTTATCCAAGCGCCCGTCCCCTTCAACCCTCCCTATCCCAGCACACCCCACCCCTGTTAACGCTAATGGCGGCAAACTTTATGCGAGGACCGTTCGTTTTACTCGGTGTACGATGTTTCCCTTTGAAATAAATAAGCCAGAGTCAGCGTATGTATGTATACACGTACGTACGTACGTACGTATGTATGTATGTATGTATGTATGTAAGAGCTACGAAGTCAACTCGATTTCATTCAATCGCGAGGAGAACTTTATACATACATTTTACGTACATACGTACTAGATGAAAGCCAAAGGAGCTAAGGTTCTCGAAATCAGTAGAAACGAGTGAGCTTACGAGACATATTAGTTTATAATATTTCTTTTCCTACTTCTTAAAGAAAAGAAAAACGAACGAACAAAACTTTTTGTCTCGTCATTTTCTTTCTCACTCATTCCTTTCGGTCCTATATTTTCGTATTTTATATTTTGGAAAAAAAATTTTCTTTTTAATTTTTCTTTAAAAAAAAAAAGAAAAAAGAAAAAAAGGAAAAGGAAGAAACGATTAAAAGAAAAGGCAGAGAAAAAAGATACAAATAAATAAATTAATTCATTCATTATTTGAATGAATGAATGGATGAATGAATGAATGAATGAATGAATGAATGAATGAATAAAAAATTATGTAAACTGAATAAAATCGCGAAGAAATATTTTTGCCCATCGACTAGCAAGTTTGTTACAACACGCTGACATTTGTTGGGTCGGTATCTTCGAACGTTCGATCAATATTTCATACTAATATGTTTATTGTTACGTACCTGATATTATATTATATACATAGATATGTAATAATAATAATATGATAATAATAATATGAGCGAAGCAAACCCAGACGACACATTGACACTAAACAAATTTTTTATACCGATTGAAATACCCATAATATCATCTAACCCAATCAATTATTTTCATTTAACGAAATACTTGCCACTATTTATTTATTTATTTATTATAAATTAAAAAAAAAAAAAAAAAAAAATTATCTCCGATCGAACAGAACGTACGACAAATATACGTACCGTTTCATTTCTTTTTGTTTCCTTTTTCCCTTCTAAAAAAAAAAAAAAAAAAAAAAAAGTCAAAACTTCGTTTTTGGAGGAATCGAGAAAGGAGGAAGGATCAGAGAGTTTTCGAAATCGAAAAGAAGTGAAAGATCGAATGTCCCGATTATTTATAAAATGTAATAAAGGAATGGTATCGTACGATATTTACATTGGCTCCAAAAAATCCACGTTAGTCTAAATAAAAAGTATTTACGTATGAAGCATACCGTCGATCACATGATTAATCGAGGATAGACAAGTTTCTAGTGTGTGTGTGTGTGTGTGTGTGTGTGTGTGTGTGTGTGTGTGTGTGTGTGTGTGTGTGTGTGTGTGTGTGTGTGTGTGTGTGTGTGTGTGTGTGTGTGTGGAGAGAGAGAGAGAGAGAGAGAGAGAGAGAGAGAGAGAGAGAGAGAGAGAGAGAGAGAGAGAGAGAGAGAGAGAGAATAAAAACAATAACAAGAACCAAAAAGAAGAAAAAAATATACGAGATAAAAAGATAGAAGAGAGGAGATAGAAAGCGGTGGAAGGATCGAAGAGGAGAGACAAAAAAAAACAAAGAAAAAATAAAATAAACGAGGGAAGGAACCAGAGATTTTTTCTTTCCTTTTCCTTTCTCTCTCCCTCTCTCTCTATCTCTCTCTCTCTCCCTCTTTTTGGTTCGATCTCTCCAAAGAAAAAAGGGGTGTGTTCACGAAGAAGAAGAAAAAAAAAGAAAGAGAGAAAGAGAGAGAAAAGAAGAAGGAAACGAAAAGGAAATAAAATGAAAAATAAAAAAATGGAGATAAAAATAAAAATAATGAAAGAAAGAACAAAAAAAAAATTAAAAGCGTACCTTCTCGTTTTTTATGTCGAAGGATAAAGAGTGGAGACGCTTTTATCGAGGCGATCGTTAATTCACGAGTTTTCATCAGCAAACCATATCATTCGACCGCTTTCCATAGTCGACATTTGAAGTTCTCTCTCTCTCTATCTATCTATCTATCTATCTATCTATCTATCGACCTATCTATCCATCTTTCTCTTTCTCTCTTTCTCTCTTTCGATGGATTAAATGGCTGATGTTCGTTTTAGAATAACTCAAACCCGTCGATGCGTCGTTTCACATTTTATCAAAGCCCTTGCAAGTTTACATTTTGATCGCTGTTTCAACGCGCATATCAGGTTGGTAGGTAGATAGGTAGGTAGGTAGGTAGGTAGGATAGATCTCTCCACACATGTAACTATTTAAATACCTTGACCAAAGCATGTTCAATCGTTTTACTGGACAACGTTCGATCCAATGACTTTTTCTTTCCCCGTGTGTTTGCTTGTTCGTTCGTTCGTTCGTTCGTTCGTTCGTTCGTTCGTTCGTTCGTTCGTTTTTTTGCTAATATTATTTTTATTTATTTATTTATTCTCTTTTTCTTTATTTCTTTTTTTTTTTATTCGATAATAAAATATATTTTTTTATTCTGAATAATAAAAAATTTGTTCCATTCCAAAATTTATCTCCCATCAACGGACTACTTGATTCGTTCGTTCATTAAAATAAACGAATGAGAGAAAGAAAGAACGAAAGAAAGAAATAATGAAAAAATGTAAAATATAAAAGTGAGAAGGATAGAGATATGGAGGCAGAATAAGATCCAGAGAGAACTAACGATCGATCCAAAGAATATTTCTTTTTTTTCGTTCGTTTGCTTTTTCTTTTCGCAAAAATTTATCTCCCATTAATGGACCACTTAGCTCGTTCATTAAAAAAAAAAAAAATATATATATATATATATACATATATATATAAGTAAAAATATTAAAGAGTGAAAAATAAAGAGAGAGAGAGAGAGAGAGAGAATCTATGACCATCGTTGAAGATAAAAAATTTCTTAACAAAATATAAAGTACCTAAGTACTAGCTTAAAGTAAAGAGAGCGAAGCTTAAAGAGGACGTTAAAAAGGAAATAAAAAAAAAAAAAAAAAAAAAAGAAATAATGAATAAAGGAAAAAAGAAAAGACAAGATATATGAACGATAAAAAAGAAGTGGATGCTTCTAACAAGAATTTTCATTTTTCTTCTTCTTCTTTTTCTTAAAAAAAAAAAAAAAAAATAAAAAATAAAAAAAAAAAAATAAGAAGAAAATATCCATTCTCGTAGGATGATAATTGTCGTCACCTCGGCGAATCTTAAGGGCTAGTAATTTCACTTTAGACAAGTTTATCTAAGAGAATAAGTGCCGGGAAGAGCAGCGGACCGTTCCCTTAGGTAACCTACAGAACGGATTGGCCGTTGTATTCGTTTCACCATTAAGTTTATCTTACCGGTTATCTTATCTCTCACACCGACTTTGCCACGAATATACCATAGAACAAACGAAAATGCTAAACATTTGTTTCTCTCTTAACGATCTCGTTACATGAGAAAGAAAAAAAAAAAAAAAAGACAAAAAAAGAAAAGAAAGAAATGGAAAAAAAAAGGATAAAGAAGAAAGAAGAAGATCCACGAGATGTAAATAAAATTGAATACAATTTAATCCGTGCGTATAACATTACGTTAGATCGAAAATCATAAAATGTCAACGATATCGTACGTATTCGCGTAATATCTCATTCAAAACGTTGATTCAAAGTTACGATAATACTTAATTTACTTATTTACGTAACGATTAAACGCTTGTTAATGAATATGTTGTTCCGTTAATATAATTATCGATTAACAATCTGTCGAAACGAGTGACCGTAAGAATTTTTCTTTTTTTTTTTTTTTTTTTTTTCTTTCCTTCCTATAACTACAAAGTTGTTATTGTCGTTCTTGTTATTGTTATTATCATCATCATCATCATCATTATACCCGTGTGCGCGTTAAACAATGGGTTTTATATACCATAAATGCTGTTCCCCGTTGACAATAATAAACGTAGCAGTCATTCGCGCTTGTCCTTTCTCTCTCTCTCTCTCTCTCTCTCTCTCTCTCTCTCTCTCTCTTACCTTTGTATCTCCCGACAAGATGAACGATGTTGCCCAACTAATTAGATCCGATGAATGAAATTTAATTAAATTAAATTAACCTAATTAAACGAATCGCGGAAAATGTCTCCGTAACGTCAGAGAACCGAGGATCGACTGGGAACAGTGGGAAATGTCTAACTGGGAATTGTGAGGATGAGGGAGGAGGGAGAGAGATTGTAGAAGAGAGAATGAGAGAGAACGAGAGAGAGAGAGAGAGAGAGAGAGTGCAGTATTGGCGTACTAGCTTAAATAATTAATCGGTATATTCTCTCTCTCTCTCTCTCTCTCTCTCTCTCTTTCTAATCTATCTATCTCTTTCTCTTTCTCTTTCTCTTCGTACTGGTTGATCCAATTCCAACTTGAACCACCTGAAGTCGGATTCGAGCTCTTCTCAACGTAATTTCGTTCGACGCTCGATTACACCAACTCTCCCCATCCAACGACGAATTTTCTAACGAAGGATAAAAGATAATTTCGATTTAATGATATTTACCTGCGACGTACGTATGTATGTATGTACCCCTACGTATGTACGTATGTATATATGGTGTGTACGTACGTATACCAACCTAATTACGATTATCGTTTCGATTGTTATTCTAATAATAGATGTCAAGATATTATATGGTAAGTCACACGTCGAACTTAATTTACTTTTATCAACATTCAAAGCCATTGAACCATCACCACGGTGATCGATACATGGGAGACCCGATGATACGAAAGATGTCTCGAGAAGAAAAAAAAAATAATAATAATAATAAAGAAAAAAAAAAAAAAGAAAGAAATTAAGATAGAGACATCCATCACGGGTGACTTCTAGCTATCCGCGCGTCTTCTCGTTGACGACCCTCGAAGCGTGAGGACGAGGAATGAAGGAAGAAAAAAAAAACAAAAAAAAAAAAAAGGGAAAAATGAGGAAGAGAAGAGAAATAAAGAAAAAAAAAAAAAAAGAAAAGAAAGAAACAAAAAAGAAACACGTCACTCCGTTTGTACCCTTTTAGGATAACTAAGCCTTTTAACTTTGCTCGCTCTATCCCTTAGCCCTGATCAAAAAAACAAGCTCTTTCGTCCCTTTTTCCGTGGCCTGCCTTGCCCCCGCCTATCCATTTGTTCTTTTCGTCCCTTTCTCTTTCATCCTTCTATCGTCATCTATCTCTCTTTTCCCGAACGATTTCTATGTCATACCGCGACCAGTGCACTGCACTGCACTGCACTGCACTGCACTGCACTTTTCGTTATAAATAATCGCTCTCGTTCCTACGCGCCAAGTTATCGAAAAGGAATAAGGGTAGAACATCATCTTTCACAAGCACATTGGAAAAACGTTCCGTTTCGTTTCGATACATTAAATATAATTGAAGTGATTCATTTTCATCTGAATTTTTTAAATAAAACAAAAAAAAATATATATATATATATTATGTTCCATTTCTATACGGCGAAATAAGAATTTTATCGTGGATGAACATTTTCAAAATTTCTAATTTCTATGAAGTATTTGTAAGTAGACGTTCATTATAAAATAGTTTCGTGTCATTATGTTAACGTTAGTTTCATATGCAACGTATAATTAACGTGATTAAATTGGTATCTTAATTTTAAAATTGCCACTATTATTTCGTCGCGCACCATTGCAAATGCACAATCCTGTATAATGCAATACTAATCTCACGACGGACGAACGTATCCCATAAATTGTCTGGACTCCGTCCCTTATCTATATATTTTAGGTACGTATTAATTTGTAGAATACCATTGGAAAAAAAAAGAAAAAAAAAAAGATCGTATCACTATTTTAAAAATCATTTCGATATATCATATTAATAATTAAAGGAACGAAGCCAATGATGTTTAGAATTAAATTAGATAATTAATTACGTTAATTATGAAAAATATGATTTAACGACGAGAGTGTCTCCATCGACAAATACTGTTTCAAAATTGCAAACACTTTATAGAATTCGTAGATAACCATTAGAGAACAATATCGTTGTTTCGCATTATTAAAATTATTTCGATATGCCATATCAGACATAATTAACGTAATTAATTGTCCTGACGATTTTAAAATCGTCAGTTTCATTTCGTACCAACGTTTGCAAAAATTATCAAAACCCTATGTACGACGGAGGTGCAAATTTTATGGACGAATAATTTCCTCGAATTTTCTATTCTTTTTTATCTGCGGGATATAAAATAAATGATGTTAATTATATCGAGAGAGAGAGGGGGGGGGAATCGGGGGGGGGGCTGGTGGAGGGAAGACAAGTAAAAGATAAAAAAAGAAGAAAGGAAAGAAAATGATAAAAAAAAATAAAAAAAAAAATAAAAAAAAAATTTTCGATAAACTACCTACTCCCGTCTACTTCTTTAATATCATTTCACATGTCCCAAGTATTATCTATAACGCCGTCGTAACTCCTCTATCGCACGGCCAACAGGAAGAAATATTAATTGTTCCCCATCTTGGCCGATTGTTAGAGAAAGAATAACGCTTTGGAAACTTTACTTCCGCCTTTTATCGTCGAGTTCTTTTAATCGCACACCACGACGACATCGCACCGTTCTCATTTCGGTCTCTCGTAAATTTCGTTGCATCGTAAAAGAATGACCGTCCAACCGTTCTCTCAAACTACTACTGACCCCTATTCTCACATTCTAACACCGCTACTACCACCACTACTACTACTACCATATTACCACTACCAACACCATCGCCCCCATCTTCACCGACACCAACACCAGCAACAGCAATAGTAGTAGAAGCAGCAGTAACAGTAGCAGCATGTGTCTCTTTCTTCCACCTGCAACCCTGGTCCAACTTTTTAATCGCCAGTTTCATTTCGTCGCGTCCCGCCGTTAATTTCATTTTACCATAGATAATCTTTCTTTACTTTTCCACCATTCTCACTCGAAAAGAAAAAAAAGAAAAAGAAGAAACAAGAACCAAAGGAAAAATACATTTTTCATTTCTAACACTCGTATAAACCAACCCTTCCCTTCTCCCTCACTCTCCCTCCGTATAAACCCCATGAGTATCGCCTACTATTTTTTTTTCCTTACCGTCGTTTTCACTTTCTTTTCGTAATATGCAATAAAAAAATTATAATACTAATACTAATACTAATACTAATACTAATACTAATAATAATAATAATAACAATAACAATAATAACAATAACAATAACAATAACAATAACAATAACAATAATAATAATAATAAGAAGAAGAATAATAACAATAACAATAACAATAACAATAATAACAATAATAACAATAATAACAATAACAATAACAATATCAATAACAATAACAATAATAACAATAAGAATAATAACAATAATAACAATAACAATAATAACAATAATAACAATAATAACAATAACAATAACAATAACAATAATAATAATAATAATAATAATAATAATAATAATAATAATAATAATAATAAAAATAATAGAAATGGTGTAATTAGATCTTACTTCGTAGAAAAGATCTATTAATAAAAACTGAGTATATCGTTATTTTCTTTCGTCGTTTTCATTTTATTTTTACAATTAAAAGAATTAATAATAATAATAATAATGATAATAATAATAAGAAGAATAATAACAATAACAATAACAATAACAATAATAACAATAATAACAATAATAACAATAACAATAACAATAACAATAACAATAAGAATAATAACAATAATAACAATAATAACAATAATAACAATAATAACAATAATAACAATAACAATAACAATAACAATAATAATAATAATAATAATAATAATAATAATAATAATAATAGTAATAATAGAAATGGTGTAATTAGATCTTACTTCGTAGAAAAGATCTATTAATAAAAACTGAGTATATCGTTATTTTCTTTCGTCGTTTTCATTTTATTTTTACAATTAAAAGAATTAATAATAATAATAATAATAATAATAATAATAATAATAATAATAATAATAATAATAATAATAATAATGATAATGATAATGATAATGATAATAATAATAATAATAAAAATAATAATAATAATAATAATAATAATAATAATATTCTTGGATGATTTCTAGGAAATTATATCAACCTGACGAAGCCTCTAATTTTGCTTCGTAGAAAAATATCTATTAATAGAAACTGAGTATTTTATTATTTTCTCTCATCGTTCTCATATTCTTTTCGCATTAAAAACAGAAAATTAAAAATAATAATAATAATAATAATAATAATAATAATAATAATAATAATAATAATATGTGAATAAAATTTTCGTTTTAATTCACGAAATTTTAGCAATACGAGAAATCTAATTTCGTTTTGTAGAGAATATATATTAATAGAAACCGAGCACACACACACACTGTCGAGTATTCTATTACCTCCTCTCGTCGTTTTCACTTTATTTTCTTAATCAAAGAAAATAAAAAACATATGAACAGATTTTTGGATAATTGTCATGAAATTTTATACACTCGCAAAGACCTTCTAATGTCGCTCAGTAGAGAATATCTATTAATAGAAACCGAATATATTCTCTATAATTTCTCTCATCGTTTTCGTTCTATATTCACAATAAAAATAATAATAATTATAATAATAATAATAATAATAATAATAATATTCTTGAATACCTATTACAAAATGTTGCCGCCTTGACAAAGCTTCTAATTCCGTTTCTAATTTAGATAATATCTATTAATAGAAACCAAGCACACCATCTTCACACCAAGCATTCCATTATTTTCCTCTCGTCCTTTGCCCCTTTTTCTCACCATCAAAAAAAAAAAAAATAAAATATAATAAAAATACAAATAAAAATAAATTTTTCATCAAATAGATTCTACTACGTTGCGAAATTCATGCGGCAGAATCATTTAATTTTGCTTCATAGGGAATACCTATTAATAGAATAAACGAGCCTCATATATTAATTAATCTACGGCAAATTAAATCAATATATATTACCTACCTACCTACCTACCTACCTACCTACCTACCCACCTACCTACCTATATATATATATCATATATCGAATGAATGCACATTGCGTAGATAACGACTATTCGATAGCGATAAGGTCCGTTAACTATTCGCAGTGATGCTGAATTTAACTCGTATTCGCGGTAATGCATATTTGATACCGATCATAAGTGGTCCAACGGTAATGTAATATTAATGACACGAAGCATTGTCCTTTACGTTTTACATTGTCATGAGCGTAATCAAGTACCGGTCAGATATAATAATCAACAGTTCCATTAATAATCAAGGTAAATCCTATCGTACGTTTAATTAATTATTTCCTGCGTGGTTGGTTTTTATATGGGGAAAAAAGAAAAAAAAAAAAAAAAAAAAGAAAAAAAATTCCCCGACTTGCCCCATATTGCATTATTATCATTCGTACAATATTACCGCCCGGTATATATTCGTATAATCTCGCTTCCCCTTTTATCCTTTTTAATATCTTTTTCCTTTTTACGTCTTTTCTTTGTTAATTATTATTATTATTATTATTACTCCTCCATTCTCTCTTCCTCCTCCTTCTTATTCTTTCACTTTTCCTTCGTTATCACGCGAGCCATCAGTTTGTCTTTGTCATAGTTTTCGTCGCGACGAGGGTAAAGGGCTACGAACGAAGTGAAAAAGAAAAAAGAAGGGACGGAAGGAAAAAGGAAAGAATGGAAAAAGAAATGAGAACGAAGAAAAAAGAAAAAAAAAAAAAGAGGAAGAAAATAAGAAGAACGGGAGTGGAACTGGAGTGAAAAAGTTTACGGGGCACGAGCGCCAACTTGGAAAATATTTTTTACCTCGGCGATGAGGCAAGAAGTATAGAAAAAACAAATAAATAAATAAATAAATAAATAAATAAATAAATAAATGTAAAAGAATCAAAGAGAACAAAGAAAAAAAGAAAAGAAAGTAAAAAGGTAAGAGAAGAAAAATCAACAAGAAAAAGAAGAAATCTCTTTTTGGGAAAAATTCGTATAGGAAGGAAAGAAAACTATGTATATAATGACAATAAAAATGCATTTCTCGTGGGTTAACACAAACTCGTCGGATTTGGTTCACCATCTCTCTCTCTCTCTCTCTCTCTCTCTCTCTCTCTCTCTCTCTCTCTCTCTCTCTCTCTCTCTCTCTCTCTCTCTCTCTCTCTCTCTCTCTCTCTATCTCTATCTTCTTATTTCATACGCAGAGACATATATAGTTACGCGGCATGTGTATATATGCACACATATGTACAACCCACACACACATGCTTTTCCACTTCTCGCTTAACATTTTCTTCTTTTTCTTTACTCCCCTTTCTATAAAGGAAGATGAAAACGAACGCTGAGAATCGCCAAGTTACATTCACGTTAGCAAAAGTGTTTCGTACGCTTTCCCGTCTGATGGTAGGCAACTTATCGCCATTAGTAGACACTTCGTTGGGAAAAGGACAGTGAAAGGGACGAAAAAGAAGATGAAGAAGAAATAAAAGGAAGAGAAGAAGAAGAAGAAATAAAAGAAGGAGAAGAATAAGAAAAAGAAATAAAAAAAAAAAGAGAAGAAGAAGAAGAAGAAGAATGAATGAACGAGTAAGACAAAGGGGAGATGAAAAGTAACCGATACGTTTTTACGCATTAAATGT
>OU964961.1:9488513-9495013 GCA_918808275.2 Dolichovespula sylvestris
AACGAGTATCGTTTAATATATCAACCGCCCTTAATTATCAAAGTTATCTAAGAAAACTTTTCCTTTCTCTTTTATACCATAAAATATATAACATATACCATATATATATATATATATATATATATATATATATATGCGTATATGTATGTGTATATGATATCTCGCGCTTTATGGTAAAACATTTGTCCATCCATTGACGATATAAAATATAATAGCTTGACGATCGAGGATCGAGTTAAAATAATTTGACACCGGAATTTCTACTTTTGAAAAAAAAAAAATGAAATCGATTTTCTGCTACAAAGATTAAAAACATTTCTACATCATACAATATACAATATACGCGCGCTCGTATGTATACACATCTCTATGTATATGTATGTACGTATACACACACACACACGCACACACGCACACACACACATATATATATATATATATATATATATATATATATATATATATATATATATGCAACGTTGAACGATATCCGAAGCGTTTTTAAAACGCTCCGAGAGAAATTTGGCGGACTGAACGATATACATTTTGCATGTGCAATAGAACGATCATCGGTGGATGTTGAAAATTAAACGATGGAATTAATATTCGTATTGCCAAAGGAAAAACGATTTGAAAAGAGTAAAAATATAGGAAGTCAGAGAGAGAGAGAGAGAGAGAGAGAGAGAGAGAGAGAGAGAGAGAGAGAGAGAGAGAGAGAGAGAGAGAGAGAGAGAATATACGTTCGTGATGGCACATGCGTGTGTGTGTGTGTGTGTGGTGTGTGTGTGTGTGTGTGTGTGTGTGTGTGTGTGTGTGTGTGTGTGTGTGTGTGTGTGTGTGTGTGTGTGTGTGTGTGTGTGTGTGTGTGCGTGAAACGTTTTTACTATTAAAATTTAATTAATCACCCACAGTGATTAACTCGAAAGAAAATATCTTTAATGTTATTTGAATATACGCGTGTGTGTGTATGTGTGTATGTATATATATATATATATATATATATATATATATATATATATATATATATATATATACGGCTTTAGTCTTGATAAAAGCTAGAATTAACGTAAAATGGAAAACTTGAAGGTACTTTAATTATGTTTCAGGAGTTAAGCTCGGTTGCTTGGTGGTTACGGGCGGTGAAATCTCCCTTGTCTTAAGGGGATTCTCGCGAAACCCCATCGGTACCTAGTGACGGCTAATTGTAGGGAAAGAAGATCGCTAGGATCCAGGACTTTAGCGCGAGGTAAGGACCAATAACGTCGTGATCTCGTACTTTAACTCTTAACTAAAGATTCAAGGTGAAAGTAAAATTGTCCCGTTTTTCTTTTCTTTTCTTTTTTTTTTTTTTTTAACTTTTTTCTTTTTCTTTTAACCTTCTTTTATCTAT
This sequence comes from Dolichovespula sylvestris, assembly GCA_918808275.2. NCBI lineage: Eukaryota > Metazoa > Arthropoda > Insecta > Hymenoptera > Vespidae > Dolichovespula > Dolichovespula sylvestris. Next base: position 9,489,904 of record OU964961.1, read on the forward strand.
CCTTCAGCTACGGAAGATTAACGTTTTACAAATCTTTCAAAAATTACCTGTAGAAAATTTTAATTCTTTAAAATATACGCTATATATATTATTCTTTTGTACTATTCTTCTTGTTTTTTTTTTTTTTTTTTTTTTTCTTATCTTTTCTTCCCTTTTTTCGTTCTGTTTAGTTTCAGATACCTACTAGAAATTATGCAAGATATTATTGATTTCATAATCTGTTCCTATGAAAACATATGTCCATGCACTTTTTGCTTGCTTGATTGTGTCAGTCACGAGAACGGCCATAAAAAAAAAATAAAAAAAATAAAAAAAAAAAATAAAAAAAAAATCTAAAATTCGTTCGGCCAATCGCTCAAGAAATACCGAATACCTCATACAGGGGTAAAATAAGAAGAAAAAAAAAGAAGGAGAGAAAGAAAGAAACATAAGAGTTATAGACATAGATAGATAAATAGATAGATAGATACTGAAAGAGAAAATTGAGAGAGCTCCCATATCGGTTTATTAAATTGCCGTAGGATATTTTTACGTACTGATTACACGCCAATGGGTTTATTCACGAGCTCCGTTTCCTTCCTTCCTTCCTTCCTTCCTTATTTTTGTACTTTTTTATCATCTTTTTTTTATTTTTTCTTCATTCCCCTTTTTTTTTCTTTCATTTATTTCTACGTAAACGTACGAACTATCATCGATGCAAAATTGGCTCAAAGCCAGTTCGAGGTTAAAGCTTTTTATACTGTCTGATGCGCGAATAGTGTGTGTACCCTACCAACTACAAGTTCCCTTAGCTTTGAATCATCGATCAAGTATACGTTTCAATGTTAGTCCTCTGTATAACCCATTAGAAATCCACGATTTATATCTGCTCCATAGAAATATTTCGCTATTTTAAACCTTCTTCAAATAAAACGGCCAAGTGAACTTTCTCTCTCTCTCTCTCTCTCTCTCTCTCTCTCTCTCTCTCTCTCTCTCTCTCTCTCTCTCTCTGTTTCTATTTCTTTTTATCACAATCCTCGTTCGTCGATTGGACGAAAAAAATATATTATATTCGTATAGAATGCACGCACACACGTTGGCACGAGCACACGACGATTTTTATCTTTAATCGAAAACAATAAGAAATAATTTTTTTATATTCTAATTATATACGCCGAGAGAAATGTTATATTTATTAATCTGACCTAATGACATATGGTACCTTTAATATATCGCCGATTATATGCCGATTATATTTATAATATATATATATGAAATATTGGAAATTAGTTATTATTGAAAATATATCATTTAATTTATTTTATACGAAAGATTATATTAAACGACTTTAAATCAAAACGAAGTATTAAAATTATAAGAATATTGACTACTTAAAAAAATATGATTTTACATTCATCAATCTAGTGTATATTAATAATTACTATTTTTATTATATCACGATTTTATATATATATATATATATATATATATATATATATATATATATATAATTTGCGACAAAGAAAGACCAATTACAATTAATAAATAAATAAAAGAAATAATTTGAAATTCATCGATATAATAAATTCGTAATTATAATTTTTTCTTTGGTTATAATAACATACTTCGATTTCTAATAGAACCAACCATATACGGAGAATTCCTTCGGGGCGAATTGCAAATTTCCGTATTCAAGAGACTACCCTCGTAATATCCTATTAAATATTCCCAGGATGATTCGTAAGGGATGAATTTACACGATGAAACAAGCGAGAAATCTTGGATGAAGTTTAATAAGTCACTGCTCGCGTAGGTATGTATGTATATATATATATATATATATATATATATATATATATATATATATGCCTACGTACGTACGCATGTACCTATGTGTGTATACATACACATACATACATACATACATACATACATACGCACATGTGTGTGTATGTATATATATTATATAGATATGTGTATATATGTGTATATATGTGTGTGTGTGTATATATAATATGTATATGTACATGCACATACATGTATATGTATATGTATAGTAGAACGGCAGTTGTCTAGAGATTCTAAACAGACGACGTGCCTCGATATAGACAACTAAAGCTAAACCCAGAATTACTTGTTAATCCGACGAGCCTAAATAACACCTGCTTTGCTAAAATGACGTACACACTTTGCTAACTGCACTTGCAAACTTTCCTTCTTCCTTCTTGATACTCTCGATTTTTTTTTATCAAAATAGACGAATAAATTCGAAGTAAATAAATAAATAAATACATAATCAATCTAATCCATTTCTTTCTCATGTTTATTACGTTTTTATACAATATTCCGAGAATTAATTGTTAATTAACGTTGAATCATTTCAATGGAAAATTTTTCGTCAATAACGAAACGATTCTAAATAAATTGACGATAAATTCAAAGTTATAATGTCAATTCATGAATTAACAATCGATATTAATCGTATCCGTATTATTTGGTTTATGTCTTTTTTCTTTTTTGTTTTCTTATTAATCGTTGGCGAATATCGATCGCTATATAGTTATACGAATAATTTGGTCAATATTTATAATAATATATTAGCATATGATATAAATAATTGAATGCCGAAAGTTGAGTCTAAGTTTATTATAAATGCTGATCATAATTATATTTATCGATCTCATATATGTATATATTACCACTTAATAATATTTTATTATTAATATAATGAAAAATTATTTAAAATATCGATCAAACATGTTTAAAAATATTGACCCTACAAATAATTGCCGAATATTATAATTATATATATATATATATATATATATATATATATATATATATTTATTTATTTATTTATTATTATATATTAATTTATATTTATAATTATATGTATTATTTTTAATATATTTTTAATTATATTTATTATTATTATATATTAATATATATATTATTATAGTATATATTACATACTGATGTTTTATTATAGATATTAAACATTTATTTAAAATACCGATCAACAATCATTAAAAGTACTAATCAAATAAATAACTACCAATTTTATTTTAATATTACATATATATTATAACGTATATATTATTATAATATATATATATATATATCCGTGATATGTTAAAAAATAGTAATTATAAATTTATTAGATCGATGAATTTTAAATTATTTCTTTTATTTATTTATTATTTATAATTGATCTTTTTTTACATACATACATACATACATACATGTTACGTAATATTTGATTATAAATGATTTATTTAAAATATCGATTAAAAATGTTTAAACATACTGATCCAACGATAAATGCCAGGCAAATTTCAATTATATATTCTTCTTTCTTTTTCTTAATTTTTCATATTAATTAAGTAACAGTATAGAGAAAATTATATTTTTTACGAAGGACGCTTTACGAAATCGGTAACGTTTAAGAAGATTTTGTTTGTCTTTCCTTTTTCTTTCTTTTTTAGCTTGAAAATTGATCATACAAAAAAATCCATAACATCGAGAGATCAGGAGTGTTTGAAGACCATAACAACATCTTTATCCAAAATACCCGGAAACAATTCTTTTCAGAATCTGTGATCGATGATATTGCTCCGTGTGCTGGTGCTCAATCATGCTGAAAGAATCCAATGCCCGTTTCCATAATGTCCGGGGAGCAAAGGATTCTCCTATTCAAAACACGTCACAATGAAACAACTTAAAAATGCATTGGGGAAATGCCTTGACGTGTAATAATCGTCGAAGATGTGCACTTTAAAAAGTTCCCTTGAAGTTTCTATTAAATGTCAAAATTGGTCATTCCCGAAGCATTCCTTGTAAAATATACTTTCATCTATTTTTATTATTAACCGATAAAAACAAAGCAAAATAAATATTAAAACTTACGAATAATTCTTGAATTTGAAAACTTTGATGTTATTGTCAATTATATTGGAATTATATTGGGTGTATGTGTGTGTGCGTGTTAATCAAGAGATAATTAGTTAAATCGTCACGGATACTTCAGCTTCATCTTCTGATAAAAGGAAAACAAATTAAATCCAATTTTTAATTATATACAAAATTATTACACCTATACGTACTTAACGATTGTTTTCATTTTAGGATTCATTAATTAATTTATCATCGAAGTTTCCAGTTTACCGCTATCTAAACAAATTTTGTATTTAATTAAAAAAATTCCTTCCATAACGATCCACGTTCACGTACACCTACGAAAAAGTAAATCTACGCCGATTAAAGAATTATTACATTACTATTAACCAATGATAATAGTACGAAATAAGATAATAGTAACGAAATAAGAATTGACACGTTATTTGAATTGTCATCAGATAGAATGGATCGACATAAAAATGTTTATATAAATACATAGTCTCGCAAATAAGTTAGCTATGTAAACGTTCGATCGACTACTTTAAACGCGCTCGTCTTTTTGAGCAAATCTCTCTCTCTCTCTCTCTCTCTCTCTCTCTCTCTCTCTCTCACTCTCTCTCTCACTCTCTCTCTCTCTCTCTCTCTCCCTCCCTCTCTCTCTCGTCGAATCGCACGAGAGACTAAGTATCACCTGACTAGAATATATAACATAGATGCATACGTACATATATGTACGTATACAAGAAAAATATTTGTTCGAACCTGTCAATATTTATTCGCAAAAAAATTTATATATATATTTCTTCTGATGTCGTATCCTTCCGCTTTATAATAAAATGAAAAGAAAGAAAAAATAACGTGTATGCACAAGCGCGTATATACGTAAATGTATTATGTATGTACGTTGTATACACATGCACGTATACTCACTCGCCAAAAAAAATCAAATCGATATTAATTCTAGAAAATTTGTAATATTTCCTTTGAATTATTTCAATTTTGTTTTTCTTTTTTCTTGACAAATATATAAATGTTAAAAATAATAAACGTTCGGATAAATATATGCTCGAAAATCGAATGAAAACAATATCCATAAAATAAATAAATAAACAAATAAATGAATAGGTAAATAAATAAAAATTCCAAATATATCTTTTTTGGACATATATGTATTTCCAAATTCTGTTGGAAAGTATGAGGACAATTTCATTTCATATTAACATTGATACAAGTT
>OU964961.1:9495213-9505213 GCA_918808275.2 Dolichovespula sylvestris
GGATGGATTTTAGAGTACAAGTGTTCTATAAAATAGACGAGTGGCATACTTATCGCGTAATATTCCCACTTTCTCTCTCTCTCTCTCTCTCTCTCTCTCTCTCTCTCTCTCTTTCTCTTTCTCTTTCTCTTTCTCTCTCTCGTCCTTTCATCGTTTTTGCCGCCTTCCCTTCCTCTAACCCCACCCCCATCCTCGATTCAAAAACTTAATTAAATTACAAATATCCATTTCTTTCTCTACGATAAAAATTTTCAACCAGGAAATCTGGGTGGCACCGGGAACAATATCTTTCGTGACGTTTCGCGTGGAATGGCGCCTCGTTTTCATCGCGTTGTCGTGAACGTTCAAAAGGAAACATAAAAATATGCGTTTCTATGTGAAATCTAGTTGAATCCACTGAAAAAGGTATCCGGTGCACAAAGAATATATATATATATATATATACATATATATATATGTATGTATGTATATTTATATTTATATGTATATAAAAATGTGTGTGTGTGTGTGTGTGTGTGTGTGAGCGTGTGAGCGTGTGTATATATATCTTTCACGGACACACAGTGAGAAAATACGAGCACGCATCATAACTCTGTGTGCCCTGAGCTTTATCAGAGAAGCTGCAAAGGAAAGACACGAATTCAACGTTCCCTTTTATTATACACCGACGCATCATTTCTCTGCCCATTGAATCCTTTCAAAAAGCTTCTCTTTTAAGAAACTTTTATATATATATACACACATATAACACACACACACACACACACACACACACACACACACACACACACACTATATATATATATATATATATATATATATATATATATATATATATATATATATATATATATATATATATATACACATACATGTGTGTGCGTATGTGCGTGTGTGCGCGCGCGCGTGTGTGTATCTACCTACCTACCTACCTACATACCCAACCTAACCATCTACTATCTTACCTTCAAATCATCGTTGACATTTTCAAACGAATTTTAAGAAAAATTCACGAGTTGACGTGTCTGTGAACACACAGATGGATTGTAACATACCCGACATACGTTATACGTAACGTACAACATAACATATCCGACGTTCATAAATCGTCGAACAAACTCGATGTTATATTTATTTCCAATTTTTTTTGTTTTTCTTTTTTTTCTCTTTTCTGCTGTTTTGTTTTGGTTTTTTTTTTTTCATTTTTTTTGTCATCTATTCATCTTCTCTCTCTCTCTCTCTCTCTCTCTCTCTCTCTCTTTATTTTTCACTCATTAATATTTTTACTTATATATATATATATATATATATATATATATATATATAAATATATTTTTTTTTGAATGAAGGAGCTAAGTGGTCCATTAACGGGAGATAAATTTTTGCGAATAGAAAAAGCAAACGAACGAAAAAAAAAAAAATTCTTTGGTTCGATCGTTAGTTCTCTCTTGATCTTCCTCTGCCTCCATATCTCTATTTTCATATCTCGCTTTCATACTTTACATCTTCTTTTCCGTCTTTCTTTATTTTTCCACTTCACAGATAACATTTATGCAAAAACTAAAACTGCTGACTTATCGATGTTAAATTTTCTACAGAAATATACATACGCATACATAATACACCGACACGTGTAATTGAAATTTTCACGTATTCACGTATAACATTTCGTTAACAATTCCTATCGATTGTTTTCTGCGACAAGTTTAAAAAAAAAAGTTAAAAAGAGAAAGTGGGGGTGGGGTGGCCCGATGGATTTGAAAGAAACAAGCAAGTAGAAGAAGAAGAAGAAGGAGAAGAAGAAGAGAGAGGGAAAAAAAAGAATACCAAAAAAAAAAAGAAGAAAATAAAAAGAAGAAGAAGAAGAAGACGAAAAAACAAAAGAGCGATGGATAAAAAAGGGGGTTGGGAAGGAGAGGGGGGTGGGGGTGGGGGGAAGGAAAGGAACGATAGAAAGAAAGGAGAAAAGTTTTTCATACGAATGAAAAGCTTTATGCTCGTATTATCCGTCACGGTAGGACGGAAATGACGTTTTACAAAGAACGAAGAGAGAGAGAGAGAGAGAGAGAGAGAGAGAGAGAGAGAGAGAGAGAGAGAGAGAGAGAGAGAGAGAGAGAGGAAAAAGGGAATCGCGATCGAGGAGAAATCGAGGCGATCTCGTTAATGGCAAGCCGGAGGCATCGAACTCAACCTCGATTCGACGCACATTTGAAAAAGCTTTCCGCCTTGTCGTCCGCTCGGATTTGTGTCAACCGCGACGCGAGCCGGCAGCCAGAGTGAACTTTACGAGGGAGAGAGAGAGAGAGAGAGAGAGAGAGAGAGAGAGAGAGAGAGAGAGAGAGAGAGAGGCATCGAGAGAGCCTTCCGAGTGGAAGTGCCTGTCGATATTCGCGAGCACGTTAAATTACGAGAAGTTCGTTTCGTTTCTCGGTGAGACTCTTCAGACAACAGCACAGCACAGCACAGCACAGCACAGCACAGCATAGCACAGCACAGCACAACACAACACAACATAGTGTTATACAGTACAGTACAACAGAACAGAGTAGAGCAGAGCACAACGACGAAAACAACGAGACTGAACGTAACTCTTCTACTTACTCTCTTTCTCTAATTCGTGAAAATTCATTTCCCTCGTTATCGTTATCAAGAGAAAGAGAGAGAGAGAGAGAGAGAGAGAGAGAGAGAGAGAGAGAGAGAAAGAGAGAGAGAGAGAGAGAGGACATTTCGAGAGCGTAGGAACGAGAAAGATTTAACAAATTTTGTTTCCTTCTTTTTTTGTTTTCTGTTTCCCTACTGACTAATTCAACTACAACGTTAACACGATCGATATCGATTATAGAAACGAATATTTTGGATTGTAATAAAAATGCGAAAGAAAGACGAAGATAAAATTTACGATATAATACTATGACAAATGGTGCGTGTGCATGTATATACATCAATCACACACACACACACACACACACACACACACACACACACACACACACACACACACACACACACACACACACACACACACACACACACACACACACACACACACACACACACACACACACACACACACATGTGTATGTATGTATGTATGTATGTATGTATGTATGTATGTATGTATGTATGTATGTATGTATGTATGTATGTATGTATGTATGTATGTATGTATGTATGTATGTATGTATGTATGTATGTATGTGTATATATATATATATATATATATATATATATATACACACCTACCACTGTTTAATCGTATGCACATTATGTCAGATTAGACGTGCTCTCGAAAATTAATATCACACGGTACTCCTCGCTACGCATCGCGCTCTCCACTTAACGTCCGCTGATATTCCTTCCTATCTCGTGTAAACAGCCGCGAAGAACTCGCACGACGCAGCCTGGAATCTCCCTTTAACGGGGGCGGGGAGGGTGGGGAGGGTTACGGTATCCCTACTAACGTCACACAAAATCGTCATCGCTACCACCGTCGCCAACGTCATCGTTCTCGTCATTGAAAGAGACAACGTTAACTTTATGCAATGGGTACATCGGTCTACTATACACACACGCACGCACACACTCGCACGCACATATACACCATTCTCTCTATAAGATGGGGAACATCTGACGTATTTCCTTATGTATGACCGACAACACGCAAATAAAGCTTACGAGGCAAGCTTCGAAGTGGATTGGACGAGATGAGAATCAAGATTACCATAGAGAATCGGTTGAAATAGCAAATAATGTTAGAACTGACGGAATAGTTTAAACCCTTATCCCTTCTCTTCCTCCTCCTCCTCCTCCTCCTCATCCTCCTCCTCCTCATCCTCCTCCTCCTCATGCTCCTCTTTCTCCCCCTACTTCTCCTTCTCCTCCTCTTATTATCGTTGAAACAGTATCGTTTAATAATACTCTGAAACATTCGAAATTAATCGTGGATATTCTCATAAATCCTCAATTCGTTCGATTGTGGAGATAAAGAGGATCTAATAATTTATCTACCTACCTGAACGGATTATCTAAAAGCGATAGGATCGGTAAGTTTTATCGGTGATAGTTAAATATATCCTAAAGATTTGCCTACTCGTTCTTTCTTACGTTTACGTAAAATAAATTATCGTGTCGGATAATATGATTTTCCCTAATTTTCTCTCTTTGGGGGGAGAGGGGGGGGAGGGGTGGGGAGGAAGAAAAAAGAAAGAGAGCGAGAAAGAGGGGGAAAGAAAAAACACAGAAAGAAGAGAAAAAGAAAAAGAAGAAGGAAGAAAGAAGCGGGATAATTCGTTCGTTTTTTTTTTTTTTTTTTTTCTAAATCCACGAGGACGATGAAAGATCGCGAAGAAATGAACACGATATATGTACCTATACTTAAGTGAAACGGATTTAAAACTGGCGTTGAAAATTGCTGGCCAGATTTTCATAAAAATCTCACCGATCGAGAATGAAAAGTTAATTTATCGTCTCTCTCTCTCTCTCTCTCTCTCTCTCTCTCTCTCTCTCTCTCTCTCTCTCTCTCTGTTTTTTTTTTCATTCTCTTTTATACCAGGTCAGTTGAGAACACTCGAGCCGAGCGAAGAGATGAGAGATTGGACGATTAATAACACGAAGCCGTCTCTTTCGACGAAATAATTGCCCGGACCGTAAATTCATCGTAATTTGCTTCGACCTTTTTTTCTTCTTTTCTTTTTTTTCCTTTTTTTTTCCTTTTCTTTCCTTTCTTTTTCTTTTTTTTTTTTTTGTTTCCGCTCGGCAATGATTTTTCAGATAACGCGATATTCATTTCAATTTCTCGTGTTCACGTACGTTTAGGATATATTCTTGAACGTTTGAAAACATTTAATTTATTTGTTGATCCCACCTACCTACCTACCTACCTACCTACCTACCTACCTACCTACCTACCTATTCCCTACCCTCTTTACTGCTTACCTATCCATTTCTCCATACCTATCATCCTCCACCGATAGAGATAGTAATATCGACGGAGTACATTTCTCAAATGGGGATGATTCATAAAGTGAATTTGGCTTCTCTGCTATTTTCTTTTTTTTTTTTCTTCTTCTTCTTCTTCTTCTTCTTCTTCTTCTTCCTCCTCCTCTATACTTGTTTCTTTCGTTTCGGAGAGCAGTACGATATTTTCCATTTAATCGAGCGAGAGCAAGCAAGCGAGCAAGCGAATTTCAATAATGTAATTGAAAAATGCTTTAGTTCCTTTCGAACTTACTTGATATACCTATTTACAACATTTTCCTTTTCTTTGTTGTTTTCTTTACTTTTTTCTTATTTATTTACTTTTCTTCCTTTTTTTTTTTTTTTTGTAAATCTTTCTTACTTTCATTTCACCTTTCTTTGTTCCACTTCTTCCTTTTTCATCGGACTTATTAATGACGAAACCAAAGAAAGGAGGAGCTCGAAATGTATGTAAAAAAAAAAAAAAAAAAAAAAGAGAGAGAGAGAGAGAGAAAAGAATAAAAATAAGTTCAATAAGACGTTTACTCTTTTGGTGGTGTAATCGAAGATCGCCAAATGGGGACGTCTCTTACGCGTTGTTTACGAAATTTTCATCGAATAAAATCCGTTCATGAGGATTCCACTTATTATTTTGTAATTGCATCGAAATGTAAATATTATTAACTGTGTTAAGAAAATAGTACGCACGACATGTCGAAGATCGGCTCCCGAATTTCGACGGGTAAATAGCGTTTGGTGAGGGTCCCAATAGAGGATGGGAGAGGGATGAGGAGTAAGGGAGAGAGAGAGAGAGAGAGAGAGAGGGTGTCCGTTATTCAAAACATACATTTTACATACAATACATACATACACACATATATACTTACTTGCGAAAAAAAAAATATATATATATATATATATATATAAAGCGCATAAATGCGTACGTAGTGTACGTATTTCGCCATCTCCAACAAAATTTTTTTCACGAATTTTTCGCGACGAAACAAAAAGAGACCTTGAGAATACCCAGCATGAGTTATCCTTTATCTTTACATTTCCTCCCCATTCGAGTCACTCCTCACTTCGCTCAACTACCCCCTCCTCCCCTCCCCCCTCCTTTTCCTCTGACTATCCAACTACCCCTGACGAAAATTTCTCTCGAAATAGGCATCGATCTTAGAAAAATGTCACTTGGATTTCTTCTTACGTATTGGTCGATAGTCGAATAAAAAATATGCAAAAGGAGACGGGAAAAGAACGAAGGAACGTAAATCTTGGTAGGTAAATTCATCCCTTTTCGTGTCGTAAAGGAGACACGCACACACACACATACACACAAATGCACGCACACAAGCACATACATACGTATATATATATACATACACGTATTTAGACACATACACCACGTCGCTGTATAGTAAGGTACTATCTTCTCGGCCGATGTCCACGGCGCCATTTTTGTTCCATTTCTCGTTGATCCCCTCCCCCTCCCTCCCTTCCCCTCCCCCTCTACCACCCTCCCTTGGTCCTTTTTATTTCTTTCTGTTTCCCTCTCACTCTCTTTCTCTCTTTTCTTTTTTGTTATTTTTTTTTCTTTTTTTTTTTTTTTCTATCCGCGCCTAGCGATGTACCGTCGAGTCGAACCAAAAGGGGATCGGAAACAGGAGGGTATGGTAGGGAAGAACTGTTTCGCATAAGAGCGGGAACGGAACGTGATTTACGGGTCGAAAATAGAGGCGCGCAAGTGAAAAGCTTTTAGTCCTTGGTACGTCGGCAAATATGTGACTAACCCGGAGCTGGCGCATCGCATCGCATCGTATCGCATCGCATCGCATCGCATCACACCGCACCCCACCCCACCGCACAGCATTGCGATGCGAGCAGGTCAGCAGCACCAGCTTTCATCCACCTGTGTAATCGTTTCTCTCTCTCTCTCTCTCTCTCTCTCTCTCTCTCTGTGTCCTCCTTATCGCTCACCTCTCTCTATCTATCCATCTTTCTCACCCTCCCTATCACCCTTACTCTCTCACACGCAGAGAGTTTCTCATCTCGAGAGCTTACGACCGAAATCGTGCCACACATTTCCTTCCAACGGCCCTCCTCGTCCGATTCCGAACGTTACATAAGCCCGTTTATATCGTCAACCAAGAAAATTAATTCTGTTGATATCGTCGGGATCATTATTATAACGCGCGATACGTAAAGTTATTAAACGTTTACGTTCGCGTACAGAATGAGTGCCAATAATTATCATCGTTTGATCGAATATTTTCTCTTAGTTTTCGCATTTATTGCGAAAAGAAAAAGAAAAGGAAAGGAAAAAAGGAATCGTTATAGAAGCAAAATGGTTGCGTCGTTTCAACGGAGGGGAGAGGGGTGGTGGTGGTGGTGGTGGTACGTATGACGAACGAAAGAATTTTTTCTCAAGGTCATCGATTTTTTCTTTTCTCTTTTTTCCCGTTTCTTTTTTCTTTTTTTTTTTTTTTTTTCAAACGAAAGCCCTGCGAATACTTTCGTACGAATCGATTAATCGTGCCATCCCAAATAAAAATGTCCACGAAATGATTGATTCGCGAGGATAGGTAAACATATTTTGGAAAAGGAAAAAAAAAAAAAAAGGAAGGAAAACATGGCCGATGATCCGTGCAACCGTGCAAAAAAAATCCATCTTCCTTTCTTTTTATTTTTCTCGCTTGTTTCTTGTCTCTTTTCTTTTTTCCTTTTTTATTCGATTGAAGTTAATTAAAAAAAAAAAAAAAAAAAAAAGAAAGAAAGAAAGAAAGAAAATATGTAAGAGGACGAAAGATGTAAGCTCGAATTGTAATTACATATTCGCGATTATATTAGGGCGTCCCCTAAGTTTCCTCCGAGCCACGCTTGTTGTTGTTCTTTTTTCAAAAATGCAAAAATGCATGTCTCTCTATTGTGTAACAATATTGAACGATATCATATTTGAGATGGCAACAGTTACGCGACTACTCCAACCCATATACGTTATCCTATTTCGAATATATATATAAATTTAATAATAACAAATAAGCACTCGACGATGTATTAATTTCCTGTTTATATGTTACATATCACATAGGAGACGTTGTTGTCGAAATGCGTTGATGAAACTTTTGATAGTGGTTAAAGTAAAAATAATACTAAAAAAAAAAAAAAAAAAAAGAAAAGAAAAAAGAAAAGAAATATTTGAATACCCACGTAAAGGTAGACGCGTTTTCAAAAGATTTTATTGTTCCCTCTTATCGTATAAAGCAGCGGAGATTCTTTTTTTACCCTTTTTCATCCCCTTTCTCTCCTTCTGTCTATTTCTCTCTCTCTCTCTCTCTCTCTCTCTCTCTCTCTCTCTCTCTCTCTCTCTCTCTCTCTCTCTCTCTCTCTCTCTTATTACTATTTTCTGTTTTTATTTTTGTTTTGTTTTCTTTTTCTTTTCTTTTTTAAACAGACGTAACACCCTACATAACGACGTATGAGCGAACACAGTTCTCTTTCTCTCATACGCCTTTCAACGCGTTTCTCAATGTTTCCTCGAGCGCGTTTTACCATCCACGAATATTTTGAGTGTATCTATTCTTGTATATGCCACGGGTACGCGTCCACTCATTGTTTTATCACAGTTGCCTCTTTTATGATTCTCTTTACACGCACGCACGCGAGGGACATTGTCCAGGAGGATAATAAAAACTTGTTTTCTCTCTGTCTAACCCTTTTTCTCTTTCTCTTTCTCTTTTTCTCTTTCGTCGAATATATATATATATATATATATATATATATATATATATATATATATATTTGTGTATATATATGTATATACACTACGTCTTTTCATTTGTCTTGCTTGCTTCACAACGAGAAACGAAGCTAATTTAAAAATTGCAAAGAATCCCTTGACGCTACCGTGTATATGTTTTGTGTGTGTGTGTGCATGCATACATGTGTGCATAATGTATGTATACATACATCAAGCGAATTAGTCAAATCTTGGTCGAAAATAAAGTTTCGTTAGGGGTTACATTGAAAACAACGTGATTAGAAACAATAACAGGGCGAACGAATGAAAGCCTGGAAAAAAACGAATGTTATTATTATAATTATTATTATTATTATTTTTTTTTTCTTTATTATTATTATCATCATCATCATCATCAATGTTATTGTTATTACAGTATAAAATTGCTGCTGTAGGTCATTTGGAAAACGACGTTTCATTTTACCTTCTCTATATTCTTCTTTTCATTTTCACTTCCGTGTAGCAATTTTTAAATGACAACCGAAAGGGTAAAAAAGGAATAAAATGAAATATTTATAAAATAAGAAGAAAAAACAAAGCACAAAAAACAAAAGAAAGAAAAAGAGGCACACGCGGATAATAAAAAAAAAAAAAAAAAAAAAAAAAAAAATAAAATAAAAAATTGATACATATAAAACGTATAGATGTACGCATACATACATACATACATACATACATACATACATACATACGTACATGCATATATGCATGCATGCACACATATAACGTAACGAAGTCGGATAACGCATAGTTTATTTGTCCATAGGCAGTGACGTTGTTTGGTAAATGTATTCTCATATAAGCGGATTGATTTCAATCACTTCGCTTCTTCCCTCTACCTTTTCCTAGTTTATTTTTTTTTGCCGATTTTTTGTTTCGTTTCGTTTCGTTTCGTTTTTATTTTGTCTTCCGTTCTTTTTTTTTTTGTTTTTGTTTTCTCTCTTTTTTTTTTTTTTTATTCTTTGTTCGCTTCTCTTTTTCCGTTTTTTAATCCAAGCGCCGCCCGCCGGGTTCTTCGCCGTCGGTCGAATAAAACAGTATTTCGGTATTTCCGAGCGGGGGTGCCTTTCAATCGGTTCGTTTGCCCGCTCGATTTCCACGTTACTATGGTTCGGCATCGGCGATGCGTGGATTAGTTTGTAATACGAAAAGAGTGGCCCGTTCGGAAAGAGGAGAAAGAGAAGAGAGAATGCTATATACTGCTTTGGAACCTGAACAGTGAGAGAGAGAGAGAGAGAGAGAGAGAGA
>OU964961.1:9510213-9515213 GCA_918808275.2 Dolichovespula sylvestris
ACGTAAATAGTGCTAAAACAACATTTCCCACTATCCGTACTCTTCACTCATATTGCCATTCCGATGCCTTCGGATATGTAATTACAGTCTCTCTCTCTCTCTCTCTCTCTCTCTCTCTCTCTCTCTCTCTCTCTCTATTTTTTTTCTCACAATCTCGATGAAAAATTTTTATATAATGATTTTTGAATTTATTTCGGACTCGAAATAATCTTCGGAAGATTTTTACTCGACTATCTTCAAGAATAAAGTTCGGACCTCGACGAATAATGAAGAATAGATTGAAAAAATGATTATGCTGTCAATAGTTTTATGAAAACATTTTTTTTTTTTTTAATTATTTTTACTCCAATCATATTGTCCTTTCGATGTCATCCGATATGTAATTACAGTGTTACTCTATGTCTCTCTCTCTTTCTCTCTTTCTCTCGCATTCACACGCACGTACATGTTCGCGCACGTGATCTCGGTAAGGTATTCTAGTATAATAATTTTTAAATTTATTTCTCAATTTTCGCAAAAATGTTAATGACTTGCCCAACGTTAAAGCTATAGTCGACAAATCATCGAATAATTAGAGAAAGAGATTAGGTTACTGGTGTTGCTAAAACCACATTTCCCCATTAACTTTACTCCACTCGTATTGCTTTTCCGATGCATTCGGATATGTAATTACAGTTTCTCTCGTTTCCTCTTTCACTCTCTCTCTCTCTCTCTCTCTCTCTCTCTCTCTCTCTCTCTCTCCCCCTCTCGCACGCGCGTGCAATCTCGGTAAAAATTTCTAATATATACAATAATTTTGAAATTTATTTCTCATCTTTCGCAAAACGTATTAATAACTTTATCTACGATAAAAAATAGACGTCCACAAATCATCGAATAAATAGAGAAAGGTATTATGTTAGATTAGAAATTATGTTAATACTAAAATAATATTTTCCATTGTCTTTATTCAAACCGTATCGCATTTTCGATGCCTATGAATATGTAATTACAATTTCTCTCTCTCTCTCTCTCTCTCTCTCTCTCTCTCTCTCTCTCCTTCTATTTTTAAATAAAAGAAATTCAAATATAATAATTTTCGAATGTACAACATTTCTCACTTTTCGTAGAAACGAGTTTAATATAACTGTTTCTGAATGATAAAATAGGTCACGCTGACACAAATCATCGAACAAATAGAGAAAGAGATAATGTTACTGTCGTTTAATTCAATTTAAACGGACTATTAGTAACGTGGCCGAGGAAAAATGTTATATCTACTTCGTTGAAGTAGGTAATGTGTATCACCGTAGTTTCCCGTACGTACGAATTTTCACAGTAGTCGGCTTACGGTGGCAATAAATATGAGTGTTTCGTGGAATTACTACGGTGCTTTAGCTGTCAGGAACAATGCGCTTGCATTACACGGTAAAGCTCGCTGTATCATCGAACACTTTTTCTGATGGTAACCAGAATTGGTTGGCATACGATTCCCACGTCGATTTGACAACGAAATGGTCATTACCGGAATGGCGTTTCCTCGATGAGAACGAATAATTTTTCTTCCCCCTTTCCTTCCTTGCTTCTTTTTTTTCTCCTTGCCCCTTTTTTTCCCTCCTCCACCCCCTTTTTCTCTTCCCTTCTTTTCGCTTCCTTTCCCGAAGGTCTCGTTTTATTTCAAACCAATCCAAAACAACGTGAATTTTTTTTTCTTTCTTTCTTTCTTTTTTTTTTCTTTTTTTTTTTTTTACCGACGATGCAACAATTCGATTGGCCACAATTCGATTGCCAACAATTCGATTGGCAATAACTCTTTTCCTTTTTCTTTTTCCTTTATTTTCTTCGTTTATGCTCAAAGTCGATGCGAACAAATTTTTTGTTCTCGAAGACGAAAAAGAAGAAGAAGAAGAAGAAGAAGAAGAAGAAGAAGAAGACGAAGAAGAAGAGAAAGAAGAAATTAAAGATTTGAAAGAAGACTTGAACAAAAAAGAAAAAGCGAGAAAATTCATTTACACAAATTCATGCATACTTATAATGAAACGAAGTCTTCCCTTCTCTCTCTCTCTCTCTCTCTCTCTCTCTCTCTCTCTCTCTCTCTGTCTCTTTCTGTCCCTTCCTCTGTTTCTATCTTTGTCTCTTTGTTTCTCTTTATCTATCTATCTATCTATCTATCTATCTCTCGTTCGAATCGATCTTTAATAAAGCTCGTTCTTTGAACAATACGTAAGCGCTTGTAGAGACAGTAGAAAACTTTGAAACAATGGAGCCCGAGCCGTTACTTCGAGAGCTTTAATGGCCACTTCAATCGAGTTTGCGGGTTCTCCTAGTTCTGCGGTACCGAACGGTAAGAAGAAAAGAAGAAAGGGGGAAAGGAAAAAGCGAGATCCAATTTACTCGTAATCGCGTCACCGTTTTCAAGCAGATTAATCTTTCGTCGCTTCTCTTTCTTTCCTAACAACTTTTCCTATTTCCTACCTACCCATGGTATTGTCTCTCTTATTCCACGTCATCGGCTACCGATTATGGTACATTTATTAAACAGTTCGAGAAACAAGAATTCCCATTTCCTTTTACCATAATCATAATTATAACAACAATAATAATAATAATAATAGTAATAATAATAATATTAGGCGTACAACTTTGCTTTCGCCGTCCCCCCCCCATCCCCTCCCCTCCCCCGAAATTCGAGGCTTTGTAAAAATATTGGTTATACGTTTATGATTCGAAGTATTGTCCATCGCCCGCCATTACTTTCTCCCATCTTCCGGGCAGCGTACGAATACCGCGTTAGAAAAGTCGTCATTTTTTAAAGCGATCCACGAAAGAAAAACTTCGGAAGCAAAGTTGTACACCTAACAATAATAATAAGAAGAAGTACAACAACAACAACAATAATAATAATACTTTCGTTCGTGATATACATACATACATACGTACATATATATACATATAACATACATATATATATAACATATACATACATATATATATATATAACATGTACATATATATATATATATATATATATATATATATAACATACATATTTTGTTCTCTTTTCTTTTTTCTCTCGTATCGATATAATTGGATCTAACATAAAATGAAAACGATTCTTTTCTCCACTTGTACGCTTTCCTCGTTTCTCATATTCCTATGTAATGGGAAAAACTCACGTGGAGGTCGCGCGATCGTTTATTTTCATGACTCCTCTCAATCTCTCTTTCTCTCAATCTCTCTTTCTCTCTCTCTCTCTCTCTCTCTCTCTCTCTCTCTCTCTCTTTCTTACTTTTCTACCGCAATGCCTTTAGAATCCAATCGACTTCTAGGACATAGTGCATACGTATACATAACGAGAGAGACAAAGATAGAGATAGAGAGAGAGAGACAGAGACAGATAGAGAGAGAGAGAGAGAGAGAGAGAGATTCACGTATCATCGACGCGTCGTCACCGTAGATATTCAGGGAAACTTTTTTACGAACACCACTCGACCCTCTTTTTCCATTCGACGGCTTTTCAATTTTTGTAAAAGTGGCCCCGTCTTTTAGTCCTCTCTCTCTCTCTCTCTCTCTCTCTCTCTCTCTCTCTCTTTCTCACTCTACTCGAAACCACTATACCAGTAGTAAACACTCGAAAGAGGAGGGATGGTGTGCGAGCACCAGCGACGACGTCGATGAGAAGAGGGGTCTGGTAGGGCCAAGCAACGTGGTACGGCGTTATGAATAGCAAAACCGGCTGGAATCTGGGTCAACTTCTGGTAGGAAAATCGGTTTGTAGACAGAGAGAGAGAGAGAGAGAGAGAAAGAGAGAAAGAGAGAGAGAGAGAGAGAGAGAGAGAGAGAGAGAGAGAAGGCTACCGACAGATATTAAAGGTCCCGACGTTTGCCGTCTCCCAGAGTCTCTTAATGCCTCTTAATTAACGTCGACAGGAGAGAATGAAAAAGGAAGAGAGAAAGAGAAAGATAGAAAGATAGAGAGAGAGAGAGAGAGAGAGAGAGAGAGAGATATTCCTTCTCGTGTGCATCCCTTACCACCTTACCACCTTGCTAACAGCCTGCGGAAATTGCTGTGGTTATACTGAGAATGAAAGAGAAAGAGAGAGGGAAAGAGAGAAAGAGAAAGAGAGAGATAGAGAGAGAGAGAGAGAGAGAGAGAGAGAGAGAGAGAGAGTGGCAGATCGCAAGGAGGAAGATTTACGAAGCTCGTCCTTTTCATTAATTCGTGGCTCCTTAGTCTACTACGAGTAAACATCCTCTTAAAGGGGAGAGTGAGAGATTGAGAGAAAGAAAGAGAGTGAGTGAGAGAGAGAGAGAGAGAGAGAGGGAGGGATATATATATATATATATATATATATATATATATATATATATATGAGCAAAATAACGTCTGTGCGATATCGTTAGACGTTCTCCTATAGGTATGTACGTCTTTCGAGTTACTGAAAGCTCGTTAATTATACTTAATTAACTTTCAAGCGTTGGATGATGCATTATGGAAAATCGATTCTGCAAACCTGAGGTATCATCTGTTCCGGTATAAATAGATAGATAGATAGTTCTAATTATCTCTCTCTCTCTCTCTCTCTCTCTCTCTCTATATATATATATATATATATATATATATATATATATATATATCTTTCTGTTGTATATCTTTCTGTTTCTTTCATTCCTCTCACTCTCAATCTATATAACGAGGTAATCTGATGTAATAATCGATAATTGATCTCTTCTTATTTTTCTTCCTCTCCTTTATTCTTCACACTTTAATGATATTTATCGATATAATTTTCATCGCTTCCGACGAAATTTTTTTTGTCTTCTTCTCGTTCTTTCTTTCGTCTTTCTTTTTTCTTCGTCATTTTCCCCACTCTCAAAGAACAAACAATAATTAGCTGCGATTTGTTACGTGAAACAGAACAATAAAGGGAAGGGGATGAAGAAGTAAATAAAAAGAAAAAAAAAAAAAGAACAAGAAAAAAAGAAAAAGTAAAAGAACAAAAAAGAGAAATGAAGAAGGC
>OU964961.1:9522713-9627713 GCA_918808275.2 Dolichovespula sylvestris
ATGTACTAAAGTTTTAAATAAAAGTAGGCCATCAGTTCTGGAACTACCCTAATTACGAAAGTTTTAACTTTTCTTTTTTATTTATTTATTTATTTATTTATTTTATTTATATATTTTTTAAGTTAAACTCGATCTCTCTTTTCGTTGTTGATTTTCTCTCTCTCTCTCTCTCTCTCTCTCTCTCTCTCTCTCACTCTCTCTCTCTTTCTATCGTCCGAAATATTTCTTCAAGCTTCACCTAACTAGTCCAACGTCCCTTTTTGTATTTCAGTTAGTATCAAAAGGATTCCCAAGCTCTCTATCTGCCTCGCCAATTGCCTCAACAAAATGAGAAACGTCGACTCGTGCTAATTAGCACAGGGCGAGGATGTTGCCGGACTCTGGGCACGTCCTTCGTGACAATAATTATTGCGAGTATTCCATCATCCCATCTTTTTAGAGAAAACGAGAGAGAGAGAGAGAGAGAAAGAGAGAGAATAAATGATAAACAGACTTTACGTTTGCCGACTCCATGGGCGATGAAAGTTTAGAGATTTAACTCTGGCCATCCTCTGTATCTTCCTTCTTCCTTTTAGCATATTAATGAAATCTTTTAATTGCAAGAGACATTGCATTTGTCATTTGAATAAAATAACATTGGTATCGTTTAAATCAAATCTACATTTAGATCGTTTTAACTATCCCGATGGAATAGGTATGCGCCGTCTAAAGTTTTCTTTTCGTTCGTTAATCCTTGCTCGAAAATGTTAATATCTCTAACCAACTACTGTTTCTAATATAATTGACAGTAGACGAAAATTATGTTGAATTAAGGAAGGAAATAGGTGATCGATCGATCGATCGTCCCGAAATCGAGAGAAAACATACGAAACGTTGTTGGGATGGGAACAACAAGGCCACGCAACAAAGTTCTTTGGTGCATGTCTGTTTATGCATAGTATGTAAGGGAGTAGTGGTATATGTCAACTATGGTCAGCCGTACGACGGTGTGACGGAGCATTGTGTGCGGTTTCCTATGACAAACATCGCAAGAGGACGATGCCGAGAGCGTAACGGCAGGCAGCCACCTCTGCTGAACATCGGCCAGCGGTAGACGCGTTTACTTTACGTGCTCTATGCTGTGTAGTAAGCGCCAATTCGATGCTAAACTATGGTTAATCAAGCGTTCCAGAATCCGAACGCTTTGTGCATGCTTGATAACTAAGCCAAGCATCGAATTCGAATCGTCATCGATTATATTAGGAGACCAGGAAACGCCCTCGCAAACGTTCTTGACGATGACGAAAGAACAAAACGAAACGATAGGAACGATAGGAATAGAACTAAAGTACGATCGCTCATTTTTTATCCCTTTTATTAATCCTTTCGGCTTTGTGCTCCCCCCCCCCCCCCTCCTCTCTCTCTCTCTCTCTTTTTCTCTCTAAACGACTCTTCGCGAAACAACAAGATCAACGAGAACGTTGCCGAGCTCCATATCGATTAGTCTCACACCCCTCAATCCCCTCCCCCAATCCTCACCTCTCCATTCTGTACATTAACGCCGGATGCAATATGCATTTTGAGCTCCGTCACGCGAGATAAACGGCTGCTCGTTCGAGTCGAAGGCATTTATGGTTGGCCTCCGGATGCGTCCAAGCAAATTTCATCGGCGATAAGCCAATCGAATCGTCAGAAACTTATCGGATTTACTTAGGACGATTATCTTTCGATATTAGATAATAGAAACTGTTTAAAAAAAAAAGAGAGAGAGAGAGAGAGAGAGAGAAAGAGACAGAATGAAAAGAAAGGAAAACGAAAAAGAAAGATGGAAAAGAAAGGAACGATCGCATGATCAAAATCTTACGAAAGAAATCTTACGAACCGATAAAATCTACTTCACTCGTACCCGTTATCGACGAAGACGAAAACAAAAAAAAAAAACAATCTTTTTATTATTAATTAAATGTTTTCCCAACCTCCCTTCCCCCTCTTCAACTTTCTCTATCCCCTAAACCCTTCTCTCATGTGCCCCGGCACTTTAGATGCTCCGTCATCTACGTCAAAGCATTTCGTGAATGCGGTTACCACGTGGCTTCACCTGCGTACTACCAAGGGAATTTAATTTTGCGAAATTGGGTCGCGCACGTAATGTCGCAATATTAAAATAATTCATCCTTTCGTGTTGTCGTTCGAAATCCTTTACTTTTTGCTAAGTAAAACTCTTCTCTAATGAGAAACCATTTCCGACATTTTCTTTCTTTTTCATCTTTCTCGAGCACTCGAATTTTCATAAATGAAATCAACCCTTTGATTATATACCTTCGATAGACTTACACGAGATCTTACGAGTCTTGCTCGTTTTAGCGCGAAAAAAAAATAAAGAAAAAAAAAGAAACGAAAATGAATGAAAATCGAAAAAAAAGCAAATAATAATAATCGTAATAATAATAATAATAATAATAATAATAATAATAATAATAATAATAATAATAGTCACCGATTTTATTTATTCCTCCCCGTAAAAGGGATGGAAAATAATTGACGTTCTATGCTCTTTTAACTCGCCGAAGTTCTGTAATTCTTAGGCTAAGGATGATATTTTTTTTTCGTTTTAATGAGACGCCCGGATTGCGCTCGAAGAAAAAGTAACGAAAGAGAACGAAAGGGGATCACGTAAACTACCGTCTTATTATCATCAATCCGAATGTTAACTTCTTTCCTCGTCGGCTCTCCCCCTCCCCAAACCATCCACACCCTATCGCCACTCGCCACCATCCCTATTCCTTTCCCTTCCCGTTCTTGTACGATGAATACGGGGTTGAATTACTTAGCATCCTGAGGAACACGCCTAGGTATTCCTTCGAGCAAGCATCGAATCCTAGCACGTACGAGGAGGACATAAATCTGACAGTCGTAGGAATCTATGAACAAAAGTGGAGCCACTTACACGCGCGTAAAGTAAAATTTATGGGAGGCGTGGGAATATAAATGTGCGGCGTATCATAAATTCCGTTGGTCCAAGAACGAGAACTGCGGTCCCGCGTTTCCGAGCAAACGCGGCAAAGCACGAATATACTAACGATATTGTTCGAGGCATCCACGAGGCGAAGCCTTGTCCTCCTGCCTTTCATTCTCTCTCTGGAGAGAGAGAGAGAGAGAGAAAGAGAGAGAACAACGATTTATTTTATCGGCCACTACGTCTCTCGGACCCATGGGATCACCCGCAAATCACTGGCTCCGTGTGTATACCTCCTATACCGTTATCAAACGCTTCTCGTTGCTTCCTTTTTCTTTTCCTTTTTTTATCTTTTTATTTCTTTCTTTCTTTTTTTTTTTTTTTTTTTTTTTTTTTTTTTTTTTTCTTTTTTTTTTTTTTTTTTTTTTTTTTTTTTTTTTACTTTCATTACCCTATTCATTGCAAAAGCGTAATAAATACAACCAACTCGAAGGTTATAACCTCGGAGATTAAGAACTTGATACGAGATGACAATTAAAATTGATTTTTATTTATTCGTATTACCCGAGTTTCACCAATGTCACTTGTGCGAAATTGTATGAACATGGGAATAAAATCTCTTTTTAAAATTAATATAATATAATAATTTAATTATTATTCGAGCCCGTCCGAATGACGTCGTCATATTTCGTCGTCGTCATCGGTATATGAAACATCGTTTTCATTCAAATTACACATAACATCAAATTGACACTCTTCCTCGCTACTCGGGTATAAATCTTTCATCGTTGACAATGGACATGGCATATTCTTTGGACAATTTGGCAAATATACAACACGTTCTTGATGCATAAGAAGAATGCTTGGTCCTTGAGATTTGCAACTAAAATAAATAAGATAGTTTTTATATGTATGAAGAATATGAGAATGATAATGAAGGATAAGTATACTTACTCGTATAAAACAAAAGCTATGTTTGACGCAAAAGCGTCTATGTACGTTGTTCTCCAAGCTCTGTTATCTACGTGTAATCGAAATGAATTGTGCGTTAATGGAACCTCGTCTCGTGTCACTCCTAATCGTGCTAATAATTTAAGGATAGTTCCAGAATGCGTAAAATATATCGATGCCAATCTGTCGTTGTCTTCCCTTTGAACGATGATATCAATTATAAAATACTATATAAAACGATAATGATATAATAGTTTATATATAATTCTTACGAGAAGAAGTTAAAAATATCCAACAAAACTACACATGCTTGTTCATAAGTGATCTTGTATCCGTATCCGTCGATCCAATAATATTCTATATCACTTGCGAATTCAAGGACCTGTAAATATTTAAATTTATATTAATATATCTTTAAAAAAAAAATTATATTAATATAAATTATAAATATTTCATCTATTGTTTGTACCTTGAAATCATCCAATGACAATAGTTCGCACCAAGGTGAATCTGCATCCTTGTACCATGCAGTTTCAAAGGCACACATGGCATAAATCAAATTTACAGTGTCTGAAACATCAAATTTGCAATATTTTTCATGTAAATTGTCATGCTATTCAGAGTAATATCCAATTTCAAAGATCGCTATCGCACATGCATATGTAAACATTTCACAAAAGTGCAATTAGACTGATGATGTTTAACGATCGTTAAGAATGGATATAAAGAAATAAGAAAACCATAACACAATAATTATTAAATGCAAACCATAATTGACTCGATGACCAATTCTTTTTGAAACACTTTTCACTGTAGTTACCATAAGTTCACTTTTCAAAAATCTTTCTTTCTCTATGTGCGCAGATTTATTTTTTGAAACTTCATTACGCCAACGAGTACAAAGTTTATAAAACTAAAAAATGAAGTGAAATGTTTTTTATACGTACATCCAATAAGAGAAATATATATATAGATATATATATTGTTCTATAATTACAATTACCCTTAGAATAGGATCTTTATGCTTTGGTTTTGGATATCGAACATTTTGACTATTTTGCCAACCGAATAAACCGGCAGCAAAATGTTTAGCACTTTCTTCTGTTCTTTGTGTTGCAGTATATTTCAACTACAAATTAAATAATTAAAGCTATATTAAATATAACTTATAAAAATCACAAATATAAGTACAGAGTATAAATACCTTATAAGATCCTTTATTATATGTTTCTGGCATAATAGTAGGAAATCTAGATTGATATCTCTCGCCAAGATCAATCATTTCATTCTCTCCTTCCTTTGCGAGATTCATCATATCATTCTTCGTGAATCCTAACTTCCAATTATTTAATTTAATTATAGTATCATGAGTTAAATTGGTTTTATTCATTTTATAATTATTTAATATAATCTTCCGTAATTCTGGCAGATCCTTTATCATATGAGGTACATTTTTCTTTCCGGGATATCTTGTGCCATGCCTTAAGACTAACCAAATTTTTTTTGGTTCACATCCTGATATAAATAGAACAAAAAATAAAGTACATTGAACATATTATTAATTATTATCAACTAATTAAAATATACATACCTGGATATTCGATAGGTGTATCGTTTTGATAACCTATAAATCTGTAAGGCGTTTTTGATCCCAGCCTGCATCTATAATTATCATTTTGTAAAAAACAATCATATGCAAAGCAAACGATATTTGTTATTAAAAATATAAAAATGATACGTAAATCCAGTATCATTTTATATATATACATATATATGCTTTTTAATCATCAATTTGTTGCAGAAAGTAACTCGGGGAAAGCACATATGGAATATATAATGTGTAAAATCTTAAAATCCATTTCGAAAAATATAGATTATTATCTTTATCTTTATTACTGATTATCAGAAAAAAACTATATTATTATCTTTATATCTATCAAAACTGATTAGAAGAAATGAAATCATATTTAAAATTATGTTTGACAACTTTATTTAGGCGGAAGTTTATAAGCTTATTATAGATGACTCTGTATTGGCATTCTGTAATTGCAAAATTTCTTTATGCTTATTGTAGGTGTCTCTGATTGATAGAATTTCATAAAAATTTGTCTTAATGTCAATGCAATAATTAGTTATTTTCGAGTCATTTCGAGTATAGTAGTGTTAAAGCAAGTGTAATTATAAATAGACAGCATAGACAGTTTTTTTTTTTTTTTTTTTTTTTTTTTAATATGTAGGTATAATCCAATGGTACTATGTTTGTTTTATTTGAAAATATTTATCAGCGGAGAAGTAGGAATCCCGGTAACTTCAACTGGTGACGAGTGAACTGAATCTTCAACATATTGCACAACGTTTCACATTTGTAAGATCCGATTATTTTTGAACAAAATTGTTAATGTTCAACTCTTTTCAAAACGAAATATTTATTCTATATTTTATCCCATCTTTTGAGAACGTCTCAATCGTGGTAAACGTTTTATTCTTGCCGTAAACGTATTTAACATTGTTTTACGAAATTTTTTAAAATATCGACATATCATTTTTAGGTAAATAAATTCAAGTTCTTTATGCGTATGAAATATAAGGGGTTTTTTTCTTTTAGACATTTTACAGAATATATGTATATACAAATATATATCTTCGGTAATTAATCTGATATAATTTCAATATTTTAAGACTAATTTGATCTTTAATAGTTTATTGTTTTTTAATACTTTATAACACCCCCTCTGTATTCATTTTGTTTGTTTTATTTGGCAGTTAAGAAGCAAGTTATTTTTGTTGTATGACTTTAATACATTAGTATTTCAATGAACTATTTGTAAATCAATGATATATTAATTGTTTGTTTTCTTTATAATTTACAGTTTTTATTGTCTATTATCTAAGAAATCAAGATGCCTGAATTACCACGCATCACACGTACATTGCGAATGTTCACTAACTTAGATCGTACAAAAAAATTATTAGATCTTGCTCCTAATAATTTAATAAGAAAACGGGAAGAACAAACGAATAAATTAAAAAGGTAAGATAAAAATTATATGTTCTTCGTATTCATGTTTATGCATATATATATATATTTTTATACTTTTATAATTATAGCGGTTCGAGTTGGTTTGAATTATGTAAAATTGCCCCAAACATAATCTTACCTTCACTTAATAAGCTACATGATATTGCTAACAAGATTTTTAGTAAGTAATAAATTCTAATAACTTAAATTATATATTAAACCGATTGCATTTATCTATCTGCCTTTATTTTATAGATGGTCAATCTGCTGATGTTGTTAATGAATTTGCTATATTTACTCTGCGTCTATTGATAGAGTCAGATTGTATATCTCAAAAACAATTGGAACTTCTACGTCATGTTGCGAGTAATTTAACAAAACAAGATATAAATAATATTATGCAGGTATAATTCTTTATATATTATCAGTATTCTTTTATTTTTGTTGTTTTTATAATTTGATATAATTTTATAACATATGACAATTCAAATAATTGATTTATTTATGATTAGATAATTGCAGATATTCGTGAAAAATTAGACCAAGATACACTTACACATTTGATTAAATTAACCAATAATACTTCAAATTCTAATAGTTCCGAAATGAAATATTTTGGATCAAAACTTTCTTATAATTCGGCAAAAGTACTCTGGCCTGATACTGGTAGACTTCGTAATATGACAAATTTAGGACAACATATTGTATCATTTACCATGGCTTATGAAATAAAAGTTCCTCCATCAAACAAAAATGAGGTATTTTTAATATCTTATATGTAAAATAAATATTAAATTATTTATTAAATGTTAAGATAAATCTATAAGTTTTATATCGTTAATTGCTATTCCAGTGTTCATTGCAATTCAACAAGTCAGTATTTAAGAAAGGTTTACAAAATTGTTATAAGAAGTATTCAACAGAGATGACTTTGGAAAATTTTGGTTTGGTAATAATAACGATATTGGTAAATTCTGAAAACATTGAAAATGAATTGTTCGACTTATTAGGTTATGAACATATTGAATTCATACAGTATATTATTGAGCATAAAAAGACTATCATAAATTTGTATGGTACTCAAAAACCATCAAAGCAACTACCATCCGCTCAAGGACCAGTGATTAGTGGGCAAGTAACCGTACAATCTGAAATAGAGAAACAATTACTGAAGCAAGTTCGTAAAGAAGAAAAGAAATTTAACAAAATTTCGAGTAAAAGAGATGGAAAAACTGATGAAGAAAACATTACAATTGATCCAATCGAATTACGTTTAAAAAGAAAAGAAGCATTGACAGCAATGTCTACTCCAATTTTTCCCAAAAGAAATATAGTTTCAGAAAAAAAAGAAAATTACCCATTCGTCTTTGATTCTAAAGCAATTATGGAAAATATGGCAGGCTTAATTTCAGGACAAAAAGTTATGTTACCAGAAAATGTACAGATAAAAAACACAAACCAAGCGGAAGAAATCCATATACCTATTCCAAATTTACAAAGCAACGATATTCAAATTGATCCTGTTATGATTTCTTCCTTGGATGAAATTGGACAAATTGCTTTTACTGGCATAACATCATTAAATCGAATACAAAGTATAGTATTTAATGCGGCATATAACACGAATGAAAATTTATTAATTTGTGCTCCCACTGGAGCAGGTAAAACTAATGTTGCCATGCTAAGTATAATTCATGAAATAAGGCAACATATGACACAAGACGTTACACAAAATCTATTCAAAATTATTTATATAGCACCGATGAAAGCATTGGCAGCAGAAATGACTGCTAATTTTAGCAAAAGACTAAATCGTCTCGGTTTATCAGTACGTGAATTAACTGGTGATATGCAATTGACAAAATTAGAAATTCAACAAACTCATATGATAGTAACAACCCCTGAAAAATGGGATATTGTAACAAGGAAAGGTACAGGAGATATTGCTCTTACAAATATTGTGAAGCTATTAATTATAGATGAAGTTCATTTACTGCACGGCGATAGAGGTCCTGTAGTTGAAGCAATAGTTGCTAGAACATTGAGACAAGTAGAGACATCCCAAAGTATGATTCGTATAGTTGGACTTTCAGCAACATTACCAAATTATGTGGATGTTGCAAGATTTCTAAGGGTAAATCCTTACAAAGGTTTATTTTATTTTGACCATCGATTTCGTCCTGTTCCTTTGAGTCAAACATTCATTGGGATAAAAGCACAGAGACCAATTCTACAAATAGGACATATGGATGAAGCATGTTATGATAAAGTTATTGAAATGGTTCGTGAAGGACATCAAGTTATGGTCTTCGTACATGCTCGTAATGCCACCGTTAGAATGGCCACTGTAATCAGAGACTTGGCAATAAAAAACGAAACACAAAAATTATTTTTATCGGAGGAACAAGAAAAACTTGCAGGTAGAGCATTCAGTAAATCACGAAATAAATATCTTTCTGATTTATTTAGCAGCGGCTTGTCAGTTCATCATGCAGGCATGTTACGTTCAGATAGAAATCTCGTTGAAAAATATTTTTCTGAAGGCTTAATAAAAGTATTGGTTTGTACGTCTACCCTTGCTTGGGGTGTAAATTTGCCTGCACATGCCGTCATTATAAGAGGAACAGAAATATATGATTCCAAACATGGTACATATATTGATTTAAGCATACTTGATGTTCTGCAAATTTTTGGCCGTGCTGGCAGACCACAATTTGACACATCTGGTCATGCAGTCATAATTACAACTCATAATAAATTGTCACATTATTTGTCGCTTCTAACTAATCAGATACCCATTGAAAGTAGTTTTATAACTTATCTAGCGGATAATTTAAATGCAGAAATTGCATTGGGAACAATATCAAATGTAGAGGAAGCTGTTGAATGGTTAAGTTACACATATCTTTTTGTACGGATGAAGTTAAATTATTTACAATACGGTATATCATACCCGACTATTATAGACGACCCGAATTTGGAAAAAAAACGAAAAGAATTAATTGATGCGGCAGCAAAAGCACTGGATAAAGCTAAAATGATTCGATATAGTACACAAACTGGTGAGGTTCATACTACAGATTTAGGACGTATTGCCAGTCATTATTATCTTAAATATGATACAGTTGAGATTTTTAATGAATTATCAGAGAATATCATGTCCGAAGCGGATATACTTGCAATGATATCACGTTCTCAAGAATTTGAACAACTTAAAGTTAGGGATGATGAGATCGAAGAATTAGAACATTTGTCTCAAGAATACTGTGAAGTTGTACCGAAAGGTGGAGCAGAAAATATTTATGGCAAAGTAAATATTTTGATACAAACTTATCTATCAAGAGGATGGGTTGAATCATTTTCTTTGACATCAGATTTAGCATATATCACGCAAAATGCTGTACGTATATGCAGAGCGTTGTTTGAAATTATGCTAAGGCAAAATAATGCAATAATGGCAGGCCGTTTATTGGAGATGGCAAAAATGCTTGAACTCCAACAATGGGATTATATGAGTCCGTTAAGGCAATTTTCTTGTATATCAGCAGAAATTATTAGGAAAATAGAAGAACGCGATATTACAATGAATAAATTACTAGATATGGACGTTAAGGAAATTGGAATCGTTTTGAATAATCAAAAAGTAGCTGTATTAGTAAAAAAATGCTGCAGCGAGTTTCCAGCACTGAAAATGGAATCTGTCCTACAACCCATTACGCGTACCATTTTAAGAATACGCTTACAAATTACTCCTCAGTTTCGGTGGAATGACGCAGTTCATGGAAAAAATTCTGAAGCATTTTGGATATGGATTGAAGATACAGACAATAATTATATATACCATCACGAGTATTTTATTTTGACCAAAAAAATGGTTTGTAAAAATCTTGAACAAGAAATTGTAATGACTATACCATTGTGCGAACCATTGCCTAATCAATATTTGGTAAAAGCAACAAGCGATCATTGGCTTGGATGTGAGAATATGTTGTCTTTAACATTTCGTGATTTAATTTTACCAGATATTCATCCACCGCACACCGTGTTATTAGAATTACAACCATTGTCTGTAACAGCATTGAAAGACTCATCTTTCAAAAAATTATATAAATTTTCTCACTTTAATCCAATTCAAACACAAATTTTTCATTGTCTCTATCACACGGATAACAATGTTCTCCTCGGAGCACCAACGGGTTCCGGTAAAACGATTGCTGCAGAAATAGCTATGCTTAGAGTTTTCAAACAATATCCCGATCAAAAGGTTGTATATATTGCACCATTGAAAGCTTTGGTTCGAGAGAGAATGCATGATTGGAAAATAAGGCTTGAAGAACAGCTGGGGAAAAAAGTGGTAGAATTAACGGGGGACGTAACTCCTGACATCAAAATTATTGCAAATGCTAGCGTCATAATAACGACTCCTGAAAAATGGGACGGCATTAGTAGAAGCTGGCAAACAAGAAGTTATGTTCAGAAAGTAGGACTGATAGTCATAGATGAAATTCATTTATTAGGAGAAGACCGTGGACCGGTATTGGAAGTCATTGTTTCGAGGACAAATTTTATTTCTTCCCATACTTCAAGAAAATTGAGAGTTGTCGGTCTATCCACGGCATTAGCCAATGCAATTGATCTAGCTAATTGGCTGGGGATAAAAGAAATGGGTCTTTACAATTTTCGCTCGTCTGTTAGGCCTGTACCATTAGAGGTTCACATCAATGGATTTCCAGGCAAACATTATTGCCCACGTATGGCAACAATGAATAGACCAACTTTTCAAGCAATAAGACATCATGCACCTTCTAGTCCATCCCTCGTTTTTGTATCTTCGCGTAGGCAAACGCGTTTGACCGCATTGGATTTAATTGCTTATCTTGCAGCAGAAGATAATCCTAAACAGTGGTTACATATGCCTGAGGAAGAAATGGAAAACATTTTAGAAAATATTAAGGATTCAAATTTAAAGCTTACTCTTGCTTTTGGAATTGGTCTTCATCACGCTGGATTACATGATAAGGACAGGCAAACTGTTGAAGAGTTATTTGTCAATAATAGAATACAGGTATTAATTACGACAGCAACATTGGCCTGGGGTGTAAATTTTCCTGCTCATTTGGTTGTAATAAAAGGAACGGAATATTATGATGGTAAAACGAAACGTTATGTGGATATGCCAATAACGGACGTGTTACAAATGATGGGAAGAGCTGGAAGACCTCAGTTTGATGATTCGGGTGTAGCTGTTGTCCTTGTACACGATTTAAAGAAAAATTTTTACAAGAAATTTCTGTACGAACCATTCCCCGTTGAGTCCAGTTTGTTGGCAGTATTGCCGGACCATATAAATGCTGAAATCGTAGCTGGAACAATAAAAAATAAGCAAGAATTTCTCGATTATTTAACATGGACATATTTCTTCAGAAGATTAATGAAAAATCCAAAATATTATAATTTGGATGCTTTAGAACCTCTTACAATTAATAAATACTTGTCAACTTTAGTGGACACCACAGTGAAAGTATTATTAGATTCACATTGCATAGATTACAATGAAGTAAGTATTCGTGTTCATATTTTTATGTCACGTCACCCATGTCCACGCCATTTTAATATTTGATTATTATTTGATTGTAGGAGGATAATATGCTATTTCCTCTCTCAATGGGCAAAATAGCATCCTTTTATTACTTATCCCATCTTACTATGTTAATGTTCCAACAAGCATTATTAGAAGATCTTGCATTACATGAATATTTGAAAATCTTATGTAATTCGTGTGAATATAATGAACTTCCTGTTAGACACAATGAAGAATTACTGAATGAGTACGTATAAATGTAGTAATTTACGTGTTATTTTTCACGCGATACGAATATAACTAATCAAATGTGTTTAACAGGGATTTGGCAAAAATGTGCCGCTATCAAGTTGATCAATATACATATGATTCCCCTAATACAAAGGCTTATCTTTTGCTTCAAGCACATTTCTCTCGACTTCCACTTCCATGCACGGATTATACTACTGATTTAAAATCAGTCCTCGATCAAGCCATTAGGATAATTCAAGTATGTTATTGGAAAAGGTTAAAGAAAATATTGATATAAAAAATATTTTTTAATTATTACGCATTATCATTCTTAGGCAATGATAGATATCGCAGCAGAGAAGGGTTGGTTAGCAAGTACACTTAGAATAATGCAGTTGTTGCAAATGATAATACAAGCTAGATGGATCGATGAACCTGCAGTCATTACCTTACCTCATATAAATAAAGAACATTTGCCTTTATTCTCTTCTTTGCCGGCCCCTCTTCCAGTATTATGTGCTACTACGATTAATAATTATAATCGACTTACAAAGGCTTTAAGTAAAGAATTTCACGAAGAACAGATACATCAGGTAAATTTATACTATACGTTTAGATTCTTATATTTCTTCCTCTTTCTTGTTCTATTTAAAAGCATTTACTCTATTTCAAATTTTTCTTGTTAGATACATCAAGTTATCAAACAAATGCCAATGCTGTGTATCGATTTAATGTTACATGGGAACTGGGAGGATGGTACAGAGAAAAAAATACCGCTACAAACGAACTATAATCATGTTATTGACCTTCATCAAAATGAAGATTATACATTGATCATTGGGATGAAAAGAAAAAATCATTCGGATACATTAAGGGCACATTGTCCTATGTTTCAAAAGGGGAAAGATGAAGGCTGGTTTTTAGTGTTAGGTGATATTTCACAACGAGAATTATGGGCCTTGAAAAGAGTTAACGGTGTTAACAATCAGTATAGAATTTATCAATTACAATTTACAGCTCCTTATAATACAGGTAAACTTTAATTTTATTATCAGATGTATTAATAATTTTTATCCTTCCTTTATCACTTATTTATTACATCAATATTATTGCTATGTTTTAGGGCCAATGAAATTGACATTTTATTTAATTTCTGATTGCTATATTGGCCTGGATCAACAATATGATATACAAGTTAATATAATACCTTCCATACAAAATTCGGATATATAGAGAAAGAAAAAATAATGATATATAATTTATTAGATTTAGTAAAAGATGGTAAATTTATTTCGTATGATACTTTGGTGTGTGTGTATGTGTATATGTATATATATATGTGTATATATATATATATATATATATATATATATATATACATACACATATATATGTATATATATATATTGTACAGCTCTCTGTAATATATTAGGTGTCTATGAACACAACAAAAAATATATATTTTTCTTGACTTAATTTTATTAGACAGCTATGAAACAACATGTTTGGAGATTAATCCAGATTTTTCATACAAATATAAACATTATTATTCTTAGTATATAAAGATAGAAAAAGCAACATGTACAGGATCACTTTTACAATTCCATAGATATATTCCTACGGAAATCTTACAGATAACAAGTTACTTTGTTGTTATTTATTATGTTCTATTTTATTATTAAGCAGAGTTTTATGAGTTCACATACTAAACAATAATATTAAAGAACATTTTTTTCATTTTTATAATTATACAAAGAAGTTTGTAAGAGTATAAAAAATAAACCTATATAAACGAACATTTTAAGACTATATGTTACAAAACACTGCTTTTTCATCTCGACCTCGTTTTTCCTTCTTAAAATATATTATATAACGAGTAGTAAAGTAAGAATTACTCTGTTTGTGTCTTCATACTTGCTTAAATAATAAAGTATGGGATAGGAAGGATATGAGATCATTCCATTGCTTTGTTTTGAAAAACTATATAACATGTATTAAGTTCTCTGAGAATTCGTTAATACCAGTTCTTTTCATATAATAATATATGAAGTAACACAGAATATGCAGCTTTACTAATGACATAGAAGAGATATATTTTGTTTTGATAATCAATTAATAAATAAAATGTTGACTAGTCTCTCTCTCCGAACGTATTTACTCCAGTTATTTTTAAACACTGAAAGTAATGACTGAAAATGACTAGACTTTACTCTTAGATTGTTACTTAATTTTTTATCAAAATTTATATTCAATATCTGCGTAATATAGATTTTTATTATAATTTCTTTTTTTTTTTTGGTTTTTTATCCTTTTTTTTTATAATCGTAGGAATTTTATTCTTAATCGAAAAGAGAAATTATGATCTAATTATTTTATAGAAGCTCTTTAAAAAAATATGACCTGTGTGTAAAATTTGAACATCTGGCTTGAAATAGTAAAATATTAAAGGCAAAAAGTGAAAGATCTTTCTCTTCATTGTCAATAGTTATACTTACTCTCCATATATGTATAAATTATATATTATATAATTATATAATTAACTACACATGGCTGTATTTCCAACCAAAGCAAAGAAATACTTAAGCTCCTTCCTTTATTGCAATAATTATGGAAGTACTGAATACGATTTGTAAGTATTAAAAGAAAATGCACTTATACAAAACATTTTGACATTGTTAGTAGTATACATTCATTTGCGTTGTAACAATCAAATATTTTCTTTTGCACACAGGGTAACTCTTTCATATTTGTGATTAATAGTACCAGCCATAGTATATTTTTTTTCTTTTTTTTGTTTCTTTTTTTTGTGTTTTTTTTTTTGGTATCTTATTCTATGGTTCATATAGTCTGACTTTTTACAATATGACTGATATCCTTATTAAATTTAGTTACCACATTCATCAAATGTCTTTACTCTCAGATGTTATTGATCATAAAGAAATAGTGTATAACATCACTCAAGAACTAAGGAAGCACTTGCATAACTAACCGAACTATCATTCATGTTATTGCATTGACTACTTTGAGCATATTTCAAAAATTTTAAATTCATTTTTTGACCATTAGTATTTCCTTTTAAACTGTGTATTGCCTGAAATTAAGATATTATATTAATAACTTATTCCAATCTAACATCAAAATATAAAATCATAGAAAAGAATTTGATATCCTTTAATATAAAAATTAATTTTAATATATTACCTGTAACAAAACACCAATTGGATGACGGCCGCATATGGTATTGCCATATTTTTTAAGATAATCCGTAAACATCGTAGGGTTTAATGTTTCTATTATATCCATACCCTAACAACATGTAACAAATTAAACAATGTCATTTAATAATAGAAAATATTTAATGATGTTTGATTTTTATAAATAACACTAATACCTACCATCTTGTCAAGATTTTGGATAGATCTGTGAATTGGACCACATGACCTATCATAGTATGTATATCGAAATCTTTGTCCCCAATGACAAAAATCTGAGGAAACAACAAACAATGTTTGAGGATCAGCCAAGTAAGGTGCTAGTAATCTTCCATAAAGAGCTTCTCTTTCTGGAGTTAAAGATCCCACTAAAATGGGAATTATAGTAAACGAATCTTTAAAGCTGTAACAACAAAATTAAATTATAAAATATATATGGTGTGTGTATATATATATATTTATTATAAACATAATATACATTATAAATATAATATTTTCAACAAAAGATATAATATAACATCTTTAATTGTACGTACCCTTCCATAACTTTAGCTAGAAATGGTAACTGCATTTCGATACTGTGTTCCTCTTCATCAGTATTCAAATCCATCCATTCAAACTGTCCTGTCTCTTCAAGTTCTCTCCGTACTATTATACACAATGCAAAGAATAAAAATCAATGAGGAATATGATTTGATTTTATAAACATCTTATAATGGTTACAATGCATTTCTTAGACTATACCTTGTTGATCAATATGTAAATCATATAATGGTGTTCGATAAATGGAAGCAGAAGAGAGGGCGCATCCTGGCAATCTCACATAATGAGACGGGCCTAGAATAAATATCTTGCGGCTGCATAAAAACATATTACTCATTTCATATATCTTGCAATTAATATTTTATTTATATAATTATATAATTGATTGGTTAAACATTAAACTTACACAACTACCGGACTAATTTGACGATATGCAAAACCAGCGCAACCTCCACAATAGCTATAGCCTGCGTGTCTGGAAAAATTCAGTTGACATTAAAGATAAATCAATGAAAATAATGATGAAATAATATTCTATAGTTACTAACGGGGCAATGATTGCCCTAGCAGGTCCATGAGATAGGTCTGCTGCACCCAGCCAACCTTCTAGTTGCTTATTCAATTCTGAACCTACAGCATATATTGCTAATTCAGATTTTGGGATTATCTTTTAGGACTTTCTTTTTCAGAAATATATAAAGGTTTGTGTATGCATAATATTCTTTCCATATAATTTTATAATTATATAGATTGTGTAGCATTTTATCTTTTCTCCTGGATGTTAGAGTTTCGTAACGTTTGAAACGATTATAATCCTTGAACCTGCATTAGTGCATCAAAATTATTAAATCACTATTTAATAATCCTTTCATTTATCAAATAAATCTAAATTCTATAAAAATACAATGTTTAAATTCATTTAGTTTTATATTTATATTTATTTATTTTATATATGATCTAGCTTAGGATAAATCTTTGATCTATTATTTTAATAAAAGTATTTAATAAAAGATTTTTTTTTTCTTTTTTTAAATATTTAAAAAATATTTAATAAGAGTTTCCATTCTCTTAAGAGTAAATCAAACATTTACATGTTATACGATAACAAAGAAACGCTTAAAAAATATTGCTACTTGCTTGCAACATTTAAATGAACTGGATACAGCCTTAGAATTTCACGCATTATTTCATCTTGCCAAAATCTCCTTACTATTGACAAAACTACTAATGTTCTCTAACAATTCTACTTAGTATTTATAACTCATGATTCATATATTCCTGTTTCATTAAAATTTCAACATATTTTGGAACATATTTTGAATATAGTATTACTTTCAAAATTGAATATAGCATTAATCTTCATAAAATAATGAAGTTTATATGACACAAAAATTGATGAAAAGAATTATTTCTATATTGTCATGCAAATATCATTTTTATTAAACAAACAATAATTTGGGATGACACTTACCAGAATCTGAGTACCAACTACCAGCATGAGTTGCTCTTCTAATTAATGCCATATCTATATTTGGCTTGAACAACCTCTCACGTCGTGTGGTATCGATTCCGTTTTCAATAACTCTTAAAAATTCTTTCATAAATATAATGTAAATTTAGTTTAACAATTTATTACTACTCGCGTGCAAAATGTTTATAAAACTATCACAAACGTACAGGTCAGTTTTGTTCATAGAGTGTATAAAGACGTCATTGAAGTAGATTAAAGAGAAACAATACATCGAGTGAAAATCTGCGATGATCAAAGCACTATCTAGTAGTAAATTTCGAAAGTTTCGTCAGTTATATCATCACATATATATATATATATATATATATATATATATATATATATATATTACATTGTTTTATATATAACACATATAATTTGCGTTATCGTACATTTTTGTTAATTTTCATATATGAAATAATTTGAAATTATATTATGTATAAAAGAATTTATTAATATTATTATTAAATATATATAATATATTATATCAGAAAGATAAGCGAGATAGCGCTTGAAAATAGTCAAGAGTAGTAGAAAAAGAAAATCGGCCAATGAGCATTCAGTATTTGGGCGTATTGTTATGGCGGCAGCACTATCGCTATGATTGCACGCAACAAGGCTGAGTTTAGTTTGACGAACGGTAAAGAGATGTCGTCTTATCGTTAGTTATTCACGCGTTTCTTATGAAAATAACAACTGTACTTATTTATCTTATATATTTTATTATTATAATAGTAATAACAAAAGATAAAGAGAACTACTTATACAGGAGAAATAACGACAAAATATAATGAAATTATAGAAGGAGGGAAGTTTTAATTCATACATAGTTTGAAAACGAACAAATATTTTGATTTTTATAAAAATACTATATAATATATATAAGTATATATATTCACCAATTATTATTTTTGACCAAATAATCGACAGAAAATTGATTTTAATCGAAAATTTATATACTTAATATTTGTTCATAAAATTCTATTATATCCAATCTATTTATTTGTGTAAATATTATTAACGATGTAAAACGTTAGCACTTTAATGTTTAGTCAGAATTAGATTGAAGGGATTTTGAAAATATATCGAAAAATGCAGCCATTCGCTCGGTAGTACTTGCGTTGCGTGTTTTACAATTAGATTTCAATAAATCGCGAGTACTACCGACCCAGGTCTGACTACGTGGAAGTTGCTGCATATGGAGACATACGGATTGGCGTTGACTCTACTCTAAAATCCACGTTCCGTGATACCGATCCGCTATGTCTTTCCGCCTCGGGAACTTTCAGGCTTCTTAACGGACAGGAGATGTATGAGACCCCGCTTACGGATAGCTCCACCGTCCGAAAACCGTCAGCTTCAGACATAACGAATTATTGAGCACGACCGTTTGTATTTTTCGAATTTCAAACAATGAAAAGCGCGGTCCTGGATAGAACTTTAAATCGAGTACACGACACTCACGTGGGCGTTAAAATAACGGTAACTTTACTCTAAAATCCGTGTTCGCGAGATAATCTAAACGAATTTTCGAATAAATGAAACAAAGTCCACGTTAGGACCTTTAGAATCGTGCCCGAACATTCACATGATTGTTAGAAAAACGATGATTCTACTCTACGATCCGCGTCTCCGGGATGACGAGCAATCAAGCGAATTTTAATCGCGCCCGCTAACACCCACGCCTGTGCCAGACGATACAAACGCGAGTGTTCTCTCCCTATCCTTCCCGTATTCTCGAGTAAAAATCAATGATGAATTATCTATCTCTCGATGATCCCTCGATGATCCTTGAAAAAGAAGAACAGAAGATGAAGAAGAAACAGAGAAGAAATATGAGATAGAAAGGAGATGATGAAGAATAGTGATGATGAAAGTTTGTCTAGCCTGGAACAGGTACACATTAACACGTTGACTGCCACGCTAATTATCAAGAGAATCTCCGTCAGGCCCACGCGCGCTACTATACTGCTCTACACAACAATGTCGGTGTATAAAGATACTGTGTCAATAATTACTTATTGTAGTAAGATATTATTACGTTTAGAAAGAAATTCGTATCCTATTGCGAGGATAATTTTTTTTTTGGAAGATTATTGAGGGTTTTTTAATTTTTTCCCTGATACGACCCTGAACACCTCTGAAATACCGCGGCACTGTGTTGCCCCATGCTTTACTGATTTAATTTATCGACTTATCCTTCGTTCTCAGGTTAGAATTATTAACCCAAGGTATCGCTCAAATAATAAGAAAACTTTTCAATGTATAACAATATTTATTCAACAGTTCACCCGAAGAAAAATCTATTTTTCCA
Organism: Dolichovespula sylvestris; assembly: GCA_918808275.2. NCBI lineage: Eukaryota > Metazoa > Arthropoda > Insecta > Hymenoptera > Vespidae > Dolichovespula > Dolichovespula sylvestris. The sequence goes on from OU964961.1 coordinate 9,543,010, forward strand.
AGCACTAATAAAGTAATTTAAAAGAAGTATAATATGTAAGTTAAAGCAATATGTTAAGTAACAAAATAGACAACAGAATTTATTTTCTTAGAGTTTTAATAGGAACTCAAAAAAAGAGAAGAATAATTTATTTGATTATTCTTCTCTGCTTTACTCTAATTTTTAGAGTATTTATTACAACTTACTCGGCGAGTTTTTGACATAGACTGACTCGGTCACATTGCTGACAGTACCTGATAGGAACATCACGCTCATTGCTTGAACGCCTGTTGTCGTCTAGTCATTTTTGATAAGCGATATCTAGAATTTCATTTTATATGCTTAAACAATAGTTCATTTATCACCTTATGAATGTTCTTAATATTACATATTAATTCTAAATCGGCACTTCTTACTGAGTGTTCGTATTAGTAATTTTTTTAGATAGTTTTGAACAGTTTTATGTCTTAACACAGAATAACACTTTTACTACCACACGACAACGTGACACCTATATCATATTTTTAATGTTTCTATATTTTCGTATAATAGATCGATAAATTACATGCTTCATGGGGCGGAATAGGGAGGCCATTACACAGGTGGTGTATTGCGTAAGCACGTGAGTCCATTTACTTTTCTTGCTATTTGTGATCCGTCATTTTTAATCATTGCGTCGTATCAATCGCAGTAGATCTTCATCGCCTTGTTAATTACAGGTTATTAGTAGATTTTTTCTTAATCGGAAAGGAGGTGAATGTCTGTATGTGTGTGGAACCGGAAGCCCATGGTCAGGGAACTAGAGCTCTCTCTCTCTCTCCCTAGGGTAGTAAATTTAGTTTAGCAATAAAATTATTAGTTGTTAAATTAGGTTAAGTTGTTATTTGATTAATAGATTATATTAAGTTGACTAGTAAGTAAGATAATTGTAAGTTAGTTATAAGGTAGATTTAGATAGATGTAAGTGGATGTAAATATAGGCATGGGTGTGGAGGCTAGGGGAGTGAGGAGGAGATTGTAAAAAGATTGTAAGAGGTTTGGGTACGCTCCTCGGAAAAGCGCCTTCAAACCCCGAGGGGAAGAATAAAATATATATCTATCTATCTAGTAGATTCTTTCTTAACGTATATCTTTATTTTGTATATCAATCGATTTCCACGCATATATATTTGCAAGTCGTGGCATCGTCTCGTTTAAAAAATATCCGCGAAAATAAAATCGGCATTTTGGGTTCTCCTTTGGACCTATGACGTCATACTTATTTATCGGATTTTCCAGCATTATTTTCGCGATATCGATATTTTTTTCGTCTTTTAACGATGCTCTAATTAATAGTTCTTTGTCAATTAGTGCTCGATTGTATTTCGTCATATATACGATTTTCATATATATATATATATATATTTAGAATTTAGAAAGTAGGTCCATATCGGCAAAAGCAGATGTAACAATTAAAGTACGATCGAAAAACTTGATACGATCTTCCTGTACGTTCTTACTAACGTGTTACGCAGTTTTGTTCGTACAAGCAGCCTTCCAGACGTGTTCGGACCTGTTTTTTCTTCGTTAATTCCTGTTCGTCTAGCTCCTTATTTTTATTGTATAAAATGTTTTATAAGCTTGATTTATGGATCATTTATGGATTATTAATCTTAATTTATATCTTATTCGACTTCAATAAATGTAGCATTTTTTGTGTTAAGTACGCAAATCACGTTTACACGTTATGTACATATACATATTTATTCATAAATTTAGTTAATTTTATTCTATATTAATAATACTCTTGGATTTTTATAAATTTATAAATGGATCTCCATACGCAGCAACCTCCGTGTGGTGAGATCCGGAAATCGGTATTGCGAACGTTTTGATATTTTACATTATGGCTATATATGTATATTACATTACAATGGCTGACGTTCAATGCATTAGAAAATATTTTTGATAAAATTTTAATTCGTTAAAAATTTATTCGACATATTTTACATCGAATTTACATTGAATTTAAAGAATATTAAGAAGCACCGAGAATAATAAAAATTTTAATTAAAATGTAATAAGCGTTAAATTAAAATAGAATAATATTTCAAGATACGTTTAATCGTTTAATTAATATTATAAATATTGTAATTTTAATGTTACTGCTCCTTGTATAGTTTTACTTCGATGCTATATCTATTTTAGATAGATAGATAGATATTTTATTCTTCCCCTCGGGGTTTGAAGACGCTTTTCCGAGGAGCGTACCCAAACCTCTTACAATCCTTTTACAATCTCCTCCTCACTCCCCCTAGCCTCCACACCCATGCCTATATTTACATCCACTTACATCTATCTAAATCTACCTTATAACTAACTTACATTTATCTTACTTACTAGTCAACTTAATATAATCTATTAATCAAATAACAACTTAACCTAATTTAACAACTAATAATTTTATTGCTAAACTAAATTTACTACCCTAGAGAGAGAGAGAGAGAGCTCTAGTTCCCTGACCATGGGCTTCCGGTTCCACACACATACAGACATTCACCTCCTTTCCGATTCACACTCCCATTCTTCCCTTCCCCCGTTCTCCCTCATCCTTTCCTCCCCTCTCTTCTTTTCCAGCACCCTCATCCACCAATCACCTTCCCCTCCTTGCCCCAACACCTCCATCATTTTCCCCCACCAACTCTCCCCATCCTTCTTTATCCTACATTCTCCCAACACATGCTCCCACGTTTCCTCACCCTCCCCACACATCCTACACCTCCTCTTCTCCTCCGCCTCCCAGTACCTTGCCCCTCTCATCTCATTATTCAACCTGAATCTCACCACCCTCCTCCACCTACTCTCCCCCCATCCCTTTCTCAGATACTCAGGCACCTCTTCTCCTCCCACCTCCTTATACCACCTATTATACCTCCCCCCTCTAATCCTTTCCTCTCTTTCCTCCCTCTGCAACTCCCTGTCCCTTTGTTCCCAACCATCATACACTCCCTGCCCCTCCATTTCCTTTATATCTTTGCCCCTCTCCTCCCAGAATTTCCTTCTCTCCTCCTCCCATCCCGATAACCCCTTTCCCTCCGCTATCCTCCTCTTCATTTCCTCCCAGCATTTTCTCGCCAGTACCCCACCCCTTCCCTCCTCCAATTTCCTCTCAAAATTCATCGCCCTTCTCCCAGTCCCTATCCTAAATTTGTCCTTTTTTATCTCCTCCCTTATCAAATAACCCGGAGTACACCAGTTTACCCCCAGTGACCACCTTATCCACCTCTCCTGCATCGCTTCCACTTCCTTCCGCTCCCTCCACCCCCATATCTCCGCTCCATACTCCATCACCGTCCCTACCAATCTCTCATACAGCCGTATCCTTCTCTCCCAATCCCCTGCAAACCTTCTTTTCCCTATTCCCCAGACCTGCCTAACCAATGCCCCCTCCCTCACATGCGCCTCCTGATTCCCATTCTTCTGCATTTTATACCCTAAGTATGAGAATTCCTTCACCTCCTCGATTCTCTTTTCCTTCCATCTCCACTTCACCTCCGCCATTCTCCCCCCTCCCTTTCTGAATCTCATCACCTTCGTCTTCTCCACATTCACCTCCAGCTTTTTCTTGTCTAGGATACCCTCCATCTTCCCCAGCATGTGCACCATCGCCTCCTCGCTTTCCGCCAACAACACCATGTCGTCCGCATACGCCAGACAGAACACCTTCTCCTCCCCCAGCTTTATTCCCCCCCATCCCCTTTTCCTTAGCTTCTCCTCTACATCCGCTATAACCAGGTTGAAGAGACACGGACTCGACGGACATCCCTGCCTCACCCTCCTCGCCGTCCAAAAACTCTCCCCTACTCTCCCCCCGCCACCCTCACCTTACTCCTCGTCTCCCTGTAAATCTCCTCTATCCTTCTCCTTAGTCCCTCCCTCACCCCCCTTTCCCTCATCGCTTCAAACAGCACCTTCCTATCCACCGAGTCAAATGCCGCCTTTAGGTCTAGAAAGGTAGCCACTACCCGCCCGCCCTTCCTTTCCAGCTGCCTATTCACTAAATAATTTATTACGTAAATATTGTCCATCACTCCCATTCCCTTTCCGAATCCTGTTTGACTCGGTGGTACCATCCCCTTTTTCTCTACCTCCTCTCTTAACCTTTCTGTTAACACCCCCACATATACCTTGTATATCGTCGGCATTAGCGTCACCCCTCTATACTCTTCCACCCTATCTCCCGCCCCCTTTTTCACAATTGGCGTTATAACCCCTTCCTTCCACCCCTCTGGCCACCCCTTTCCTCTCCACACTCTACCACATACCCCCCATGCGCACTCTGCCACCCTCTCCCCACCATATTTCCATACTTCGCTGGGCACCCCATCCTCCCCCGCAGCTTTCCCCTCTTTCAATATACCTATCGCCCTCGTCACTTCTTCCCTACTTATCTCTGGCTCCCTATCCTCTTCCCTCTCTTCCTCGCTCCCTATTAACACTCTCCCCTCAACCCCTCCTAGCAACCTTATGAAATACTCCCTCCATTCTTTCAGCTCTATTCCTTCCTTCACCCCTTTTCCCCTTTTCCTTTCCCTGTTTACTATTCTCCACACATCTTTTTCTGCCCTTGCCTCTTGCGCCTCCTTCACCCATCTCTCGTTCTCCCTTTCCTTCTTTTCCCTGCATATCCGCTTGTACTCCGCTCTCGCTTTCCTGTAACCTTCCCCTCCCTCCCCTCCCTTTCTCCACCTCCTCAACCTTCTCCTTGCCTCTCTCCTCTTCTCTTCACATTCTTCATCCCACCAGCCTTTCCTTTCCTTTCCCTTACTCTCCTTTGCCCCCTCTCTTAACTGCGTCCCTATCTGCCTTACTTTCCTCCCCAATTCTTCCTCTACTCCCCTATCCCCACTACATTCCCACTCTATCCCTTCTCTAATCCTTTCCCCACCTCTCTCCGACCATTTCGCAATCTTCTCGCCCCCCTTTATCCCTTCCGCTTTTCCTGTTCTCTTTCCCTTTCCATCCAGTCACACTACCAGTCGGTGATGGTCGGATTCCACGCTCTCCCCCACCCCCATCCTTACCACCCTTTCCTTAACCCTCACCTCCCCTATTATGTAATCTATCACTGACTGCCCTCTCCCACCGGTATACGTGAAGTCCCCTTCCCTATCTTCTTCTATATCCCCATTCAGAATGCTCCATCCCACTTTTTCAATTCCCTCCACCAACTTTCTCCCCTCCCCATTAACCTTACCATCTTTCGACCTTCTTCCCCCTCCTCCTCCTCCTCCCCTCCCCACCTTCCTCCACCTAGTGCCCCTGTCCTTGCATTAAAGTCCCCCCCTATCAGCGTCCATTGTTCTTCCTTCTGTTCCTCCATCCACTCCTTCAAGACTTCCAGCTTTCTCTCTGTATCTCCCTTCACATATACCCCCACTATTCTCCACTTCTCTTCGCCCCTCCTTACCTCTACTGCCAACACCCCTTCTTCTCTTTCCTCTGCCACCGACATCACCGTCACATCACTCTCCTCTTTGACCCCTATCAGAATCCCTCCCATCGGTCTCCCCTTTCTATTCTTTCTCTTCGCCAGCTGTTTCTCCCACCTATAACCATTCGGCAACCTTCCTCTCACTCTGTCCCATCCTCTCTCGTCCACCCACGTTTCTACCAACACTATCACTTCCCACTTCCTTATTTCCTCCCAGAACTTGATCCCCTTGTTTCTTATCCCCGCCACGTGCCAGAATCCTGCTTTCCATCTTCCTTCCCGTTCTCCTACCTTCCTACTTACCCGCGCCTCACCCTCCTCGACTCCCCTCATCTCAACCTTCCCCCTTTCCCTCACCCTTTGTCTCCTCCCCTCTTTTCCTTTCTCCTTTACCCCATTCCCCTCTATCCTCTCTCCCTTCCCCCCACCCGTATACCTTCCTCCTTTCCCGTCGCTTCCTTCCTTGTCACCCCCTTCCAATCCTTTAGCCTCCCTTCCTCCTCGTCCCACCTCCACCACTTACCGTCTATCCTTATCTTCCCATATCCAATCCACACCCTACTTCCCCTCCTTCTTTCCTCATCCGCAATTCTTTCTAACCTCCACTTCATCCTCATCTCCTCCCACGTCAGATCATCTTCTATTCTTACCTCCCTCCCACAAAGACCTCTCCTTTTTTGCATTACCTGCCTTTTCTGCTCCCTGCTATATCTATTCTAATTTGTAGGTACTCATGCAACTAATATATTTCTGTGAACATATCCCTATCGCGATAATATCCATTTTTAAATGATAGATACACAGTGATTTTGATCGTTTGCCTTTACACATTCATTTATTTTAATATAGCTTACAAGTTTTGCGGTTATATCTTTTGAATGGTATCATTTTCTTTTTATTATTATAGCATACAAAAAAGGTGTAATACAAGTTCATAATTTTAGATCATGTAATTTGAGTAATATAATAAATGATGCATAATATTTTATACTTAATATATAATATTTAATATGATATAAATTGTAGAAGCGAACGCCACAGCTTGCTTTAACAATTTTTCTTCGACAGGTCTTCAGTTGTTGATCGCGCGCAATGCGATCATAGAGTCAGTGCTTGTGCGAAATAATTTGATTGTTTTGCAATCGAATAGGTTGCTTTCAAAATAAAATAAAATAAAATCGCGAATTAAAGTCAGTGTTGTTCGCCGATTAGAATTTCTCGGTACCGTTAGTAAATCAAAAAACAAGAATTTATATCATATTCTTGTTAAAACCGTTTGTTCGCCGTGTTGTTAGAATCATTAACGTACTTTCGGCCAATTTGGTGGAAGAGGATTGCGTTTACGATAAATATTGTTATGATCGAAAGTGTAAATTTAAAAATTCATCCTCTACATCTTTACCGACGAACGTAAAGCTTCTTCTGGATACAATTACATGTAAGTATGTTTCTTTCTTCTAATCATTACTTCTCATTCATTGTTCAAATAAAATATTTTTTGATCATTTTCATGCATTAAAGATATTCTTTCTATATGGAACATATAATTAATCATTTTTTATACGACTTTAATTATAGAATAATCAAGTTATCATCGATTCAACGATTCAACAATAATTTCAACCAATTTCGTGACAACGTTCGACCTACGTCGAGGGGGATGAGTGTTTTGGAGCCATCGCAGAACTTCTTAAGTAGTAAGTGAAAAATTTTTAATTTCTCTGGTGCCCATCATGCCGAGGATGAAAGATTCATATCGGCACGGGTTAAGTGGTTGTATTCGTAGATGTCTTCCGTTCGAAACGTGCAAAAGTGTCCGTGATTAAGATCTTTGATTTTATTCACGAGTGGTTCCTTACATGTGTAATTAGCTCTTTTCTTGTCAATTTATTATTATTATTATTATACATATATACATACATACATATATATATATATATATATATATATATATATATATATATGTCAGGCTAGAGTCTTCTTGTTTCAAAGTCGTTTAATTAACAGTGCTATCAATTAGCACTTTTTTCTCTCTCTCTGTCTTTGCTCGCGATATTAGTAAATAAGTTATCAATCGCGATTTAATAATAAATATCAAATAAAGCATATAACGTGGTTTACGTTACATGCATTGCTTCGTACTTAGTTTCTTTAATCGCGATTTACTTGGATAATTCGATATATCGATATACCAACGAATGAGCAAGAAGACAAACCCCTTCCGCGACGGATAGATTCTTTCAGTTAAGTGGTGGATTACAATTCCGTTCTTTCATTAGAACAACCATTTAATGATAGGAATCGTCCGAGGTTGTTTTTTAATATAAATTAATTATTTCAATAAATTATATATTTCAATATTTTAAATATTTCAATTAATATTTTCTCATTATCCAACTTCATAACCGCATAATGTGTATGTATGTATATATATATATATATTTTTTTTTTTCATACCTAAATGTCAATACGGCTGTCGAGGATCGCTTAAAGACTCTTATGCGGTTGCAATGTATTAGAATTGTATAAGGATTTTTGCGACTCTACACGTTTACCACTAAGTAGTAACTATTATAATTCTTATCATCATTATTACCCTCCCTCTCTTCCTCCTTTTGTGTGAGTCCTTGCTAATAAGAAAGCAATAAGATTCGTAAAGTCATAGTCCGTTTAGACCTAGTTTATAAATTAATCATTTTTTTAGTTCAGGATTTTCAGCGTTAATTATACTAATACCCGTTTCACCCCCCTCCCCCCACGCTTTCTGCGCCCTCATCAATGCGTTTGCCCAGGTGTTACTCGTATGGGTGAAAAACAGCGTGGGTTATAGTTTTAAATTTCCTTTTTGGCGGTTGTCATTGTACCGGTAATTGCACGGTGTACCTTGCACTTGTACGTGCGTTTTAGGTGGTGCATTGTACATCGTTTCGCGATAACTTTTTAATTAATAATAAATAAAAATTGTATGATATTAAATATCGTTTTGCATAAAGTTACTACATTTTTCTGTGGAAAATTTTCAATACTCTATATGTATATACTACTAGTAATAAATGAAAGTATATAATAAATAAATATTTACATTTTCTACTCTTGTTATTTTTCTTTTAAAGGAACAAAAAATTAACTATAACTTTGATCTCGTTTTGGATATGCTTATGGCAATATATATAACTGTGTATGCATTTTGTAATAAAAAATAAGGTGCAGTATATTTTTTCTATCTTCTTTATTTTTTGTTTGGTTTGTAAGCACGGCTTAATTCTTAAATATTGTGAAATATCTACAACTTTTTTTCGTTTTTTCATAACGTGTCTTGAATAATTTATAATATGTATCTGTAATTGTATTAATAACTTGACAATTGATTATGCAATTCTTTCTTTATATATAAAAATATAAATATATACATATATATATATATATATATATATATATATATTATTTCTATATATTTTTATATATTTGTACATAAAGTCCACGTGCAAGTGATGTGGCTAAGGTGGACACTGGAGGTAGACGAGTGTACCCCGGGATATTTGATAAGGGAAGAGGTTAAAAAGGACAAATTCAGGCTAGAGGGTGGGGGGAGGGCGGTGAATTTTGAGAGGATATTGGAGGATGGGGAGGGGGTAGGGTGCTGACGAGAAAATGTTGGGAGGAAATGAAAAGAAGGATAGCGAAGGGAAAAGAGCTATCGTGCTGGGAGGAGGAGAGAAGGAAATTCTGGGAAGAAAGGGGTAGGGATATAAAGGAAATGGAAGAAAAGATAAGAGGGGACAGAAAGTATATGACGGGTGGGAGCAGAAGGACAAGGAATTGCAAACAGAGGAAAGATGAAAAATGATTAGAGGGGCAAGGTATAATAGATGATATAGGGAGGAGACAGGAGGAGAGGAGGTGCCTGCGTATCTGTGGAAGGGGTGAGGGGAGAGTAGATGGAGGAGGGTGATGAGGTTTAGAATGAATAACGAGATGAGAGGGGTAAGGTACTGGGTGACAGTGGAGAAGAGGAGGTGTAGGATGTGTGGGGAGGGTAAGGAAACGTGGGAGCATGTGTTGGGAGAATGTAGGATAAAGAAGGATGGGGAGAGTTGGTGGGGGAAAACGAGGGTGGTATTGGGGCAAGGAGGGGAAGGTGAGTGGTGGATGAGGGAGCTGGAAAAGAAGAGAGGGGAGGAAAGGATGAGGGAGAACGGGGGAAGGGAAGAATGGGAGTGTGAATCGGAAAGGAGGTGAATGTCTGTATGTGTGTGGAACCGGAAGCCCATGGTCAGGGAACTAGAGCTCTCTCTCTCTCTCTCTAGGGTAGTAAATTTAGTTTATCAATAAAATTATTAGTTGTTAAATTAGGTTAAGTTGTTATTTGATTAATAGATTATATTAAGTTGACTAGTAAGTAAGATAAATGTAAGTTAGTTATAAGGTAGATTTAGATAGATGTAAGTGGATGTAAATATGGGCATGGGTGTGGTGGCTAGGGGGAGTGAGGAGGAGATTGTAAAAGGATTGTAAGAGGTTTGGGTACGCTCCTCGTTAAAGCGCCTTCAAACCCCGAGGGGAAGAATAAAATATCTATCTATCTATATATATATATATATATATATATATATATTCATTATAAGTTATTATTGGAGCAGGTTAGAATTTAATAATGAAGTAATTTGATCATCTAATTTATTATTACCCTTTATATTAACATGTACAATGTTGACATATTTTTATTTTTATATACGTAACTAAATTGTGAAATTCTTAAAGACCTATTATAAAATGTGGCACAGAAGAAAGTAACAATATGCTAATATACCGTATATACGATATTTTTCTATATAAGATATAGATTCTATATTTAACAAATTTATGTATAATAGAAATAACACCATACTAACATTGGCAATAAAGAAGGATATTATAAAAAAATATGTATATCATCATGTAGACATCATTGGTTATTTAAGTTCTCTCACACAACAGTAATAGAATAACATGAGCATATTTCTATATGTGGCTCATATGTAACTATATTAAGCACTAAGCCAATTTAAATTGTTGTTTTCATTAAATATTTGACTTTCTCTTTTATGAGTGTTAATAAAAGTAACAGTCTTCTAAAGAAAAATATTATTGATGAACGTAAATGAATGCAGCATTATATACCATCTAGATTTTAAGATATAAATGTATACAGCAATCTTTATTGCTACTGTATTTTTTTCATGTTTTAAACATTATATAAACAATAAATACGTAATAAAATAATCAAATTATTCAACAGTTACGGAACAAGATACAAATAAAAGATATCTTCTTACATTATGTATACATATTAAATGAAAGTGCTATTATCACATGATGTAAAAGTATTGAAATTAAAAATTTTTATGTGCTATTAATATCTTGCTTTTTTTGTTTTCTTTTATATCTCAAAATCACTCAACATATACATATATTAATGAGAATTAATATATTATATGTGCTGCATCAGTATTGTATAATACTAACATTTTGTGCAGTAGTGAAATATCTATAGAATACTTATCATATATGTTATGACAATAACGTATTAAGATTATCTTGGTATATGTAGCTCCTCATCATAAAATATAAAATGTAACCAAAGAGTGGATTTTTTTAATTAGAAGGATTGTATATCTTTAGACACTTGGCACAGAGTGATCCATTAATGATTTTAATAAACTGGTTGACATTCTGTAATAAAAATCATAAATATTTAAATATTTTCTATGATTTTTTTTTTGATTTGACAATCAAATTTTTGAAATCGAAATTACATACTTTTTAACCATATGATCATAAATATATGATGGAATTACAGTAACTGTAATAACATTTCCACCATTTTCTATTTCTGTTGTAATTTGTTTGTCCTTCATCCCAACCACATTCTAAAAAATGAAATTGTTAAATTAAACGTTAAATTATTTTCATTAATCGTAATATAAAAAATAGATTTATTAGAGAAAAATATAAACAGAAAATTATTATACCTTGCCATTAATTTCCAATATTTGATGATCAATTAATAATCCATTTCGTGCAGCTGAAGAATCTTTTACCAATGCAATTATTTTTCCATTTTTAAATTGAAATCCAATGCAGCCAGAACTATCCTTGTGCATAGTTACAGCACGTTCAAATGGCCTACAGGTAAATAGATTAAAAACAAATTTATTAATATAATACATTTAAAAATTTGAAATATAATATATAATAATAAATTGTAACCAACCTATCACGCACAACAACTCTAATACCATTAATATCAGCATTACGAAACATTTTGTGCACTTGGTCCATTGTATAACCAGCTACACATTCATCGTTAATACTTAAAATTTGATCACCAAAACGCAACCCTGCAAGTGCAGCTGGAGACTCTTGACTCACAAGACACACAAAGATACCATTATTTACTGAATGCACTCTTAGGCCCACTTTTCCATCTTTATCTTTGCATAATGTTAGCTGAAACAAGCTTATAGTTATTATAACAATACTAATAGAAACAATTTTTATTATATTAATGTAAAATCAAGTGATAATAATAAAAATATTCTTGTGTAATGCAAATGGTTTCAAAAGATGAATCGGACGGAAGAAAATATTTGTTATAAATGTATTTTTAATGATTTTTTTCAAGTTCATACATTTTATTTTGTAAAATGTATGTATATACAAAAGAAGCTTGAAAAAAAACGTTAAAAAGTGACATTTATAAAAAAAATTTTTTTTCCTTCTAATTTCTCTTTTTGGAACCATTTAAAGTAAGTAAGAAATCTTTGTAATTTTATCACAATTAGGCAAGACGTTTAGGTGGCTTGTTTTATGCGAAACGCCTTGTATATTACCTCTCTAATTCCATTTGTAACATGTCCTCGTTGCAGACCCAAAGATTCTCCAGAGAGTGGTGCTATCATACCAGATAATACTTTGGATGTTTCTGCAAGTGTTCCTGTCCTCTAGAAGTAAAAACAAAAATTATAAAAGATGAAAATTATACATTATATAGGTATATATTACACATTATATATGTAAATATATATATATTGAGACTTACATTTGTTTGGGTAGAAACAGTATATTCAGGTAAATTGTTCGAAATCATTTGATTGCTTAATTCCAAACCCATATAATCTCCTAAAGAAGGATATATAGGACCAGACGGCGAAGGATCATAAACAGGAGCAGAAGGTGCTACAGGTTCAGGTAAAATAGATGGAGATGGAGCAAAATATTGCGATTCAGCCTGTATTTGGGCCTATAAGAATATAGACTCTATAATAGTATCATGAAACATAATATTAACTTATATGGCACATTAATTATTAATAAGATCAAGTCCCTAAGGGTTAAAGACCTTTCACTTACTTTCATCATATGATCCACCTTCATATCTTCAAGAGTCGGATAGAAAGACATTTTGTATGATTCTGGAATTAGTATAATTTCATAAAATAATTATAAATAGCAGATCACACAAAGAAGATTACTAAAGCCATATTGTAATGTGTTTGTCATATCTACAACAATATTTATGAATAGAATTTAATAGCGTAAGATTTGATTTAAGTCGCTGATAATAATTTCTGGTCTTATTTTCCCCTAATTCGTTTTTTTATGGTATAAAACAGAAAAAAAACAATTTATTAAATTTGGTCACGGGATATTCCAGTCACAAGATATATAACGATCTAACGATAGTAATTCAAGTATTAACTTGATTAGATTTTATCAACAGTTTTTAACATCGTAAAAATATTTAATTTGGAAAAGTGTACTTACTTGATTGTCACTTGTAAATCAAGGATAAACGTTGATATATGTAAAACTTGTAACGCAGTATAAACTGTCAAAAAACTACTGAGCTATAGTGCGTTATTAGTTAGTTCTGGTTGGTGCGTTCGATGCGTACACACTCGGTGAAGCGTATACTCTTTATATTGACTCACACTCAACTCACACTGTTTCAGAATTTGTGATAACACTTGAATCATATCCAGTGTTGTCAAATCTAAACTTCATCTAATACGTCAGCAGCATCAGACATAACAGATAGATTAACATAAACCGCAATTGAATTCACTATTCGATATATAATACATTTTTAGTATATAATTGATTTTGTCACGCTTTCGGTTCATTACATACAATAAAGTGTTCACTGAATGTGCAATTTCTTGAAACACCTTCAAAAAGGTTTATCTTTATATTATAAAAATATCTGTTAAATTGTATCTTTCGAAAATGATATAAGATTTAAAAATATTATAGATTTATATAAAATTAATAGAATTCTTAAAGAAACCATTTATATAATTATGAAAAAGAAAATAAGAAGAAGATGCAATAAACCATGAATTCAATAATGGCGCCTGTCGAATGCAGAGACATCTAGATTGGAATTTTATAAATATGGATTTTGGCACTCAATACAATCTTTTGTTTACTATATTATTACTATTTTTTTCGATATATCAACAAATAATATAAAGTATGAGTACTGATAATCTATTTATTTACATTTTGACATAAAATAGACACATAAGAACTTTTAAGATAAATTTGTTGAAGCAAAGAATGTGATATTGAAATTATGAGCGGAGGTATAGTGCCCAGTAAATCTACTGTATATATATCAAATTTACCATTTTCGTTAACAAATAATGATATACATCAACTTTTACAGAGTTATGGAAAGATAGTGAAGTAAGTCTTCAATGTAATTAAATCTTATATATAATATTTATCGATATATTAATATATAACAATTTAATAAAATATAACCTTTTAACGTTCTTACAGAGTGACTGTAATGAAAGATAAAATCACACGACGTAGTCGTGGGGTTGCATTTGTATTGTTTCTAAAACCAGAAGATGCTTCTTCGTGCGCCAAAGGTCTTAATAATACACAAGTAAATTTTCATCAATTGTATAATATTTATAATTGGATTGTATGTAAATATGGTGTTTCAAATATATGTCAATGTATATTTGTTAATGATTTTATTATTAGATAGGTGGACGTACTATAAGAAGTTCTATAGCAGTTGATAATGGACGTAGCACAGAATTTATACGTCGCAGAGATTATCCAGATAAATCTCAATGCTATGAATGTGGAAAGGAAGGACATTTATCTTATGCCTGTAGTCATAATATGTTAGGACCAAGGGAACCACCACAGAAAAAAGTTCGAATAAGAAAAAAGACTAAAACCTCTGTTAGTCATGATACTAGCTATTTTGATAGCGACAGTGATGAAGGCTTAAGGAAGTCAAAAAAATCAAAGAATATTGATAATGACGATACAGACGATAATTGTTCGGAAATGGAAATGGAAACATTAAGTGCAGCTATCAAACAGGAGGTATAACAGTACCTAAAATGTTTCGTTTAATTTTTTATAATATATTAACTTTTTAATATTACTAAATATATTTTTTTTACGGTATAGCAACATCTTAGAGAGCTAGAACAATATAAGTATAAGGTGGCAACTGGTCAATATAATGAGGAGCATACTGAATCGGTTGTAAGACGGAAACGATATAAAGAGAATTCATATTTCAGCGATGAGGAAGATATCAGTGAATGAAAATGTAAAAGATTGTACTTGATATTATCATGTAATTATAGAAATCATAAGTTTTCTTTATAGACATCTGATTAAAAATTAGTCCTGTAAATAATATTGAGAAATTTCATTTGAAAACAAAATAAGGAATGATGATTGCAGCGGATTTACCAAGCACATTTAAAACATTTGATATATGATAGAATTATATATATACTGTATTTCTAATCGTAATAATATTATATACTATTAATAACCATTACATTAATTACAATGTAAGTAAATAAAACGTACCATTAGTAGTTATTCTTTGGAAGCTAAATGCTGGATTTAAGTACTTTGACAAATTTGCGCATTTATCTTTGCACAGACTTTATATTGGAAAGGCTAGTGAACACAGTGTTATAACTTTGAATACGTTTTCATACATTACATAAATACAATTATGTTTATTCTAATAAATGAGACAAAAAAGTGTAGCATAATAAATAAATGGAGGATATCATTGAATCATACTTGTGAAATCATATATATATTGCTTCAATATTAAATGTAAAAGTAATTAAGGTCATCACTATGGCTTTATCAATGGAAAAATATTGTCTTTTGTGGTATGAAATTTCATGAGAATGAGATACATTTTTTCCTGTCGATATTTGTTGTTATATTTTTTTTTACTTTTTGAGAATGATAAGTTAGAAGACAACGTGGCAACACGTCATTGGTATTTGTTTTACGACCAGAAAAATATCGAATGTATATATTTGCACGGAGTATATATGTAGGCACTCAAATCAGCTACACTGTTTTGGGAACCAACTGACATTTTTTCAACTTCATACATTGTGAATATTGTTTACATGATAAATATAAATAGATATATTTTGTAAATAACTATTATCGGTGACGGTAATAATTGACTACTGGATTATTCGTTTTTTTTTAAATGTACATTACATTATGAGAAGAAAAAATCTATTTAATGAATCAAGTAAAACTTTTAGAAGACCGTATCACACTGTACAATCAGATCATAAATTAAATTGTAAGAATGAATTTTGGTAAATGTGACTTTTTTAAAATTGAATTTTTTCCTATAAATTTTTTTAATTAGTCAGACTCGCATGGAAAATTTATTTCACGATAAACTATTTGAACATGACGAATGTGTTTTTCATCGGTGAACACATATTTCAATATATTCGTGTATGTTCTAAACATTAGTTTCGTTATAGAGACTGTTTCAATGTTTTTCTCTCGATATGTATAATTACATTGAACATAATTCTTGAAAAAGATACAATACTTGTTATTATAATTCTGTTAATAACGCTTTGTATTTACGAATGGCTTATATACTCTTGTTTTGAAAAATATTTATGCATCCAAGCATCAAATGCGATTTCTTTAACTAGTTTCAGTAATATCATCAATAGTCTCTCTTACACAATAATATTTCAATCATGTAAATTATTATTATTATTTTCAAAAGCAAATATGTGTTACATATTCAATGCAATAATAAGTTAATCCAGTCATAAGGATCGTTAGCTACACACAATGATTGGGAAAATTGAAGGAAGGGAAAGGGCCACGGGCGCGTTATGAAACACATTTATCTTTAATTTTGTACACTGAGATTTCAAATTGACTAGCTCTACGAATGGAAAACGTTGATTTTCGGGGGTCTTGTGGCCTGTGGCTGGATACTGGAGGACCCTTCTCTCTAATAATAATACTTTTAACATGCTACCTAATTGGTAAAGTAAATCGTTATATATATATATAATAAAGCGCCGATAGGTTAGGTGTACAATTATTTAAAATTGTATAATTTATGAATGTAATATTGCACGGATCCTGGCATCTATAGGTTCTTATCTATATCTAATCTGAGGGTTTTCTTACTCTACACTTATACAAATAAATTATTTTCTTACCTACTAAATGAAATACAATTTCACGTGCCTACCTAATAAAAAAAAAAAAAAAAAAAAAAAAAAAAATGAAATACAATTATCGAGGTATGTATATGAGGAAAAAAAAAATTAAATAATACGACTCTCTACGATCGACAACATAAAAGAGTTCAACAATATCCAGCCTATAACGAGTCACGTTGACCTTCAGCTACTTATGGATGGATTACATGTGTTGGGCCTTCTTGGGCATAAAAATTCTATATGAGCAAGAAATTTTCCATCGTATCTCATCGTTTCTACTTACATTATGCTTATTGGAATTAATTTTCTACGATTGTAAATACAACCACAGTGGATACTTCTGTTGTGTTTCATCGTCGTTACGCTATCGTCAAGTTCCAGACAGAAGTTTTATTTCTTAATGTAAAATAAAAATATTAAGATTAATTTTCAAGCGCTATTACCGTTCTAGCGTTTATACGATTAACAAAAAAAAAAAGTAAATGATCATAGAAATAGAACTGTACAAATTTCTTTTTTTTTTTTTTTCAATTAATTATCCACTGTGAGGACAACCGAAAATCGATTGCGATTAAAATACTCAAGATCGTCGATCTTATCTTAAGCTCTTATTATCTGATATTAAAGCTAATATTATAGTCTACGCACATTGAGTTCACATTCCACAATACTTAAACGCAGATCAGGCGAGCCAATTTGAAATAATTTTCGATTATTCATCATTTTCTTTCGTGTGATCGATCTTAACGATGTTGAAATAAACATGCGTAATATAATTAAAAAAAAGTGAAATCGTATCGTCTAATCGTGATAAGAAATTTGGTGCGAATCTTTAGGCAAATTTTGATAAGACTATAGGTACCCGTATGTTTCTTTACGAAGTTGAAATTCGCGCGAATATTTTATACGTTCGATAATATGTTCACATTGCGCTGGCTTGACCTGCGTTTCGATTTTCGACATCGATCGTGATTCGTTTAATACAAATTTACGTTGAAAACATTTTCTCGCCATATCGAACGGTTCAATATGAACTCCCATTCAAGTATAAGTATAATTAAAGTATATAATAATATTCGTGAGTATTAATCTTATTACGGTATGGTTCTAACGTAAAAATTAAAAATACTTTACGATGATTCGAAAATAGTAAAGAATATTTCGTCAGAAGAAATATCTTTCAAAAATTATTTCTATGGATACTGCACTTTTATATTTCATAAAGCAAATCGATACGCTACGGACGTGTTATCGGGCATCATTGGAACCGACGAGTTAATTTAAAAGTATAAAACATTAGCGCAGATTAATAATCGATGAAAATAACAAAGGACATAATTATGACAATTTCAATTGTCTACACTAACGTTAAATGCATACGTGGTACATGTTGTGGTTCGTTTATCTATTTATCGGTAAGACAAATACAAAAGTCGATTTAGTCGTCGTTATTATGCTATGCATTTTCTTTTTTCTTGGTTTTATTTTTCTTTTATTCTAGAACAACGAGCATCGAAAAAACAGACGTTTTAAATTTGTGTCGTTAGATTAATTTTTTGGACGATTTTGAGCATGACACAAAAATACTGTAGTTAATAACAGCGATAGATCGCGTTATGATCGATACCGATCATCGCGTTCTTTTTTTTTTTTTTAACGCTCCTATCACGCTTTCAGATCGTACGTTTTGGAATGAAGTTATTGTATATCAGTTAAACGTACGTCCAAAAATAATTCTACGAAGTTTGCGTTTCTTCGTTAAGGAAAATCGTCTCGAACATTATCAAAACGATACCGGAGAAGAGGGTTTAAAAAAATTTTCGACATCGATAAGCTCGAATATTTTGTTCTTTTCAATATCGATATAATAGCGCGTTATAAAAGACTACAGGCGTGACGTAATTTTTTTTGGTTTTTTTTTTTTTTTTTTTGGTTTTTTAAATAAATACTACGTTACGTTTGATTGTAGAAGTCTTCGAATTCGATATTCTCTTTTTCCTGCTAACTAGAAAAACGTTTGAGAAATGCGAAAATGTCAAGGACAATGCAAAATTCTTTCACATGTAGTATATCGATAGAATTACATTATAATAAATTATTATATAATAATATTATTTATAATGATAAATAAGTTAATAAGTTAGTACGTTAAAGAGAGCCGATCGATGAACGTTCAAAAACATTACATACACTTCGGAGATGTACAAATGAAAAAAAAAAAAAAAAAAAAAAAAACAAAAAGAGCAAGATTTTTCATTGAGCGCGACAAAAATGATTCTAAAGAAAATATCGAAGGACAAAAGCAAGTTGAAGTAAGAGAAACGATTGCTGCGAAAATGAGTTGAGAACAGCCGTCGGATCGATAATCGAATTGATCATCGGATCCCCGAGGTATTTCTAAAAAATGTGCGGCGCCAGCTGTAATTTCCAGAGGGAGACAGGCCTGGCAAAGACGGTGACCTGGCCCTTTTCTTTACCACCGACCAAGAAGACATATAAAGGCGCAGGTCCGTACGAAGGTGTTCCCGAGTCGTTTCCATCGTTAGCCGCGACCTTAGCCCTTTGCCTTTCGGCCCTGGAGGCACTGACGGCTCGCCTCGAGGGTGAGCCCAAAGGCAAACTCTTAGGCGGTGCTCTTGGAATCCTTCTGATCTCTTGAAGTTCAAGAAGTTCGGCGAATGTTTGCGAGGCCGACCTGCCAGGTTCATCCTCCAACACGCTATCAGGTGGACTGTTCAACATCTTCGCGTATTTCCCGTCTTGTTGTTGTTGTTGTTGTTGTTGTTGTTGTTGTTGATGATTATGATGATGATGATGATGATGATGATGATGATGATGCTGATGTTGATGATGAAGATGACTCCTACTCTCATCCAAGCCCAAATAATTCGGATTACAAAAACCAAATTGGCCTTCGCGTATCGTCGTCGAACTGACGATGGCACGTAACTGTTTGGATTTTCTATTTGAAGGCCAATCGTCTTCAGCCAAGGGATCACCCGGACTCCTTGCTTCGATGCTCGCATAATCCGACGTTGATTCCTCGCCCTCTTCCAAGTCGGCGAATCTGACCGACGCTGAAGTTGGTATTTTGGCCGTGGTCGGTGTCTTTGGAGTTTGAAGGGCCGCCTCGTAAAGATGTGAACTGTAGCTTTCACCTCTGGTTGGTTGACAAGCGTTATGTATGGAGGAAAAATCTCTGCGGGGAGGATTACATCGATCGATTTTATTATTAATTATCTATGAAACATTGTCGCGTAGAACTGTACGAACCTCCTTTCTTCCTGAACTTCGATCAGTCTCGAGGTAGGTGGTTCCTTTTTCTCCTCGCTATCGCTCAACTCGTCTGGATCAACGAAAACTAATCTAGCTGCCTCCACCGGTGTTAGTACTGGCGTTGGTAACGTTAAAGCTCGAAAATTTGGCACCGAAATGGGATCTCTGGTCATCCCACCGCAATTATTGTTATTACTATTGCTAGCTTCGCTTGACTTTGTCGTAGTTTCCGGCGGCTTCTGTCTTCTACGAGCTAAGGTATTGGCACTTCGAGACTTTACCATCCCCATCGAAGGTTCTACGGCTTCTACGTCCACTTGCTGAAACGGATAATACGTGTTCGCCTGCGTACAGGCTCAATTCACTCATTTAGCCTACGTTCTTGCTTTCCAACACATATTAATGCACATTTACTGCTCGATGTACTTGCTCGATACAAATTAAATAATTACGTATATATTGTACATACGTTAGAAATGATTTAAACAAACAAAATAACAGTAATAAAAAAGATTACCTCTTGAGGACTTTCTTCATTATCGTCCTGTCCACTTAGTACAGAATAACTACACTTTGTTGGGTGGCTCAACCTTGACAGATTGATCTGCGACAATTTCGAGATTTCTTTGAGAAAACTAGGCCTCGTAGGGGCTTCGTTCGGTGATATTCTATTATTACACAATCTCGTCCTTTGATTTTTTAATCTTGGCTTGGGATTATCGCTACTGGTACCACGAATCAATAACTCTGATACTGCCAGGGCAACGCTCTCTGCTCTGGGTTGGGGTTTCGGTCCTGGTACAGATAGTTTCTCCCAAGTTTCTGTACCTGTAATAACGATCGAAAAGTTTGCACAATATTCAGACTATATGCGCGCGTGTGTGTGTGTGTGTATCTGTCATTTCACGTTCATTACCGAAATGAAACCTCCACAGTTCATTGGTAGCGAGACCACCGCTCTCTCCGCCAAAGATCAACATGCAACTTGGTAGTCTGCAAGCAGCATGACCGTGAAGTGGACCCGGTCCAGGCTTATTCTTCAGCATGAACCAGGAAGCGGTATTAACGTCCCATCTCCAGCAATCGCTCCTCTCTTGTAAATCCGTCATACCACCGTAAATATACATAGCATCTCCATGCAAAACGGCTGAGTGTTTGTGCCTAGCAGCCGGACCGCTTTCGCTGGATGATAATAGATGCCACGATTCGGTTTCTATAAATTTGTATTGAATTTGGTATTACTTTATTTCATATACTTTAATTTTGTCTAGATAGTTCGTGAAGGAGCATAGAAAAAGAAAGAAAGAAAAAAATAAAAAACTCACCGAAATGGAAAGCCCATAATTCAGGAGAGCTACCACGTAAATCTTGATAACCTCCATAGATGAGCATTTGACCTCGATGGACCAAGGCCGTATGACCTCGTCGACCTCTAGGAACAGCGCAACCTCGTTGAGCTCTGACCTTCCTCCACGTATTCGTCTGAAAATTAACGAACGAATGGCTGTCGAAACAATCGTACGATTATTTTCACACAAAGATAATGTTTCTCAATTATACAAAAAGTGTAGTCGAGGGTAAAACGTTAAAACGATAAATATGGCAAAGGTATAAACATTCGTCAAAAATGACGGATTTTTTTTTGACGAGCCGTTAATACCAATAAAAAGTATTTCCATCCTATGAACGTCCTTGACCTATCTATCTACAGAATAGAAACCTTTTGAAAGTATAGATATCAAAATTGTTACAATTAACCGAGCGAAACGTCTATGCTTTTTATTATCGGAATTTTATAGAAATTCGTTTATTAACGGTCGAGGTTGTGTAATTCTTTTTTTTTCTCTCCCTACTCTCTTTACCTAAGCCGGCAGGAAACTCTTCAAATGCCCTCGGATTATGAAAGTGGAATGAATGAAGCTCCGCTGTCTGAATTGCGTCTGGGCTTATTTTTGTAATACCGCGCGAGCTACTTTGGAAAAGAGAGTTGTACAATGCTATACGTAATTATTGACATTCCTTCTGTACCTACCTGTGTATGGGGGAGGGGAGAGGGGGGCGGGGGCGGGGGATATTGCGAACCATGGAACAGTATTTTTTTCATAACTTGCCGTACCAATCGTTCATCTTTAGAAAATATGATATATTTCTTTTTTTTTTTGTATTCTATCGTAATCGGAAGTACAAATGAAAAGAAATTTTGGCGAATATTTCTTTGACAAAAGGATTATTATCACGATTATGATGAAATAAAAAAGAACGTCCACATTACTATCGTTCACGACCCTATTATTTCTCCCATTTTGCGTATCATCCTCTCATATTTTCAAAGAAATACACGTAAGACATAATTACAGCTCGTTACGAAGAGCTTTACACTATGCACGTGAAACATAATTTGCGAAAGGAAGGGTACACGGTCTTTTCAGAGTCACCATTAAATTTTTACCCGCATATTTGTGTGTGTGTGTGTGTGTGTGTGTGTGTGTGTGTGTGTGTGTGTATATATATATATATATATATATACATTCGAATTTAAGAAACATTCGTTAAAGAGCGTAGGCACCGAAGGATGTCGAGAATAGTTTCCATAGAAACGACACGGAGCTTCCATGAATATGTAAGCTCGATCGTGGTCGCGATGCGAAAACAAGTCAGTCTTTTAAATTTTATTTTATAAGAGGAATGCGAACGAACGAAGGAATTCGCGCAAGGTCCGCAAGGTCTCTGCCACTAGAGGCTCTATCTTACACATGTGTACGTCCGTTAAAAGAAAGAAAAATATAGAAAGGAAAGGAAAGGAAAGGAAAGGAAAGGAAAAGAAAAGAAAAGAAAAGAAAAGAAGGAAAGGAAAATAAAGAAATCGACACTCAAAGGAAATTTATGAATTTTAATCTTAAAATGTTATTGTTCATCTTTCTTTCCTTATTTTTTTCTTTTCTTTTTTTTTTCTTTTTTTTTTTTTTTTTTTATTCACTATCCCCCAAGTAAGTAGGACATGCATTACGCTCCATTTTCTACAGAGAGAGAGAGAGAGATAGAGAGAGAGAGAGAGAAAGAAGCCTTCCTTTTACTTGGTCTAAATTTAGATAGATATACATATGCATCCGTGTACATTAAAACCAATAGACGAGAGAGAAGACGTTGTAAAATTCTTCTTCGCCGTTCATTCTCCTAGAAAATTCGGGCATGCGTGGTAGAGTTGTGTTCGTCAAGCGCCATCAGCAATTCTATTTCTCGGCGAACGAAGGTAACCAGACTTTGGAATAAACGACCATAGTAGCCGTACTAAATAGAGCATAGAAATCGTTAATGTATGTACGTACAATACTTTATCTCTAAGCTATTATCCGTATCTCGCAAACGCTTTTAAGAACGGCTTTGAACGGTCGACGACGAGAATAAAAATCGTAAAATTATTTGTAGCTTCTCTTCTCTCTCTCTCTCCCCCCCCCCCTCTCTCTCTCTCTCTGTTTTTTGTTTTTTAATCCTCTTTTGAAGGACAAAAAATTTCGATGAAATTTCAAGATCGAGTTGATCCTAACGTGATTTAAAACACGAGAGGAAAGTACTACTCGTTGAAAAAAGCGGTTCTTTACTACTCAAAAGAGGGTAAAATGGCTCGATTAAAGGAAAGAGAGAGAGAGAGAGAGAGAGAGAGAGAGAGAGAGAGAGAGAGAGGAATAGCGGTAGGAAGTTTGAATAAAGTTGACAAAGACATCGCGAGTTTTTTTCATTCTCTTCGAATGTTTCAAGAACGACGTTGAAAATTCTATTCTCTTGTATTACGATACCCTCAACTCGAGGATGTTTTTCGATTTCTAGAAATATCTTGTAAAACGACGATTGCCTTTAGTGGGATTTTACTCTGTCTCTCCCTACTTTACGTTCATCCCCTCTCTTACTTCCGCTCTTTTGGAAGAAAACGGACGTAGGTAGAGTTCTTTTGATGTCTAGTGGCAATCACGGGTCTTTTAACCCCACAGCCAGTCGGTATGGACCAACGTAGCAAGAACGAGGAAATACTTTGAAACGGTTATGCGTGTGTTGAAGGGAGAAGAAAAAGGAGAGAGTGAGAGATTGAGAGAGAGAGAGAGAGAGAGAGAGAGAGAGAGGATGGAAAGATGAGAAGAGGAGAGGGGAACCATAAGGGAGAAGGGTACATAGGCTGTGTAGTGTATACTAGGGGGTGCTGAAAGTAATTACGTAACTCAAAGTACGTGCCTAAAGTTGATAGGTCGGTATAGCCACTTTCCTTCGTGTTCACGAGCATCCAGAGTCGATAACAAAAATGATCGAGATATCGCGTGCCTGTAGATTTCACGTCTATATAATAATTTTTTTTTTTTAATAATTTTCTACCACCCTTTATACTCGTTCCTCGTGATCTTCAGGTAAACCTCGATTTTTTCCTCCTTAAAAACCGAGTGTGTATATAAATAAAATTTGGTTAATGCCTCTTATACGTCTCGAGGGATACCGAGCGAATAAATCATGCGTACGGTTTTTACCATCAAGAATATACATACATATGCACATACATATGCGTATATCGTTTCTCCGATACGTTGCAAACTACGGTACGTTTTAACGAAGGGCAGAGAGAAAGAGTGAAAAAAAAAACAGGGAATGACTCGCGGGTACAAAAAGACCCCTCTTGGTTTAGCCGATTGGGTTTGTCTGGCACGTTCGTAATACGAATTTTGAATAATACAACGAGAAAGAAAGAGGAGCCGCGAAAGAAATATTTCCGTCTATGACCATGTTTCATTAATTAAAAGCACGAGTCCATTGATTACCGTAGCAACGAAATACGTAGTATATTTAGAATAGATGATGAGGTATATGTATTAAAAAAAAAAATAAAAAAAAAAATAAAAAAAAAAAAACAAAAAGAAAGAAAACAAAAATCATCGGATTTATTATCACGTGAAATTTGTTGAACGAGATGGAAGCTTTGAAATGCGAGGAGATGTGTTCGGGTGTTCTTCAAATTTTCATCCATCTGACCCAAGGCGATTTTTATGTTTCAAGGCGGATATATCACGTTAAAACCAATGGAAGGCAAGCCATACATTTCTTATGAAACGTTGTGCATCATACGACTGCATGCACACGAGTAAGCTCGATGCTTATCCATTCGGTTTAATGTGCTCCTGTCGGTCTTGTTCACTGTACATACATACAAAGACTTTAATACGACGGCGTAGATTTTCTTGTAAATAATAAAGGGTAAATAATATCACGGAAATATGTTAAAGCATATATCATCATCATCATCATCATCATCGAAAAAAGAAAAACAAAACAAGAAAAGAATTGACACGAAAGAGATAATATAAATATTGTGTTTTATTTCATGACAAGGACGTTTCCTTTTATGTGCTCTGGATTTTTAATGACGATGCTTCAAGAGTCGTCCTTTGTCTTTCTCAATGAGCTTTCTTAATCAATAGCAACACCGATATATATATATATATATATATATATATATATATATATATATATATATATATATATATATATATATATATATAAGCGGCTGGCCGGGCGAAGAAAAATGGTGTATAGTGATGAAACAAAAGAGCGGAGTCTGCGAACGCATCTCTGAGTGAAAAGAGATAACTGTGTGGTCGTTCGTTGACGAGGGAAAAGTGCCACTAGCTCATTTATCCACGCCCTATCTCGTGTACCCTCGTGAAATCCACCCCGTAGAATATGGCGTCTCCAATTCCTTTCATATGACACGCGAACGATCTAATGTATTCGTGAGAAATATTCGCGGGAAAGAACCACGGAATATTTTCATTTACAAGATACTTCAATTTCTCTCTCTCTCTCTCTCTCTCTCTCTCTCTCTCTCTCTCTCTCTGTGTGTAAAACGTTTTCAAGATACGTTTTAGAAAAAATGTAATCTTATATTACTTTATAGAGAGTAAGTTTAATTTCGAGCATATATATATAAGTCGAGTAGTTAACCACCAATGTGTATATGGTCATGTGTACGCTGTGTGAAAAATATTTTTATTTTATTTTATTTTCTTCGTCCATCGATGTGTATATGTGATCAGGTAACGTGTACGCTTCGCGAGCATAATTTTTATAAAATTTTTTTTTTCACCCATTAACGTGTACGTGATCGGTCGACGCGTATGCTCCGCGAAGAGTAATTTCATTTTTTTTTTCTTTTTTAAATTTTTGTACCATTAAAATTTTTTTTCACCATTTGGCGAATATCTAATTCTAAGTTCTAAAAAATAAGGCCAAGGAGAATTTTCTCTTTTATTTATCTTATCTTATATTTATCCCCTCGAGAAACCACAACGAACTAAGTCTTGTAAGTAAAACGTATATGGGGTTCTCCGAGGCTTATCAATTTTTAATTACTTCTTACAATTTCAACTCTCGAAGGTACGAAACGGGGAGAGAGAGAGAGAGAGAGAGAGAGAGAGAGAGAGAGAGAGAGCTGTTGATACCAGCTGTTGCCAAAAACTACCCTCGGTTCAGATCGGACTTCACTAATCAGAAATGTTGAGGGAAAAACGAGAAGGTATTAAATATTGGATGAAATAATAACCGCATCTCGTAAGTTGGGGGATGATCCACTCTTACCATTCAAAGAAATCGATCGATATTACGTATCTCGCGGCAAACTTTGTTTCTATTGCCGTCGATAGATACTTCACGATTAATTTTGATCTATAGAACTGATATACGACGTCGTTTATTTTGAAAGCTACCTATGTACATTTGTTTTTAAATCGATATATTTAAGGGTTCGTGTTTGAATCAATATAAAAAACATTCGTCGCCGATAAACACGTTGTAATAATATTTTTCTGTATAGAAAGATGTGTGATTTATTGAACAAATTGACTTAACGCTAGAACTACCGAAAAAAAACCTATCTACTTCTACCAAAACCACTCAAAATAATGACTGGTCTTAAAAAAAAAAAAAAAAAATACGTGAAAACAGAATTATTTTTTTTTTATTTATTAAATTATTATTATCCTATAAAAAGTATTTAAGGTTATGGAATTACAACTATTTAATGTCAACTATAAAAAATAAAAGATAATTATGATAATAACATCTATAATAATACTTTCTAATTCACTGTCCGAGAATTCCTCAACTTGTTTGTTCATGGTCTACAATCGCATTATCACTATTCTCACTATAAAGTATTTCATTTCCTTTCAATTCACTATCTTCATCCTCGATATCAGAACATTCCATTGGAATATTGTTTAGTTTCAGCAAAAGTTCCGAGGTTTTTATACGTTTAACTATTTTTTGAAATTATAAAACATCGTTATGTTACAAAAAATCAGATCCTCTTTCAACGACTGTGGTACACAGAATGATCGCGTGAAACGGCATCGATTAATATTGTTATGTTACCTACGACCATGATTCTTTATGTTTTATCGCCAGATAAGTTATGGCATAAAAGAAAATATTGTAACAGAGAGCCAGAAGATTCATCTAAATATCTAATCAACGGTGTCGATTTTAGGAAATACATTGTAAGACTTTTTTTCCACTTTGAAAAGTACCAGTTATACTTGTCAATATTATTATAGATGTTATTATCATAATTATATTGTATCTTTTATATTTGGCATTAAATAGTTGTAATTCCATAACCTTAAATACTTTTTATAAGATAGTAATAATTTAATAAATAAAAAAATATTCTGGTTTTACGTTTATTTAAAGACCAGTCACTTTGACTGGTTTTGGTAGATGTAAATAGGACAAAAAATTACTCGAATTCTGTGCAAGTCATTTAAAAATAAAATTCATTTTATACAACCTTTACTTAACTCTGCAAAAGTCATTGCATCATTTCGAAAAAAAAAAAAAATGTAACACGAAATAGGGATTTTATAACGGAATTGTAAAATCAGTCATTTTGATTGGTGCGGTAGTTCTAGTGTTAATAAACATCATTTAAAAATATTGACAACGTTTCTGACGGATAAAAACAAAAAAGGTGAAAATGATCTTGAACGGTGTCCTTGAATCAAATCGCATCTATATTCGAATTTATATATGTGTGCTAGTACATCTGTACATACACACACATACACATATACGATGAAAAATCAAACGGTTTACGAGCGTTCGTATCATGAGTTATAGTGGTATTTATTCGGTAATAAAAAGAGTAATCAAAGAATCCGATTGTCTCGTATTGAATCCACGCTAATTGTGGACGAGCTTGAAAGCTATTAATCGGACCGATAAGTTCTTTGGTTTTATGTAAATCGAACTAATCAATGGGTTTATCGGTTCCCCATAGGTCAGGTTTAATGAAGAATAAAAAGAGGAGTAAACCCCTCGTTCGTGACATCTTCCATAAGTTTATTCAAACTTTCTCAGAAAGTTCGTGGCTTTTCGTGACAAATCGAACGACGCGTCGAGCTTTTTAAAGGCTGAAAGTGTCACTACCATCTGACATCCCTGTTTGTTCGTATTCCACGCCAATGTGTCCCTCCCCTCTCCCCTCTCCCCGTCAGGACTACTCATTTAAACCTGACATCGTTCTCCTTGAGGTGATCGATTGCTCATAATACTGTATCGATGTGTTTTCTATTCATTAGGAATTCTGCAACGTTAGGAAAAGGGTTTAAGGGGACAGGGGTGGCAGCGGGAGGGAGGGGGGGGGGGGGGTTGATGATAAGCCAGACTACGTTGATTCTGACAGTGACAAATGACTTCTCTTCTTGATAGTGATGTTGCTTCGAGGTGCATCGAGTTATTATACTTCCTACTGTTCATAAAAAGTTCTCATTACGAGAGCCGTGTCCGCTTAAAAGTTGTCCCATCGAAGTGACAATGTATCTCGATGATCAACCAAGCCGATTATGATCATTCCGATAGTTCATTATGATCATTCCTCTTCTGAATACGCTATATTTCGTTTTGGAATGCCTCTGCTAATAACGATGATAACGTTTGCTCACCGCGATTTAAGCGCGCGCTTAGTTCAACTTACTTCGACGTTTACGTCTAATATGCAAGGAACGTGCATATCTCTGCTTATCGGCTTTTCAGTTACGCGGACTATTTACGGTAATACGTCGGGAAATGTCGGCAATGCGACGATTTGGGGGGGGGGGGGGAGGGGGGGAAAGAAATGGTTTAAACGTTTAAATAACGAAATATTTTCCTTAACGATATCATAAAAATCCTTAAATATCTCACGAATATCTTAAGGATATTTGACAAAGGCGCCATTGTTGTATTATCATTACCGAAATATTCTTGACGCTTGCCCGACGTCAGGATATATATCCGTCGAGTATTTCCAAATATAATAATCGTTAAGAGAACCGATCGTACTCGTGTTACTTTATATTTCAATCCCATCGTAAGAACAAAGGCTTTGGTTTTATACTGTCTCTCTCTCTCTCTCTCTCTCTTTCATTCTCCCTTCGTCTCTCTTCATTTTTTCCATTTCCCTTGATAACAACGATTCGCACGGTTGAGTCTGATGTATGTACACCAGGAGAGAGAAAAATCTTGTATAACGATCCTTGCTCGTTACGAAAGAGAGGAGAAAGGAGGAACGAGGGTTGTTCGATGAACGAACGAACGAACGAACGAACGAAAGGAGGGATGATGATGATGCACGAACAAAAAAAATAAAATATAGAAGACGAGGAGAAAAGGGGGAAGTGTCGCGCACCCTTGAGAAACCGCTAAATCAATAGCAACGTCATTGAGTACAACGAGTTTTACACGAAAGCGAGAGCCACCCCAAAAGCATATTTCTCCTTTTCAAAGGGACCAGACGTGAATCCGACTGCGATGGAAACTACAGAGAGAGAGAGAGAGAGAGAGAGAGTGAGAGAAAGAGAGAGAGAGAGAGATAAGGTGAACGAAGACGTGCCGTCAAGACCTCCATATTGGGCCAATGGTGGTTTGCTTCGACTTTCCTGGTACACACACACACACACACACACACACATACACACACAGTTACTGACAGATAGAACGTCCTGTTTTACTCCCTTCGTGCGAGTGTCAAGGACTCCGTAGGGAGAACAATAAGAACGTGAAACGGGCAACGAGAATTCGTATCGTGTCTCTTAAGAACTTTACCGAGCTATTAGGTTTATCCGATTATACGACGTTTGCTGTCAATCCGTTACGTGCATATAATCTCTATGCATTTCGAAATAATTTTTTGCCCGATTACTAAATTCTTTTTTTAAGTTATAACAATTTTTTTTTTTTTTTTTTTTTTTTTTTTTTATTACTGACGACCATCTATTTCGCAATAATTCGTTGCTCGATTGTCGTATTATTTTTTTTCTTTTTTTCGTTATAAACAAATTTTTTTCTTTCCTTTTCTTTTTTCTTTTTTTTTTTCTATCGAAAATCACGTACGCACTGTATAACAATTTTTTACTCGATTATTATGTAATTTTCTGGATTTTATTGTATCTCTTTTATATAATACCTTTAGTCGTAACTGTGCGATGAAAAATTATTTAATTTGATTGTTAAAGGAAACAAAAAAAAGAAGATCATTAACGAAGTTCAAAGACGCTATATCGAGTGAATTTAAAGAAAAATGTATCGAGGCGTGATATTATCAATCACTCCCAGCGCGGTTACTCAATATTACCCCTTGTCTCGTTTACCGGATCGAGAGGGTTCTGGATCCCTCCCTCCGGATAGTCGAGATTGTCGAGAGAGAGCTTCCTTGAGGCTACTGGTAGACTCGTTAAATCGGATCGTACGAGACCTTCGCGACTAAATCTTACACGTAACAATTTCGATACGAGCAGAAGACTACGACTATCAAACCCAATTTCGTATCCCATTTAACGAGATTAGTTATTTGATCGTCGATGATTCAAATACACGGCTGAAAGTATGACGAAGTATACTTTTGATTAAACTTTTAATACCAGATGTTTCGGAAATTTGTCTAACTTAATTGCAACGTTAAAAACTTTCTTAATAGAAGCTCTTAGTGGTCATTCTTATGCAATTAAATTTATGAAGTTTAAAGAAGCTCAGAAAATATCTCAAGTATCGCAATTTATAGAGAATCTGCGGCGAGAAACAATAAAAATCGTTTTTTCTTTTTTTTTTTATAATACAATTTAAATTATTTATCGGAAGATCGTACGAATATTCTTCTAGAGTATCATACGCACCGTAAAGGAGAAAATCATTCTGAACTTTCTTAAAAGGTTCATTAGTAAGAAGAAAAAAAAAAGAAAGAAAAAAAAAAAAGAAATAATAAAAAACGAGAAGCGTTAAAGAAATAAAATTTTCTGGCACACAATCCGCAATGCGTCCTTTAGCTGCACAAAACTCGATTCATTTGTGAACACATGTCTATGGATATATTCTAAATTGTTTCAAGTTACTCGAAGATTTTTTTTGTTTGATCCCGTAATCGCATTTGGAAAAGACGACATTTTTTGTTTCGTTCGCACACACACACACACACACACAAACACACGGATAATTTTGCAATTTAATTGAACAAAATTTGTTCGTCGTAACATCGAATTTACGATACGTTTTTCCTCAAATGTTTGACGCGGTTCATGTTTGAAGTATGAACACGATGGCCGTGGGGGAGGGGGGGGGGGTGTTACGTTTTACCTTGACATTGTAAACCCAAAGTGGTGTTTCCGTGCCCGCGGAAAAGCCTAGTTCTCCGCCGAATACGTAAAGGCAGTCCTTGTATGCTACCGCACTGTGTTCCTGAAGAGCCGGCGGCCTTTCTCCCCCGGGATGTAATTCTTCCCACTTGCTCTCAGCTGCAACAAAATCAAATAAGTTAAACGAAAGGTCGTATAATTCGTTTGCTTTAACCGTCTACCTTCCAACGTTACACGTTCGCACGTTTCGTAGTCAGAATTATGTTAATGCGACTATGTAAAAAAAAGAGAAAAAAAAAAGAAAAAAAAAAGAAAAAAAATATGTACAATACAAAGAGAGAAAAAAAAAACAAGAAAAAGAAAGAAAAGAAAAATGAGTCTTGATATTTGAAACGTTGGAAAAGTAACTGAACGGAATTGAAGATTGGAACGTATGGAACACGCGCGTCTAATTGGTCAAAAAATGAAAAAAGGAAACGCCTCCCGCTCGCGCGCGTTTTCGAGTCTCCGTCTATCGCGATATTTGCGAAGAAAACAGTCACACGTATGTACCAATTGGCGACGACAAATTGTCAATGATAAGTAGTAAGTGAACAACGAATAAGACAGAGCGAGCGACGAATCGAACATCAAACCATTGGCGTAGTCCCGGATATCATTGACAAGATGTTATAATATTCTTCATTTCTTCTCTTTGTTCTTCGGTATAAACTCTAAACACGAGAATCCTACCAACTACTACGTCCGAGAGAGCATTGTAAGCGTCGAATATTGGGGATTATGGGAGAGTGCCAAAGGTGCAGATATAGTATGGACGTTCAGAGTTTGACCTTGGTGTCATCCCGTGAGAGACTTCTTTTCGCTTTTGTAGAATACATATTTATTTTCTGACGAGTACTTGAATTTTTTTTTTATTTGTACCGGGAAACATTGAATATACTATGTTTGTACTCATTGGCCTAATTTTTTCTATAAGAACAAAGAACACCGAATGACATTTCTAAGGAGAATGAGAGAGAGGGGGGGAGGGGCGGAAGAAAAGCAAATATTTTTTTGGAGTTTCGAGGAGAATAGAAACGATCTTTCTCTCTTTTTCGAAATCTTTGAAATTTACAAACTAAATCCTTTTTTCGATCTTAAATCACATCCTTACTCCGCCCTTTCAATCTGGTACGGTGAAATAAATTCTCACCATGGTGAGCACTCCCATATGACTCTGGAGAAAGAGAGAAAGTGAGAGAGATTGCAAGGAGAGGGTTGTTCGTGTCCCGAGGCTTTATATATAAGTAGGGGGATGAAACGAGCAACGGAAAAAAATGATGATACGTATAGAAAGGGAGATACCCAGAGAGATTTGGTAAGGAAACATTAAACTTAATGTTTTACGGATATTTAGAATGAGATGTTTCATTTGACGGGACGAATCTTGTTCTAAAAAATAAAAAAAATAAAAAAGAAATAAGAAAAAGAAAATATATATACAGGGTGTCTCAACTAAAGGAGGCCGCCCAATCGGTATTTTTAACCCTATAGGCATGGTTTCTTTTTATATTGTACCTTGCAGCGGGTAAAAAAAATACATTTGCGTGTACTTGTATCGTGACCTTCAAATTACCCTGAACGCCAAAAATATGATAATATTGTAAGACAATGTTAAGATAGTTATACGTAAACTCACGAAGAAAATATTTAGGCGGCCACATTTGGCCGAGACACCCTATATAATACCACCGGAAGGAATATATATTTATTTCTTCGGTATAAAATTTGTTCGTTTATTACATCACCGAGCGAAAAATGTCACTACAATCGGATGAATTCAATAGTTAGTCAGAGAGTAAAGGAATTTTTGTCTTGTTTGCTGTCACGACCGACACATCTCTGGCAACGGGTCTTAAGTTTGGCTGCATCGCGATGACCTTTCTTTTCTTTCCTTTTTCCTTTTTCTCATTTTCATCGGGGAGTAGGAAAAAAAACTCAGCTATCTTACGAAACGTGCCCGAGAACAAAGACCTAGAAAATTTTTACGTAAGAGCCATAACGTGCTTTCTGAAGTGTATGCTGTTCTCGTAGAATCCCACTAGAGATGCCCGACATCGATTACGTACACGTGTCGTATCTGGTTGGTCATAGATAGAACAATACCTTGTCTTATTTGGGAAAATGATCCTTTTATGCTAAAAACGACGACGAATAAATTTGGTTATTTCGTTATTTTCTTTTTCGAATGAAATCACATACGTGCAATCATAAAATGTTCGATCTCTTTTCTCTCTCTCTCTCTCTCTCTCTCTCTCTCTCTCTCTCTCTCTCTTTTCTTTCTTCTTTTTTTTAAACTAACCAGAAAAATCCGAAAACTTTTTCAATATTAATCGAAAATTAAAAACACTAGACGTTTTCCAATCGATCGACTTGCTGTTTTGTATCTGATTTCTAAGTGGTGCTTGTTGAATTTTCTCGAAAGGTATATCCTCAAAGTTAACTAAGAATACGTACTCCAGATCAAAGACATCACGGTCAATTGGTATTCCTCTCGAAGAAAGAGATCGAGATGAATCGAGGAGAAAGTCTACTGGAAATGCAGATTCATCATACTTTATAATTTCCATCTCGATATATATACATATAT
This sequence comes from Dolichovespula sylvestris, assembly GCA_918808275.2. Taxonomy (NCBI): domain Eukaryota; kingdom Metazoa; phylum Arthropoda; class Insecta; order Hymenoptera; family Vespidae; genus Dolichovespula; species Dolichovespula sylvestris. The sequence goes on from OU964961.1 coordinate 9,577,549, forward strand.
ATATATATATATATATATATATATATATACACCTTAGCTAGATACATACGTATTACACACACACAGAGAGAGAGGGAGAGAGAGAGAGGGTGAACAGGCAGCCATGAAAAAGAAGAGACTACGGTGAATAGTTCGATCGAAATCCATGTTACAAGGGACGTTTGTCCCTGGTATTGGTCGCCACTAAATCAAACCCTCTCAACTTTTCTACCCTTGCGAAGGTGAGGGTGCAACAAAAACGTACCATGGATGAAGCACTCTCGTGGTTCTCGGAGTTATCAAAATATTTTTGCACGATCGAGTGTATCTACAACGTTATGCTTTTAAAACGTGCTAGACGAAGGGATCGAAAAAAAGCGTTCGTAGCTCTCGACGCAACCCCGTTGATATTACTTGGCCTCGAGAGACGCGAATCGCCATGGTCCAACTCTTTTGATGCCGCTTTAAATATTCACCCAAACCCTGGAGTCGAACAATCCCCTTCTGATTAACAGGGAGAGTCATTCGTTCCGTCCACGTTCGCCCGAAACGAATTTGTACCCTTCAAAAGCTTGCCTCGCATTTACTCTTTTGGAAATGATGTAAACGTTAACTCGCCCTCCGCATCCATCCATATTCACAAATAAAAGGGAATTTTGTTAAACGAATTCCCGAAAAAGTTCTCCCCAAGTTACTGTTTCTCTCTTTTTTTTTTCTTTCTTTTTATTATAATTAATTACATTACCAAGTAACTGTTTGCGACATAAAGAAGAAGAAAAGAAAAAAAAAAAAAAAGAACATCTCGACCAGTGAAAATACATTACTTCTAACGAAACATCGAACTTTACATCGAACTTTAACATTAGGATCGCAACGGATGCGTTCGTGCTTGAATCGAGCCTATCGCTCGACTCTATATATATCTTTGTCTTCCTCTTGTTCTTACTTGCGTCGCGGTCGAATATTTGTCTCGCTTCCGTATAGATAAATATTTACATACATAGATAAATAGAAGCAACTTAAGGAAATACGGAAACACTCCAAGTCCAACGGACTTGGCATATAAAATCTCCTTGTACTGTGCCGCCTCAGAATCGAGCGTATCAACAACGTTCTACCGGGCTTGAAATTTAGTGTAACTGTGTGTGAGTGCGTGCCGTGTATATTAGTCCAGACAACCTCACACTCTATCTAGCTACCAATATTGACTGAATGGAACCGCCGGGAATACGTTTATAGAGTTTTGGTGGTCCGATAACTGGTTGCTCGTGCTTTATCCAAGCCTGGCGAAACTTTGAACTTTCCTAAGATTATAACTTTCGCGAAAGGATAGAACGTTTTTCGTGCCGTGAATTTAATAGTGGTCGTCGAAATGCGTAGGTTATTTAGAAAAACAAAAAAAAAAAAAGAAAAACTTTTTCTAAATACGTTCGAGTGAAAAGTAAAATATGTAAGTAAACGAATTTAATATACGAAGCATTTCAAATTATACCACATAATTGGTATATTTTTTCCATGGTAGAAATACGCATACGTACATATATATTTATGTATGCGTATATATATATATATATATATATATATATATATATATCTACTCCTTGATTATAGCGACCCGTAGAAATTGAAATAAATCTGAAAATGGAATTAAATTTAAATGTCGGCCGAGAGAACGGAGAAAACGGATAACGCGTGCACGTTGCATAGAAGCGAGAAACTCGACGTCACGAACACCGACCGCTGATTATTGCGCGAGGGTGCAATTAATTCACCTATGTATGTCTCTCTGATCTCCGTGGAAACAGCCGTAATTGTGGAGTATCGGCGGCGGATTTACTTGATATACGTGGGCTTTAATAATGGCGCATTATTGATCAGACCGAACCCCGTTCAAATTCCATCGCGCACCCCTCGTCGTCATGGAGTGAGACGATGGGGTTTGTTGGTCAGATACGGTGTTCGCGTATCGTAACGGAGAATACTTCGAAGCATCGACCCATCTGCATCCCCTTTCATAATTATAACATTTTCCAAACTCTTGCTGATATCTCATCTCATCAAATTTATACCGTTTTACAATATAATTTTAAAGAAACTACTTCTTATTAATAAACATACGCCGTTAATATACAACATCGCTAAATATTAATAATAAATTTTCATTTTTAATACGTTTCTTGGTCACATCATTCTTTCGCGTTATCAATTCTTTCGTTTCCCCATTTCAAGCACACTTTAACTTCGACGAAACATTCAAACCTTGTACATTGTAAAAGTTTCAAGAAATGTTATCTATCTATTTACCGAGACTATATCGCCAAAGGTCTTTGAGCGGTAAATTTCCATTTCGACCACCAAGTAGATATACGTGTCCTGCGAGTAATGCCGCACTGTGTTTACTTCTCGAAGGCGGTGCAGGCCCATTTTCTGTACCGGCTGCTGTTACCGAGCTCCACATTTTTTCCTAAAACAAATTATTATACCGTTTAATAACAATCTCTAAATCTCAAGAGAGCAATCTCGTTCGTAAGATAGGTACGAATGTTAATATCAAAAGAAAAAAAAAAAAAAAAAAAAAAAAAAGATTTACACCAATGTCATCTTATTTAGGAAAAGATAAGGGGCCATGGAATATACGAGATCTTGTAATCTTACCGTTAGATCAAAAACGGGAAGTGAATTAAATGGTAATCTAATGGAGATAAATGTCTGCCCGAAACGTCCTCCTCTATATTTCTAGACGACCCTATCTAATTCTCTTCGGTTTCAGTATTTTCCAAGTATTTTCCAAGTTAGTATCGTAAATTAGCGGTATTTTGAATCTGTTATTAAACGACTCCCGCTACCTAACCTCATAAATTATCTCTTATCAGGATGACTTTGCGATGATAGTAAGGATGTCGATGTTTTACCACTTCGAAGAAAATGTGTTTAGAAGCGATAAAAGTAATAGTAATGATATATGCATTATTACACGACGTAAGATCGTACATTAATTCCGATGTATTATATTTTAAGTCACAGTGATATCGTTTGACGATTCGCAAATGATTTTATTTCACAAACGGGTAGAGACATTGTTATACCAATGACAGAGAATACAATGGTTCTAGCGTTTTGATTAAACGTGCTCTATCAATCACAGAGAAAGCGGGTAAATAACGTTTACGATTTTGCAACTGTCGGATACATGGATTTTCCTTTTCTTTTTTAATCAGGTAGACAGCGTTTAAACTCTTTCCCTCTATTTTCTTTTCTTTTCTTTCTTTCTTTCTTTCTTTCTGTTTCTTTCCATCTTCATCTCTCTCTCCTCTTCAATTTCTCTCTTAGCTCGGCGTTTTTGTTTGTACGCGTGCGGATACTAAGTAACGTGAGAGAGAGAGAGAGAGAGAGAGAGAGAGAGAGAGTCGCGTTTTTCGACCTCGAGGGTGCATAATGCGAAACTAAATATTTGCACAGTCGCCACCGATTATTGATCGGCCTTAGCGCAATGTGTTTATCCGTATCCTGAACAAATATCTTCCGACGATCCTCGTTCCCTGATGCAAAGACCACGCGGGGGGTTGGGAAAACGTGGAGAAAGGAAGGAAGGAAGGCAAAGGAAGAAATTACGGAGGCGATTAAACGTGAAATGAAATATACCTTGGAGATTGTTACAAATCGAATTAATATGAACATCCCAATCGATTAAAACGAACGTCCCAACATCGAACAATTTAATATCGGACTCGGACGTTAGCACGATGTTATATGTCATTTCTCTACGCCGTGACACTTTGTTGACAAATCCATGATACCAAAGAGTAGATTTGCTTTTTTCTCTCTTTTTTTTTTTTGTCTTTCTTTTTTTTCTATCTATATCGACGAGCATGCATTATTCGGATACGCGATACAGACAATTATATATCTACGAGAGATGGTTGATTCTCTAGATAAGTAGGATCTTGGGGCCAGACTTTTGACCGCTTGCCTTTCCTTCCTCGATTCACCCCTCCCCTCCCCTCGATCCTACTTAATTCACCCTCTTCCCCTTCGACCATTTCTTTCGCACGGATGAAAGAGAAGATGGATCTCGTTGCCCTAAAGTGGTGCCATCGTTACGACTCCCTATCACGACTTACCACTGGCTAAGGGGAATTCCCTGAATGTGGTTCGCCCAAAACGAAATATCTTTGGCTCTATCTCTATCTCTCGTTCCTTCGTGTCTGCTGCATCGTATGACTTTAGATGATGCGAATCTCGTGAACTTCACTTGCAGGCTAATTAACATCGACTAAAGCATCGTTAGAGCACACTAATGGTTCGATTAATTGAAAACGATCGTATTCTCATTATCACCGAGTAATATTTCCCTTTCGATATCGACGTCAATTTTCAAGCACTTAACCAACAGATGCAACTCTAATTAAATCCCCCCATGAAAATACACTTAAGAGAACCAGAGAGAGAGAGAGAGAGAGAGAGAGAGAGAGAGAGAGAGAGAGAGAGAGAGAGAGAGAGAGAGATACATATGTACCATAATTTCATGCACCGACATCGGGTGTAACGATTTTCGGAGGGTACGACAAAGGGAAAGGAGACGACCATCATTAATTCCCCCCTCTCGCCCCCCCCCTCCCTACCGACCCATCCTCCTCCTCCTCCTCTATACCCTGCCACTACACACTTCCACCATAGGTAACACATTTGTCTCGAGATAATCGACTTTCTCGTCTCGAGCACGTGGATTCGATTTATCAAAGCTCGCCGTGTGTGTTGGGTATCCGATTTTTATTTCAGCTTACAAACGAGCTTCGTTTTTTCATAGAAATTGTTCCTATCATTTCAAAACCGTCGAAGGACCGATGAAATATAATCGACGATATATTTCATTTTTCTTTTTCTTTTTCTTCTCCTTTTCCTTCTCTGTGTGTGTGTGTGTGTTTTTTTTTTTTTCCTTTCTCGCTGCTACCAATAATAACGAATAAGGGTGTAATAGCAATGAAACGGGTTATGTAATAATTACGTTTGCATAATTGTAACGATAAGCGAAATAGAAAGTGGAATGTTTAATACGTGAAAGCTTCTTACCGATCACATGCATATCATCATCCAATTATTCGATTAACTTAGTGGGATAGAAGATATATATATATATATATATATATATATATATATATATACATGGATAGATAGTAAAAAGAGTGGTTGTGTATCGGAGGGAATAAAAGAGAGAGAGAGAGAGAGAGAGAGAGAGAGAGAGAGAGAGACACGAGAAAAACTCGATGGACCTTCCGTTGGATCGGATTCATTTCTACGTCTTCACGCATCCGTACGTTCACGAAATTCAATTACAGTGCCACACCGAAATCGAATTTCGAACAAACGGACGCAATCCCTATCCCGACAGAACGATCGTACTCGAAAGATTTCATCCTCTTTCAGCATGTTCGTTAGGTATGCATGTATGTATACACGTTAGTATATATGTACGTACGCAAATATACGCGATTAGTAATCGCGCGGTGTATTTTGAAAATATAGAACCCTTCCCCCCACCCCTCCACTGTTGTACTGGTATATACGAAATACGATTTTCAACATATGGAATTCGTTCGTGACTCAAAGGGGGGGAAAGGGCCGTCGAGGGTTCGGTGAAACGAGTTAGCAAACGCCACACGCTCATAGCCGATAGGAACGAACCTAAAGGAGACAGATAGAGAAATAGAAGGAGAAGGAGAAGAAGCAAATACACACACACACATACACACGGTCCACGTTTCCCTTTGCGGCCTACATATGTACGTGCGATCTACAGAAATTCGAAATAAACGTCGTACTACCGTTTCACGAGTCCCGTTGAGAGTTTTACAACGAGGTACCCCCGCCCCCTCGGCCCCCTACTCCCCAGTGTATATACACACTGTAAATAAATGTTTTAACCGTGAAAACACAGGCCCCCTACACACGTCGAATCTTTCTTGAAAGATCCACATTTAATTTCTCTTCGATTCATACCTCCGTAATAAATATATATAGTTATTAATTTACACGTTAATTTGATTAAATTAGCAACGAGACCGGAGAAAACCGGTTATATATATATATCTTTTATACGACAAATAATAAGCCGACGTATTGTCATTTTGTAACCATCCGATCGAATGTAATAATAATAAAAATAATAATAAAAAATAAATAAATAATAATAATAATAATAATAATAATAATAATAATATAGAAAATTAATAAAATAATAATAATGATAACGGTGACGACGACGACGATGATGATTATAATATCGAATTGATAAACGAATAATGTAAAGCGGTATTGTATTATCATTTATTTGAATATAAAATACCGAGAAAACTCCAATATTATTTATTGATCAATCGAATATTTAACGACAATTATAATAAATAATAACGTAAAGGTAACAGTAATAATAATGATACTGTACGTATATTATCGTATTAATAGAAAAATCTTGTATTGATCGAACATAAGCAAAACATCGCAAAAATCTATACGGACGATAAGAAGAAAGAAATATTAGGTATAATATATGTAAATCGTAGAAATCTCTCTCTCTCTCTCTGTCTCTCTTTACGCAAGAATCGTAATATCTATTGAATTTCTTTTCCTTTCTACTCACTTGCAACAACGTAACTACTAACAGATTTTTGTCTCCAGCGAGAAAAGCTTTCGAACATCCGACAAATGGTCTCGTTTGCTAGACATTCGATGCACTTAAAACAAACTTCTCACGATTATTACGCTTAAAAAAAAAAAAAAAAAAAAAAAAAAAAAAAAACAGTGCAATTTATTTCGAACATTTCGATTTCTCCCCGTCTACAATGTTTCCTTACGATCGTAGTTATGACGAAAACAAATGGAAAAAGTTAATTGCTATGGAAATCCTCCGGAAAGATCTATGCCGTTAATATTTACGCGTTATGACGGTACGATGATAAGTAAAGTTATAGAAAATGCAGCCATTAAATCGGCTTAGCTCATGCTTTATGGGGTTGGTATGGAAAAGCTTCGAAAAGATGGCGATCGATTGCGAACAGCTGTGGGTACGTCGCTAAGGTGACGCGCGGAGAGAGAGAGAGAGAGAGAGGGGGGGGGGGGCGTGGGGGAGAGAGAGAGAGAAAAAAGTAGAATGATCTTGAACCCGGGAGAAAAAGCGTGAGGGACGAGAAAGCTTGAAGTAAAACGAAATTTTTTCTTTCGTCGAGATATAGACACGTTTGGGAAGAAAAGCCCATGGAAAACGATTATCTCGCCTGTTTGTGCGATGAAAAGAAAAAAAAAAAAAAAGGAAAAATAGAAAAAGAAAAAAACGAGCGAGTGTAAAAGGGGTAAAAAAAAATAAAAAAAAAAAAGAAAACTCTGAGAACGTCGCTGCGACCTCGTTTGTATTAAAACGTTCCGTTTTTAAAAACATTTCACAAAGGGTAGGCTGTCAATGTACCGATATGGCTGTCATCGTTTGCCATCGTTCCCTTAGTCATCGTTCAGCGGAGGAAAAAATGAATCAAAAGTGCAAGAGAGTTTTTAATCCCTTTCTCTCTCTCTTACGAGTTGTGCACGCGACAATGACCGAAGCAACTACCACCCTCCCCGGCTCTCTCTCTCTCTCTCTCGCGTTTTTTGTCAAGCGTTTATTTTTCCTCCGTATGTTCCATTTTCCTTTTCTTTTCGCTCGTTTTTTGATCCTTTTTTTACTTTTTCTTCCTCTCTCCTTCCTCTCTTTTCTTTTTCTTTCCTTTCCTCTTCTTTCACGCCCGGTGGAAAAAAGAAGTAGTAGAAGAAGAAGAAGAAGAAGAAGAAGAAGAAGAAGAAGAAAAAGAAAGAAGCAACAACAACGGTAAAGGGTGCCAACGATACACGTATAACTCGAATTCTCATAGTCGCTATTTTGAATCGTCGTGAGATCCTCCGTCGACGCTCTTTACCACACTCATTTTCGTGCTCTTTTCGCTAGCTGCATCGATTAAAGATAAAGGATTTCTTGAAATAGAAGAGAGGAATGCGTGATCGCGAACGATATAGGATTCGATTCGGATTACGGAGTACGCGAGTTCGACTATTAATTTGTTAAAAATATCAACGTGTACTTTTAAGTCGAAATAATCTTATATAAAGTTATTTATTTTTTCTTTCTTTTTTTTTTTTTTTTTTTTTTTTACGAACGTATCAGCACGATCTCGTGGAACTTTCGTTTCCCTCCCTATCTCGTAGGATCAAACGTTCTCTTCCGAGTAAATACATACACGCCTCGAACTTTTTCAAACACGATACACCATCCCCCTTTTTCCTTTCACGAGTATCGTTCCGAATCGAAACAATATCCCTTTAGCCCTTAGCTTTTAAGTATGTATATCGAGTATATATACGCGTTGTCGTATATATCGATCGTCGTTTGCCGATCTTACGCGACGACGGCAAGAGAAGAACGAAGGAAACGAAGATGGACCCGCGGAAGAAAACGAAGACATCAAAGCGACCCAGCGAATTCGCAGTTGTATCATCGAGGGGGAGAAAGATTCTTCTTAACTCGAGTCGTGCCAAGAGGGAGCATAGCTTCTATCGACTTTTCAAAAGGGAGACCGTGTCAGAGACAATTTCCTCATTCTCTCTCTCTCTCTCTCTCTCTCTTTATGTCTCTGTCTGTCTCTGTCTGTCTCTTTCACTCACGCTCACTCGCTCTTCTCCTCTTTTACTTGTTTCCTACTCGTCCTCGTAATTTCTGATTGCACCACCCGATGTTCCTTTCGTCGGTCTGTATCTTCCTACGTCTACGAAGGGGATGGATCATGCCAAGTGCGTGACAATGATATACCATTGTTCTTGACAGTCCTACGTTGCTGCTTGTACGAGAGAAAGAGAGAGAGAGAGAGAGAGGGTGGGGGATGGAGAGAAGAGTCTCCGCTACTCGACCATATAAGCGCAATTTCCTTTGATGGGATACGTTGCTGTTAATGTGCAAGGAGGATCCAAGTGTTGCATTATGAAAAAAAAAAAAGGTTTTACTTTGAAACGTTGCTTATCGCGTTCGAAGGACGTTATCTTCTCAATGATCTTAACGATTCGTAGCGGGTGCACTTAAAGAAATTTTCGTAAAAATTCGAACATCCTAGATCGATCGTCATTATCGTTCACTTTAATTTCTTCATCGTAGAGAATATCGATTGATTTGAGATAAAGATTCGATCAATCGTTTGAAGTATATACACGGATACACTCATTTATCGAAAGTACATGTAATATTCATGGGTGAACCATTTGATTTTTTTACGAGGTTAACGAACCCCCGTAAATTTTTAGTCTCATCTACTTACTTACAAGTGGTATCACCCCTTCTATTTATAAGTCAGACCCATCGAATTTTGGACCGAAGAAGGCCGTTAATAAAAGGCAAATCCCTTTATGCATACGATGTACCGAAAGTTTGTAAATTCTAAGGGGGGAAAAAACTTGAACTCCATCGAATACCATCGATTATTCTATTCGACGTTCTATCCGACGTACATCTTCATTTCTTTTCGATTTTTCAACCATCTCATTCACGATGAAAATCCTCGTCGAATAGACATCGACCGCTTTAAAAAGAAAGGACCAGGAGAAACGGAAAAAGAGATATCTAGTAGGTCCAACCGTTAGAAAGAAATAGGTATTGGATGGTTGCATAAGTTCGTGCCCGATTTTCATAAATGGCATTAAGTTATTGCATGGCGGAGCTCTATGGTTTTTGTGTGGTAATTGTTGATTACACCGGAATAGATGACGTTGTCTTATGTCAATTTAGAGTCAGACATTGTTCAGATAAGTCCATTTGTGCATAAGAGAAATCATTAAAAATGGAGAACGTAAAGGTGCATTATTCGCGACATGTAATTCTATATGCATTTCGAGAAAGCGTGGGTGTTTGGATCGCACAAAAAAATATTCAAACCGTTTATTTGGATCGCGCACCCGCTCTCCGAACAGTCAAAAAGTGATTTGGAAGATTTCGAAACGGTGATTTCAACATGGAGGATCAAACCCGCTCTGGACGGCCTTCTGTCATCATTGATGATGACAATGCGCATGCCTTAGTGGAAAGATAGCCAAGGATTACAACTGAGGATATTGATGAGAGGCTGAACATCGATGATTCAAACGCTTTTCGTCGTATAAAAATGCTTGGATGCATTTCCATGCTTGATACGTGGGTGCCGTATCTCGTAAATCGGCCACGAACTCATGCGATCATCTAATATTTTCCTTACAAACAACTTTTGTCTTGTAGATTGTTTTTTTTTTTTTTTATTTTTTTTCCTCGTTTTTTTTTTTTTTTTTTTTTTTAATACGACGAACACATTTATTCGAGTCATTTATCGCACCTCTGCTGTGGGGGTTCTATACGCACCGTTGGACTCATGGATTCAATGCATAGGGTACGCGATCACGATTAAGGATTTTATGGTTATCGCACATGACTGTTTCGTAGTATATCGGAACGGCTTCCATCGATCCAAAGAGGGGGGAAGAGAGAGAGGGAGAGAGAGAGAGAGAGAGAGAATGAAACGACGGATGATAACGTTTTCCATTCGCGAGTTTTAGAATGCCGATCGAGGTGCCTTTTATCGTTATTCTTTTCTTCCCCTCCTCCTCCCCCTCCCTCTCAACCCTCAATCCCTAGATTCCCGTTAAAGCTCGGATTAAACGCTCGCTACGGCAATTTTTCAGTGATTTCACGGACTACACGTCGGGGTTTCACGTCCATGGATTCTCGATATATTTACTGTACCTCTCCCCACCATCACTCCCCTCTCGTTTTCTCCATCGAGGGATTTTAGAAATTTAGAAGAAAAAAAAAAACAAATTGTTCTTCTCCCGATTTCTTTTCTTTTTTTTTTTTCTTTCGTTTGAAACAAATTCGAACTTAACGTCTCTATTTCGTATTAATATACTTTGAATATTAGATTGACCAATAAGTGACGTAAGAATTGTTCAATACTTCACATATAATTTTTACATTTATCGGGCAATATTCGAGTAGATGTCTATATTTTTTTTTTTTGTTTCCTTTTATATTTCCTTCGTTTTGTTTTATTTAGAGAGTAAATCACAATCTTCAGGGTAAATGTTTAAAGCTTAAGGATAAGCCTTCAACTTTAATTTTGTTCCTCTTTATAATTTTCTTCGTATCGGGTGACACGTAATAATCATTTAATTAAAACGTCAACGGATTAATATCAGTGTTAATTTGATAAAAAATCCGATAACTTTAAATTGAGTCGATGTTCGCAGAAATATTTGAATGTTCTTGACTTCGGTTCCGATTATTTTGATAATTTATCAGAATGTAGTTTGTCGTGCTCGTGTTTCGAATATGTAAATTGTTAAAATGCATTCTTATAACATAGTATCAAACTGGAGGTGAAAACGGTTATCATATCTGTTTTGGTGAAACAGTTAGGAGAACCATATATATATATATATATATATATATATATATATATATATATATATATATCAGTTCTGATTTATATTAGTTTCAGTTTCGGTTCTGTATCAATTAGGATTCGATAATTTAATATATATGTATAATACATATTTTCTTATATCGTGTATTATTTTGGTCCTTCTTATTAATTATCTTATTATCGATATTGTGAAACTGTTGACACGTATGAAATTCTATTACGAAATCAATGCGAAAATAAAGCCGTGAATTTACTATTGTATTATAACATGATTGATCATTTGTACCGACATCGCCGTTTTTCAAACAGATAAATGTAAAACGAATTTATCGTTAAAGAAGTCATCCACGGGAACTTGGGAAACCGCGAGGATCGACGAGAGGGTTTTAGAAAATACCTATTTGACTTTACCTACCCAAAAAAAAAAAGCTAAAGAAATATAGAACCGATGCAATACCAATTCTAAAGAACCAAAATCGAAGCTAATATCGGCTTATATTATATATAATATTATAACAGTTATAATTTTTTTTTTCAATTCTCATAAAGGTTCCAATTAGAACCGATATATATATATATATATATATATATATATATATAACAATTTAAATAGTTATTTTCAAAACCGTATCAACTTTTTGGTATGAAGTATAACAACACAAACTTTCGTTACAGGTTGGCCGGTTATATAAAGGAACACTTTTCGTTATACACGACGCCCTGTATAATTTGTTCTCTTTTCGCAGCTCTTTCTTTCATGCTTCTCTTGCACGCCCGGCTGCCTCGCAAAAATCTTCAACTACGCGACTCGTGGCGGCGGTCTTGGTTACGGTTAAAAAGAATGGAAGAAAAAAAAAAAAAGAAGAAAAAAAAAGGAAAGAAAAAAGATCATTCGCGACTGTGGCTAATTTGGAAAGTTTGATGAACTCCACCTACGCAAAATGGAACTTTCAATGTCGCAAGCTATCACAATTTTTATCGCGCTTCGCGAAATGCTATTCGCTACGTTGTTCTTTGTATATTTAAAAGGATTTTACCATTGTTAGAACTTAACGATATCGTATTGAAGAATTTAACACTGAGTTCTCATTCTTCGTTCATTTTAATTTAAATATAACCTATTTCTTTGTATCTTTGCGTAGATACAAAAAAAGAATTTTAATTATTTAAACCTTATAATATATATGATATAAAATTATTATTATTATTATTATTATTATTATTATTATTATTATTATTATTATTATTATTTTTGTTATTATTATTATTATTATATTATACGAAGTATAACCCGCAGTTATAAAGAGAGTATCTAAAATCATATATGAAGTAACGATTAAGTTAGTACCGATAAAATGATATTATATCTTAAAAAGAATACGTAAGACCTTAAAAAGTTACATAGAACCTATCGCAGCGGCCAAGTTTTTTTTTATAGAGAATAAAAAAAGGAAAAAAAAAATAAACGATAGTCCTGCTCCATCTATCCGTGGAATAATATCCAAGATAATAAAACCCTATATATGAGAAGAATAGATCGCGATGCGTTATTACGATCTCATATGCAGACCCGTAGTCGTTCTCAAGAGAAATAAGAGATGATGTCACGTGTGCGCGATGGGATTCGCGTTGAACTTATTATCGGGCATACTACATTAAAAAACACACACACGCGCGCGCGCGCTTGACGGCCGCTTAAATTTAACGTTTCATCCATCGTAAATGCGATCGTGCTTTTGCATATGCAAAATTCTCTATTGGGATCGGATAAGCTTGATTTATAACTTCTTTCGGGGCCCCGATAACAACGAGTCAGCGATGTACGTATGCATGTACGTACGTATTTACATATGTACTTACCTACTATGGATAAAAAATTCACCTAGCGAAAGTTCCATGTCGTTTATTTTTAAAAACTTTCCATGTTAAATATCTACTTTGATCGGATCTGTACTTGCTCACGTGTAAAGAAAAAAAAAAAAAAAAAAAGAAAAAAATAAAAACACTAGAATTATATCTAATACCAACGATTTCAGAAGTCACACGTTGTTGTACGTGTCAAGGATTTTTGTGTGTTGTTGTCAAAAATATTTTTGTTTTCTTTTACGTCTCTCTTTTTTCTTTTCAACGGAGATATTAGTTATTCATTAAATACACGAGAACGTTCGTTAAATTTTGACAGTTAACATAAACATTGGTTCGCGAGTTTGTCTCTTTTGATAGACAACCACTTAGTCTTACAACAGCGTGTCGTCAATGTGACTTGCGGTTGAAGTTGTCGTACTTTTCATCCAGACTCCCTCACTATGAACGTGTCAATCTGTGGATATAGCTAACTCGACACAAGGTTGATGTAACAGGCCTGAACCAATATTGCCGAATGTTTATCGGGAGGGTGAATAAGATGAAAGGGAATGGACATTTAACGATAAAGAATTTTGTTGACGATTGATCGACTTACTTATTGTATGTAACAAACTGACGAAAAGTGTATATCTTCTCAAAGTACAAATATACACAAAAAATAAACAAACAAAAATAAGAAAAAAGAAATGAATGAAAACCGATGTCATCATTGACGAACAATGTAAGTACTTTGTTTTTATGATTAAAAATATAAGAACGACGTCATTTTGTTGACGATTTATCGAACTTACGTATTGTATGTAACAAACTGACGATGAAGTGTATATCTTCTCAAAGTACAAATATACACAAAAAATAAACAAACAAAAATAAGAAAAAAGAAATGAATGAAAACCGATGTCATCATTGACAAACAATGTAAGTACTTTGTTTTTATGATTAAAAATATAAGAACGACGTCATTTTGTTGACGATTGATCGAACTTACATATTATATGTAACAAACGAATGAAGAGAATTATATCTTCTCAAAGTACAAATATAAACAAAAAATAAACAAAGAAAAATAAAAGAATAAAAAATCCTAACCGATGTCATCATTGACGAACAATGTAAGTACTTTGTTTTTATGATTAAAAATATAAGAACGACGTCATTTTGTTGACGATTGATCGAACTTACATATTATATGTAACGAACTGACGAAAAGTGTATATCTTCTCAAAGTACAAATATACACAAAAAATAAACAAACAAAAATAAGAAAAAAGAAATGAATGAAAACCGATGTCATCATTGACAAACAATGTAAGTACTTTGTTTTTATGATTAAAAATATAAGAACGACGTCATTTTGTTGACGATTGATCGACTTACGTATTGTATGTAACAAACTGACGAAAAGTGTATATCTTTTCAAAGTACAAATATAAACAAAAAACAAACAAAAAAAAATAAAAGAATAAAAAATCCTAACCGATGTCATCATTGACGAACAATGTAAGTACTTTGTTTTTATGATTAAAAATATAAGAATGACGTCATATTGTTGACGATTGATCGAACTTACATATTATATGTGACAAACGAATGAAGAGAATTATATCTTCTCAAAGTACGAATATAAACAAAAAACAAACAAAGAAAAAGAAAAGAATGAAAAATCCTAACCGATGTCATCATTGACGAACAATGTAAGTACTTTGTTTTTATGATTAAAAATATAAGAACGACGTCATTTTGTTGACGATTGATCGACTTACGTATTGTATGTAACAAACTGACGAAAAGTGTATATCTTCTCAAAGTACAAATATAAACAAAAAACAAACAAAAAAAAAATAAAAAAAAAATAAAAGAATAAAAAATCCTAACCGATGTCATCATTGACGAACAATGTAAGTACTTTGTTTTTATGATTAAAAATATAAGAACGACGTCATTTTGTTGACGATTGATCGACTTACGTATTGTATGTAACAAACTGACGAAAAGTGTATATCTTCTCAAAGTACAAATATAAACAAAAAACAAACAAAAAAAAATAAAAAAAAAATAAAAGAATAAAAAATCCTAACCGATGTCATCATTGACGAACAATGTAAGTACTTTGTTTTTATGATTGAAAATATAAGAATGACGTCATATTGTTGACGATTGATCGAACTTACATATTATATGTGACAAACGAATGAAGAGAATTATATCTTCTCAAAGTACGAATATAAACAAAAAACAAACAAAGAAAAAGAAAAGAATGAAAAATCCTAACCGATGTCATAATTGACGAACAATGTAAGTACTTTGTTTTTATGATTAAAAATATAAGAATGACGTCATATTGAAAGGTGCCATAAGATGAGCTGAAGAAGCGACTAATGAGTTTCATCCTCGCGGGCCATTGTGCTTTGGATATGTCGAAGAAAAGGGCAGTCTCCCCAGACTCATCTCGTGGTCCGGCAACTTCGAACTAAGAAATCTACAAACCCGTAATTGCGCATTGTCATACCACGTTCCATTTATTCCTCTCCCAGCGGTATCGTCATAGAAACTTCCCTCGATTTCTGGCGAAATTAATTGATCGTGTAGAAAATGTTGATTCCTTTTTTTCTTTCTTTTTCTTTTTGCGAGGATACCTTCAACCTTTATATATCGATAGAACAAATAGTTTAGGTTTAATCCGATGATACTGATTTTTAGATCTATCAATCTTCTTGATCGAAAAAACAACGGATGTTTGATAGAAACTCAGGATTATTGTTCTTAAAAGAGATTCTATTTTCTTTTTCTCTCGTATATTCTCCGTGAAAGGGTCCAAATGTGAAGTAGGACAAAGTATAGGTCTTTGGAGAAAAACCGCCTCTTCTATTTCGTGTCGTCTATCGTAAAATAAAATATCTATCGTTGATATTGTAGAAAATTGCCAGTTTTACGAGTATAATAGGTTGTAAATTTTATAATATGATTGAAGCCCTATACGAAAGGGTAAATTCAATGTGATTAACAACGATAATCCAAGTATCCTAATGCCTTTTATGCCACTGGGAAGGGTATTATACTGAGTTGGGTTTCTACAAATGAAATTAGTCTACTGTCATCGAAAGTTAAACTGGGTTGAACTTTAGATTCGCATACGTGTATATTAGGTATTTCTTACAAAAAAAAAAAAAAAAAAAATCATGAAACAAAATTTTAAAATATTATCGATTCCTCTTGTAATCCGTATCTATGAATTGATTTGAACCAACAATAAATTGTATTATTCCTTTCGAAAGCTTCTTCGTTGTTTTTATACATTCATGGGTTGAATTATTTAAAATAAATGGTAAATAATTCGATAGAGTGCGACGTTCTATCACAAAGAACCCATCGAGAACCCTAAGACTATAAAGAATAGCCGATTCTTATGCAAACAGGGTTGTATTTCTCGTTAGTGGACCCTTTGTGCTCTAAAACCAGGACCCCGTACTCTGCATAAGTTAAAAGAAGCTCGCCCCAGATAGAGACGACCATTAGGATATTTACTTTAAGGAGTTAGTAATAAGAGATAACTATTGCCAATGTTTTCTACGTTTCAGCGTGTTATTGCACGAACGTTTAGAGATCGTTGACCTCGGGAAGATATAACGAAACTCGAAGTAACGTTTTTATCGCGACCATGTAGCTATTCTATCGACATCGACGCCGCGAAACTTCGCGATAGATCGAAATTTAACGTCTGATCGACATCGTACGAAGAATATCAATTTTCCGAGATATTAAGGACATTACGGACTGTAAGACTGCAAATCCACGTAACGTAAGTATAACTAAATTTAAATAATAAGTAATTTTAAATAATAAATTTAAATAATAAATTTAAATAATAATTTAAATAAAGAGTTTAAATATAAATTTTCTACGACATTGGATATTCCGTAAAAGCAAATATTAATAAAAAATATATATATATAAATATAATAATAAATTAATAAATAAATAAAAAAATTAATAAATAATTAATAAATATATAAATAAATATAAATATATATATATATATATATATATATATATATATATACACACACACACATAAATAGTTAACCCATTGAAGAAGAACAAAGGCAGGAAGATCGTAATGACAAAATCAATTTGAATGATCGAATTGTCGCATCACGTCTCCTTCGGCCCAACGTTATTTCTCGAAGAGTCGACCGTGCTGAAAATCTTTGAAACGCAGCTTAAACCGATTTGAAAGGTAGAGGCGGTTAACAAGAATGTTGGTCGAAATGAACGCACGACTTAACAAGCTTACCTCAGCTCGGTGAACCCTCTATCCCGTTAGCTTTGTCTTGTGCAACTTGTGACCCACATGCAAGCAACGATGCCGAAAATATAACACGACTAACTGTGTTTCAGGGACTTCAAAAAACATCAACGGCAATCTACGTGTATCATCGCAATTGATCCATCCGTGGCATCAGAATTTTTCATAAATTTTTCCATAAAGGAGAAAGTTCCCTTTTTCGAGTTGCACATCGACACGAACTTATAGAAATAAAGAATAAAATGGATCGTTCTTACGTACAAATAAACAAACAAACGAACAAAAATAAAACAAAAAAAAAACGAGCTGCGTTTAACCTTCAAAAGTTCAAATATTATTGCTTCGCAAGAGCGTACACAAATATCTAATAGGGTTCTTAAAAAAAAATCAACACGGCACACCGGTTTTGAATTTCTTGTGTCACATCTAGCGTTCCGTTCACCGACGAAGAAGAAGATGACAATGTATCCCAAAAAAATTATAGAAGATAAGCTGCAATGCGTCCGTTCGAACCACTTTCGAAGGTTCGACCAATCTCTCTCTCTCTCTCTCTCCCCCTCTCTCTCCCCCTCTCTCTCTCTCTCTCTCTCTCAAGAAGTCTTTCGACGGTGCATCGATCATGCGTAACGTTAAGTTCGCTAGGTCGAGCTTGATCCTTGATATTTGAACCTCCTATATTTCCAAATCATCAAAAAAGAATATTTGTGATAAAAGGATCGCTAAGTATCACGATCGAAGGATCGAACCTTTTAGTTTTGCGGAAGAACTGCGCGAGGAATCTCCGTGAACGTTTTGCGCCAAGGAGAACACACACTACGTGATCGCTGAATTTCTCCGTACTGCGTCCGGGTCGAGCACCTACCTAGCCGAGTCGTCATCGGGGACTCGACGCAGGCGCTCCGGAGAAAACCAACCCCCTAACACCCCGCAACCCTAAACGTCTCCTTCTCCCTTCCTCCTCCTCCTCTTCATCCTCATCCTCTTACTCTTCCACCACCGCCACCACCACCTCCTCCTCCTCCTCCTCCTCCTCCTCCTTCTCTTTCTACTCTTCCATTTTTCCTCGTGTTCTCCTACTTCTCCCTACACCCTTATACTCTCGTACCACTATGGGGTGTGGAGGGGGTTAGGTAGATGGTCGGGGACGAACATCCGAGAGACGAACGTCGCGTACTATACCCTCGCATTGAATACAGAAAGACAAGGATGACCATCGCCGAGGGAATCGTTAAATACGCTGGTCGACTGAACCTTGTTTGAATCGGTGGTTCGCGATGATCCAAATGAAATTTATAACTTCACGATGATTCTCTTTTTACGGATTAGAATAAAAACATATTGCAATTTAAGAGGATCCACGAAATTGTCCGAGTATGTTACTCTTTTTTTTTTTTCAACGATGACACCGTTTTTCCATTGATTTGGATAAAATAATAGAACGTTGTTGCAATGTGTGTGTGTGTGTGTGTGTGTGCGTGCGTGTGTGTGTGTGAACTTTGTTACGATCCAATCGAATTATTTAATCGTACGTTCGATTAAATTTGACGATTGATCGAATTTTTCGTAGAAAATGGATGAGTGAAAATGAACGAAAGTAAATTAGAGTCGAGTGATGTGTCTGGAGTTTAAATTAGTCTCCGATTGGTCTCCTCGAGACTGACGACTAGTCACAGTTGATCATAACTACTGTACGATTATCGATGTATATATACATATATATATATATATATATATATATATATATATATATATATATATATGTAAATACATTGGTAAAGTGATAGTTCGAAATGTTTGTAGCATTACCGATTAGATGGCGCTTGAAAAAGCATACACACGCACTCACGATGCCAAAGAATTTGTAATATACCGTTTGATAATAAAATTTAACATCGACAAGGAGATATCTTGCGTCTTAAAGAGGGTTATTCAAAATTCCAATAAAAATTCTGCAATTAAATTTGGTTTAACGACGACGAATCGCTCCCCGATGCTTCCTACATATTCTGGCATAAGTTGACGTACACGAGCAACATGTGTCAGCGTATGTAAATACGATTTGCATAAATACATGCTACGTGCTTATATTTTAGATTTACAATTATCTTCGAAAGTTCGTTAAGGGAAAGGAGAAAAGAGGAAAAACTTCTTTCGTCGCGAGTGTATGTACAATCAAATATCAAAAAATAAATAAATAAATAAATAAACGAATAAATAAAAAGTAAACAAATGAATAAAAAAAAAGAAAAACAAGATCGTTCGTATTACCCTTCTATAAAATTCGGAGGAAGGTCGATAACGAGAAAACATTTAATTAAATTAAAACAAAAAAAAAAAAAAAAAAAAAGAAAGAAAAAAAAACAAATAAACGGACAGAATCGAATTAACAGGCCATAAATTTTGTAATAACGTCCGTTTACTCGGCTCGTTGAAGGTAATTAATTCATTGGCATAATATCATGAAACGACGAATCGATCGAGGATGAATGAATGGATCGAAATCGAAAGGGATGAATTCTTGAAAGGAGACACGTGCGAAATATTTGCGCAAAAGTGAAACTCGAGAGGGGAATGGTCCGCACGGTACTGCTTCGGCACCGTTTATGACCGTTTTATGCCAACACGATTGCATCGCGAACGAACGCATGCGTCGGCGTCAGCGTCAGTTCCCATGGAAACGGGATGCGAGCGAGGTACCGCGTGTGAATGCGTATTGATTACTTCGCTTTCGCTCCATTCCGCGATCTCTCGGTTCTTGTATCTCCTCTCTCGTCCTCGCCGCCGCCGCCGCCGCCACCCTCTGTCAACCCCCGCACAACCCCAAACCACCCCTTATCTTTCTCTCTTTCCGTCCCTCTCTCTTCGAATCTTCCCCATCCCATCGATGGCCTACCCTATCCTTTTTTTCTCTTTCTTCAAATTAGCCCCCTAATGTTCTCGTGCCCTTTCTCTCCCTCCTCCCTCTCTCTCTCTTTCTTTCTTTTGCTCTCTCCCTTTTTCAGAGACCTCTTTATACAGAGATCTCATTCGTTCGAGTCTTCGAGTTTCCAGTCAGAGGGAGGATAAATTTGCGTTTCCGTAGGGCCGACTCCACCGCCAACTAAATTTTTTCCTTTCTTACCAACCCCCCCCCTCCCTCCTTTTTCAAAGTTCGCGAGAAAGTTCGTATTTACTAGCGTCGCCGTAATATATCGTTTTAACCCTCCTGCGGAAACCTAGCGGTTACACTATATCCGAATGAGACTCAATGTATAAAGACTATATATATATATATATATATATAGACGCGTTATAGCCGTCGTTTTGTACGACCATCGACGGCGAGGAGGAGGAAGAGGTCGTTTTTCTCCAAAAGGCAAGTTTTTTTTTTTGCTTTTTTTTTTCTTTTTTTTTTTTTTTTTTTTTTTTTTTTTTTTTTTTTTTTTTTTTTTTTTAATACACGCTGAACCAGTTTCGGAGACTATTGATTAGCCTCGCGAATACAGTATTGATTTATTATAGTTCGGATGTCGAAAAATAAACGGGCGTACGTAAATGAGATCGAATTAATTTTTACGTGCAATATAGTATTAATATTAAAATATTATTAAAATCAAATATTATTAAATAAATAAATGTATATTATCTATTATCGTTATCATCGTTGTATATGATGCTTTTATTATTCGTATGCTATCTCATATATGTCATAGTACTAATTTTATACACATTGCCGAGCACATTCTACGCTTCTATAATTGAAAATTTCATAAGTTTAAATGACTACTTACGCAAAGGTCATAAAATCGCCAAGAAGAAAAGACAGGTCGAATTACTTAACAAAAAACTATCCTGATCGTCAGAAAACGTACCTTTACGGCGTAACAATCGGGAGACATCTTACTTCTGACTCACGGTTTTGACTAACCGAACAATGAGGAAATTTCGTAGTACCTATGTGAATATGATGTAACGACGAGCTGGAACATCATCGACATTGTTCGCTTGCAATTTCGACCGTTGGCCGCGCACACTTCGAATACCCAAGCGGAACAAATTGTTCTGTCCGCGTTTCGTAACGGCCGCATCCATTAGGGGAGACGAGATTGTGGAAAATCGAGAATCGACAGAGCTCGTTCGAAATACTCAAATTAAGATGAAAAATATACGAAGCTATTATCGATGGCATTTTGATCGATCAAAGTATCTATCTCTGATCCATGAATCTTATCGATATCAATGTATTCGGTAAAATAAATTTTATAAGTTACGGGAAAAGGGAAAGCACGAAATTGTAAAAATTTCACGAGTATCTCTTGAGATTCTTCTTAGCTGGATTTGGTCGGGAGAAAGTTTGAAGAGGAAACAACGGAAAAAGGATAGATAATTTAAAGAAACTTCGAGTTGAGTTAAGAGTTTGATACGATTCTTGGCTTCGTCCTGCTTGAAATAAATAAACACGATACAGATAAGTTCGTAGTTATACTTCCAATGGGAAAGTTAAGAATAGGAAAAGGAAAAGTGTCCACGACACGCATCTCGAACTTCCAGGAAGAAAAAAATATCAATTTGATATCAATCTATGACCCAACGTGGTGGTAAAATAATTTTTTATGCCAATGAATAAGTACGTCCAGTTATTAATTTTGTTAATGGTTCAATTAAACCATACCAGAGATTTATTTATCGTGCAAAAGTATTGCGCGATCGAACTTATATATCGAATCTCTTCCATAAAACTCGACGACAATAAAGACGATCGTCAATATTATTATTATTATCATCATTGTCACCCATTGAGTATAATGAATGAGAAATATTTTTCTATTGAAAAAAAAAAAAAAAAAGTAAAACAGAAAGTCGTAATTTCATAGCCTTCCCCTGTTTAGAATATGTGACAATATACCATGCGTGACCACTTTATAAAAGGGTGAAACTCTGTAAATTAGAAAGCCAGTTCTGTGACGACGTTCCGCTAGTTAGTGCAAAGAACTGTCAAATGAAACGCCTTTGAAAAAGAACTTCGAAGATGACATTGAGGAGTGAATAAAGTGATTAAAATATACATTGCAGAGATTTATTTCGATTGATCGCAAAAATAGATTGTCGATATAATGACTCTACGATATTTTCTGTTTTTCTTCCTTCTTTTCGTCGTTCGTCATGGATTATCGGAGGAAAGAGAATATCATTCAACGGATGAACTTTCGAAGAAGGAATTTACGGAAGACAGACTATTTGCTAATATCGTACGAGCTAGAAATTCCTCCAAAGGTTTCCAGACGAAGAATAACGAAAATAATACCGATGATAAAAACACCGATAAGAAAGCAAGAAATGTTATTCGAGGATCACCGTATTTGGAATCGAGAGATAAGTTTAAATCTATCGAATATTATCGATGATTAGTCTTCTTTGGTGATGATCATGTACATATACGTATAGATATTTATCTATACATACATACATACATATATACATACATACACACATACATACATATATACATACATACATATACATATATATATATATATATATATGTATGTATGTATGTATACCGTACATACAAATTAATAAGACATTTTTAATCTCCAAGTTCCAACTGTTGCGGAACTAGACATAGTTTAGGTCCATCGTCTCGACCAGATTACAACAAGATCCCATCGGAAAATAATCATTATTCATCTTCGTACGGGGACCGAAATGTCGACAGGTAATTTCAACAAAATGATTTGTTCCGTTCCTAAAAGAATTTAACAACATTTTTCACATTCCAGACATAGTTGGCAAATTCCAAGTCGACCCACGAATTCAAACGTAGGCGGTGAAAGACCTAACGTCGGTGTTTATAGTGGTAGCTATGGTGGAAATGGTGCTTACGGTGGTACTTACGCAGGGGATAGGTCAATATCTATTATGTATATATATATATATATATATATATATATATATATATATATCTACAGTTAATATTGTGTGTTTGTAATCAATCTAATATGTTATATACGAAAATCAGATATGGACAAAGGCCTAGTTACGGAAGTGAAAGTTCTAACAGACCAGGATCAAATTATAATTCAGGAGATGTTGGTGGATACGGTTATGGTAATGGTGGATATGGTAGTTATGGCGGCACGCGACCTGGACATGGAATCACAGCTACTTTAGAAAATGGAAATGATTTTAATCCTGACGAACCTGATATTCCCGACAACAATGTCCCGCAATATCCAGGAAATAATATTCAAACGCAAAAGGTGATAATTTCGATGAATTTTATGCTGGTAATAATAAGAAAGCTATTATTAGAAAAAAAATTATATATAATAACATGTATATACGTTCGTTTCGAAGGCCGTGGCTTTGAAAGCTTTAGCCGGAGTCGCTTTGATCGGCGCAGCCGCGGCATTAGCTACAAATCCGGTTCTTTTACCGATTGGAATTGTTTCCGGGAGAAAAAAACGTTCTGAAATTACTTCCACAGACAACGACATTATGGATTACGTTTTGCAAATGATAGCGACGAATTTCTCTCAAGTATTTTTATTTTTCTTTCTTTAATTACTATTAAATGTACATTGAACAATTTGTAAATTATATATATATATATTTTTTTTTTTTAGACGTATGATAATGGAAAATTTGAAAATAAAAAATATGTCTCTCCGAAATGTGTAGCCAGATTGACATGCGAAATACGTAAAGATTATATGACCGATGTTACCGAAGACATTAAAAATCAACATGATGAGAAGATTACAAAAATACAATTTAACAAATTGTAAGTGAATATTATGGAAGCAGCTCAATCGCATTTATATCATTTTAACAATTTTCTACGTATTCGTTATTTTTTCAGAATTCAAAATAACGTTCTGAATGCCGAAACTATAGATAATAGCGTTAAGGAATTAATTAAAATGGCTCTCACCGTAAGTTCAAATAGAGGAAACTGTGGAGTATTCGCTTGTAATTTCAGACGTAATAATTAATCCAAATAATGTAAAATAATTTTGTCTGTAATCGATCATTTCGTAAGTTTTTAGTAATATAAATAAATTTTTAAAATAAAATTTGTTTTTCTTTCTTCTTTTTTTTTGGTTTATTGCGGGAGCATTGAATCAGTTATATAATACGCATCTGTGGCCGTATAATTCCTTTTCTCGTTTTTTTCTTATTCCCTTGTTAATCATTTCTCTCACCAATTTGTCCTTCTTTCGCGTTCTCATTTATTTTATCGATGAAATAAAATTTATAATATCGATCGTGTATACGAATTACGGATATTCAAAGTCAAATGTTAATTCGTTTTACACTCGATACATACATAGTATGACGTAACAGATTTAATTACTTACGTATTTAAGTGATATAAATCTAACAGTAAGCTGAGATTTCAAGGATCAATTAATGGATTTTAATTGGTTGACCGAACTATCGTAATGTATTATACGTAAGAATTTGATTGGTTTAAAAAATTACGTACCATTTGTCATGCTTGATGCGTATAGACCTTGTTAGGATATATAATACACGTGATACAAGATAAAAAAAAAAAGAAACAAAATATAACTGACGTGTCCTACTATAGAAATAACGTGGCAATCTGGTGGCAATTGGTTACTGTCACTGGTCACGAAAGTTTCGTTCTAATATCGAGTACCCGAAACGTATCGTATTAGAATATTTACTCTTATTTATTTCGACAAGGTATATAGAATCATTATAATTAAATTCGATTTATTGAATAAAAATTCTCAATCTCGTCAGTGACTTGAACACCACGTCATTTGAGGTTATATATACGATGAACATTGCATTAGACATACCATGCATTATTTATTTATTTTCAAATCAGAAATAAATCAATTCCCGTTATAAGCATAATATGCGGTCATCGTGTGAAGTAATAGCTTTGATGGAGATATATGAGAATGAAAGTGTGCACCGATATGATACGTGAAATTTGGTTTAACCTATCAATCGGTGGTAAATCAATTTTGAGAGTTACAGTTTGATTTTTAAACAGTTTGCCACGTAAGTCTGAAGGATATATTGGTGTTTTCGATAACACGTTAAAAATTTGGCCGTTTCCTCGTCGTGAAATTTCGATAAGTTTTAATTTCTACGATGGGAACGAATTTAAGAAGGAAAATTGAGAAAAACGATGCCATGGAAGAAGGTGTCACGGAACACAATCACATTCACGACAAAGCCGATATACGCGGAGATGAGAAAAATATAGCTATACTTTTTTTCTTGTATCTGTTACAAGGAATACCTCTTGGTTTATGCGGCTCCATTCCTATGTTGTTGCAAAATCGAGGTGTATCTTATCGGCAACAGGTAATTCATTATGTAGTTAAAATTAATAAACATATGTTATTTAATAATATAATGTACTGTAATATACTTGTTCCAAATTAAGACGGTTCCTTTTGGTTTTAGGCCGAATTTAGTTTCGTACAATGGCCATTTTCGTTAAAACTATTTTGGGCACCAATAGTAGATTCTGTGTTTTATCAAAAGTTTGGACGTCGGAAAACATGGCTGATACCTACCCAATATATGATGGGTATGTTTATGCTAGTACTATCTGGACATGTTGATCATTGGCTGGGTAAAGAAGATGAAAAGCCAAATATTGAAATGTTGACTGCATTATTTTTTGCTTTGAACGTACTTGCTGCTACTCAGGATATAGTAGTAGATGGTTGGGCTCTTACGATGCTTAAAAGGTAATACATTGTCTATTAATCTCTATTTTTTGTCTATTGTTATTTTTATTTTTTAAATTATGTATTTTATAGGTGTAACGTAGCATATGCATCGACGTGCAATAGTGTTGGCCAAACTGCAGGTTACTTTATAGGCTATGTTCTTTTTATGGCATTGGAGTCTGCTGAATTTTGTAATGGATATTTAAGATCAGTTCCATCGAACGAAGGAATTTTAACTTTACCCGGTAAGATGAAACGCAACTTTATAAATATTGAAAAAATTCCATTATACATCTTATTTCATAAATACTGTCTTTTAGGATTTTTATATTTCTGGGGTTGGATATTTATTATTACCACGACATTCATTGCTCTCTTGAAAGGTGAAAATAAAGAAAAAGTTGGTAAAGATGAAGAGTTGAATACGGATATTAGACACGCATACAAATTACTTTGGGATATTGTTAAATTACCTTCAATAAAAACAACAATTTTATTCTTGTTGACAGCAAAGGTTTAAATTGTCTAATATTAAAATTAGATAATACAAAAAAAGAAAAAGCAATATGTGCATTATATAAATACATTATCTATTTCAGATCGGTTTTTCCGCTTGTGATGCTGTAACAGGTTTAAAATTAGTAGAAGCCGGTATCCCTAAAGAAAAGTTTGCATTAATGGCAGTACCTATGACACCGCTACAAATATTTCTACCATTAGCTATTTCTAAATATACTGTTGGTCCAAGACCTATGGATATATATATGAAAGCAATGCCTTACAGGTTATAATTAGATTAATTATAAAATATTAATCATTTCATATACTAGCCATTTAAAAAGAGACATTTTTTATTGCAAACATTCCTCTTCTTGCAGGCTTGCTTTTGGACTAATTGCAGCATGTTTGGTGTGGATCACACCATATATTATAAATAATGGACAAGTTCCAATGTATTATTTTATTATATTGATTGTTCTTTATCTTATACATCAGGTAATAATTATTCTATGAAACGGATTAAATCTTAATTATCAAGTTTAATATTATCCTTACATTCTAGATATCTGCAAGTTGCATGTTCGTAGCATCTATGGCATTTTTTGCAAAGGTCAGTGATCCTGCTGTCGGAGGTACTTACATGACATTATTAAATACGTTATCTAATCTCGGTGCGAACTGGCCTGCTACAGCAGCTCTTTGGTTTGTCGATCCTTTAACACTTAGACAATGTAGTACAGATGCTTCCAATGATTGTAGCACGCTTGCAGAAAAACAGGTATTTTTCATTTTTATTTTTTTTTAATTTTTTGATAACGTTACTATTATCAAACGCGTATAAATTAAACATTAAATTTTTTACAGTTATGCGCAAGTACTGATGGTGGTATTTGCATTATGCAGCTTGATGGATATTACATAGAAAGTTTACTTTGCTTAATAATAGGATTCTCTTGGCTCAGGTGGGGTAAACGAAAAGTAAACTTTTTACAAGCTAGACCAATATCAGCTTGGAAAATCAATCTAACTCGACAAAATAGATAACACAACGTATCAGTGTTAAAATTCATTAATACTGTACCTGTAATTATTAGAAAATAACATAATGACTTAATGCGTATATATCTACCACACGTGGTATATGTGCATTCGTTACGTGCTGCACATTCATGAAGTGTTCCAACTTTATTAACTGGTAATTGAATGTAAGAAACTTTTCATTAATTTATTCGACAGTTAAATACATTATTGTGTATACTAATATAAATTTATTATATATTTTTACATCAATAAAATAAAACCATATGGCACAATATGAGTGAGGTGACTTGATATTATAGGAAATACATAAAACATTCCCCTCACAATTTATAGCACAACAAGTGGTTTATATTGAATTGTCTAACATTCATTTGATAGATCAATCTTGTGAGATCTATAATATAAAAGTCTTCACTTTTGTTATGGCAATCAAGCACTGGAAATAAATAATGTAATGATCATTAGAAAATTAACATTTAACTTTTTTGTATGGAACTCCTTTATGTTGACATTTTATTAAAGCTTGTCTTATATATTATAAAAATTTTTAAACAGTATTTACTAACCTATGCACCGTGTTTAATACAGATGTGATTACTTTATCTTAGTAATTAAAAATTTATGATTTGTACTTACATAAGTTTTTCATACTTCTATAACTTATAATAAATATTATAGATATGAGATGCATATTAAAATAATACGAATTTCCTTTGTAAGAAATTATGAAAGTTCTAGTTGTAAGTTTGTTTATAAATTTTGTTAACTTATAAAATATATATATATATATATATATATATATATATATATATATATATCTACGAAACACGCTGATGTTCTTCCGACAAATTACTAAATATTCTGATAAAATTAATCAGGATTACTTACCAAGAAGTAGAAATATTTCTCTGTAAATTTATTACAAAATATAATGATTATTTTGAAATGTATTGTAATCTACACATATAAGAATACTAGTAAAGAAAAGTAGAAATGTGGGTCAAAATAAAATTAAAAGAAATGAACATACTTCAATAATTACAATTATTTCATAACACGTCCTACTTTTTATTATTGTTATTGTTATTATTTATAAACATTTCAAAAAAAAAAACATCAAATGAAATTCAAATGGTATAAGATATGAGTGCCAAAAAAATATTACTTGTGACATATTTTGTAAAGAAACAACCTAATAATTAATATCTTTAATATATTCCACTTCTAACCACAGCATCCAGGTTTTGGTTCGGATGTATGTAAATCGGCATCGATCGTTATTGCTCTTTTCTTTGGTAACATCTTCGAAGGTTGATGATCGTCGTTTTCGATAGCAGAAATTAACATCGATGCTGGTGGTTTAGTAGTAGTTTCGGGTCGATGCTAAAATTAAAAAATAAATTAAATAAACTTATACAACGTTATTAATGAGTACATTATCCGTAATTGAAATATTGATAATTGAGAAAAAAATATGTATATTTTAAATTAAGTGTGATGCGTGTGTGTATATATATTTATATAAATATATATATATATATCATTACGTAATGCAACATTTTTTCTTTCAAAGAAGGAATTCCAGATGAAAGTACATGTTCGCCATCATGATGAATGTTTAGAGCAAAGACGATACTAAAGATCATCATAAAGAAAGTTAGTCGGAGAAACATCTCATCAAATTTAAAAAGACAACGAAGTAAATACACAAAATGATTTTTGTATTAGTGAGAGAGCTACTTTGTTGATCGAATGCACGAATGAACACTCTTAACGATCAAACACGATCCTCTATATATAGAAGGACGGATAACTACGATAACGTTAATGAATCATTTGTTTAACGTCGTTTATTACCATATTTCTTTCATATTTAGTAAATTATTTAGAGAAGAAGTTTTGAATTGTTCGAATGCCATGACTTTTATCGTTATTCTGTTGTTCAACATAGAGCTTGTTTGAATGCAATAATTCTTAATGTTTGAATTACTACTTATATTACTCAAAACACGAACGTTTGATTAATAGCAATAGAATTCTAAACATTTTTGATGGTGTATACTTAAATCGTAAATGAATAGCAATAATAGTAAATGTTAGTAATAGTTCGTTTAATTTCATGAGCATAGTTTCTTTAATTATTTCAATTAAGAGAGAGAGTATTAAAATTTTCAATTAATATATGTGAATGATATAATAATTTATAAATAACTAATATCCTACTACATTTATATTTGTAATAAATCCTTATAGTGATAGTAATGTTGATACATACTTAATAGTTTTACACACATACAGTTTAACAAAGATGTCCAAGATGTTCTTGCAAGACGTTCAATAATAATAGGTAATTATTATCGTGAATATTATTGCAATAATTTGATTTTGATCAAAATAATTAAATCGCTTTTACTTAACGTAGCATTACTTAAATGTAGTAATATTTTATATCTTTTAACTTTAAAAACTTTACTGAATATAGTATATTAAGTAGATGTGACGAAAAAAAAATAAGACTAAGGTACATATATATATATATATATATATATATATATATATATATATATATATATACACATACATGCATATATATATGTACCTTAAAGATTTGTTTGAAATATTTTTAATATTTAAATATGGTTGATATTGCACGAAGAATTTGAAAATCATAGAGCAGCAAGTAAGTAGTTATATTGTTTGAATTATCTTACATGTAACATCATATTGTATATATCGATTTGTACAGTAATCAGATTACATTATTTTTGTATACTTTCTATAATAATCTACAATAACACATCGTTATAAACACATACTCCACATCTTATCTCATTAAACTTTTAATTTCGATTAAACATATCGATAAGTTCGTGTCTCTGCTATACTACCATCTAAGCGAAAGATACAATTCTTATATAACACTATGACACTTCGATGGTAGTACATAATTAATTATAAACATTTCCACGTATAATGTTGATTCGATATATTCGTTATAACAGATGATCTGTTTTACATCTACAAAGCGGTAAACCATGTAGACAGTATAATATACGTATCTATAGATAGATATACACGATTAATGAATTTATAATGAATTTATTATGAAATAAATTTTAAAGTAGGCACAATTATAGAAATAATTAAATAAATAACATCGGTGGACAAAATTATCCTTGTAACAGAGATAGCACTTGTTATTGATTATCTCAAGGAAACTTTGCGTAAAATAAAGAAGTAACGAATATGATAATTCTCATAATGGTTGACGTAGGAAGGGGAGGTGCTTTGTTTAATTTTCTTTCTTTCTTTTTCTTTAATCATAGGAAAAAGCAAACTTAAGTTTTGATTAAAGTTTGTACTGTAACATTATTTCTAGAGATTTGTTGTTTCTTTTTTATAAAAAGACATATTTACAAAAAAATATTACTTTCATTGTCCCACGAGACGGAGAGCATTCGTTCATTCTGTCTAATCCTCTCCCTTATCCAAACGCCCATGAAAATAGCAAATTGCTCGATTAAATCCAATTATAATCTTAATCTTAATAATCGTCGTATTACGGACGAAATCTATTGTCATTTTTTCTTTTTTTTTTTTTTTTTAAATACATAAATCTTATTTTTATAAATAGTCTACTCGTTCCCAAGGCACCATTTCTCAGCCCTTAGATGCAAACGTAAAAGTATATATATATATATATATATATATATATAGGATCGAAGATAGATATTTATTTTTCATTTCGCTGTCATATCATTATCTTCGATTTTTCATCTTGACTTACTTACCTATGTACGCTTACGTGGGTAAAATATTGAAATGAAAATCGTTATCGGAACGTTTGCATCTAGTAGCGTCAACGATAACATGACATCATCTTTCACTGTGCCAATTGAAACCAATCATCGTATCATAAAACAATATTTCTCCTTTTTAATCGCTTATTATATGAAACACAAACCGAAAAGAGGATACTTTTAAGAAAAAACTTATTAATAATCCTCGTGACCACTTTGCGATAACTTATATATATATATATATATATATATATATATATATATATATATATATACACATATATATAAGTATGTATGTATGTATGTATACATATAGACATATGTAGATATATAATAGATATATAATATTTGTAATATATTTTCTTAAAAATAGAACTACAGTAAAAATTAGCGTTATTACAAGCACGATTTGTACCGTTCAACAAACTTGTGCGTAACTAAATATAAAGAAGACTAATTGATTTAACGTATATACTCCCTCGTAATCACATCTTTTATCTAATTATTGTACAGTATGTTTAAACATTCTAACATTTTATATATATATATATATGTATATATATATATATATATATATGTATATATATATATATATATGTATATATATATATATATATATGTATATATGCATGTATATATATATAGATATACTGTATATTTTGAAAGATTCGCTGCAAGCTCGTCAGGATAAGTATTAGCAAAAATTACCAGTCTTACAGATTTGAAAGTCTCATCGAAGCTGATCTATACGAATTGGTACGAGGAGATCTTAAAACATAGGATTCTTTAGTACATCACTTAAAGCACCATTATTTACAACCGTATAATAATACTAGACGATTCTAAATAAGCACATAATCCTCGTCGAAAGAAAATTAAATTCACCGTATTCATATATATATATATATATATATATATATATATATATATATATATATATATATATATATATATATATAGATCCGTATTCATATATGTATATATATATATATATATATATAGATCCGTATTCATATATGTATATATATATATATATATATATATATATGTGTGTGTATTGAAAATCTTTTTTTTTATGGTTTCACGAACCATAAAGATCTATCTCATTTTCTTTACATTTAAAAATGTCAAGTTCTTTGATCGTTAGTTCTCTATTTTTTCCTCGTCTATTTTCTTCCAATGAAAAAATAATCATTCGTATGATTATACATAATGTCTACAATCAAATAATTTATTCTTTGTAAACGACTTGGTAACCTCCTTAAAGTAGTTTACTTTTTTTTATAACTTCTTTGGTATTACTTTTTTCCTTTCCTCTCTCTCTCTCTCTCTCTCTCTCTCTTTCTTTCTTTTCCACGTTATTACTACACCTATACTTACTGGCTACTTTTTAAACCATTTGCTTGTAATACTAGTCTTAATGTTCGTTCTCGTCGAGAATAGGTACTTTGTCAACTTTTTGATTAACGCGTAACATTGCACCCCATTTAGCACCTCTCACTGCTTCCGAACTGGCCATTAAAACCGAGTATGAATTTGGACTAACCGCTTCCTTACTATAGTGAATACCGTACAAGAAGTAAATGAGCATTCCTGGAAATATAAAAATGATAAAATATAGGAAAAACGCGTGTGTTAAAAATGTAAAAAAAAAAAAAAAAAAGAAAATTGAAAAGAAAAAAAGCTTTATTAACTTACCCACTATCATCCAGACGAAAAATCGTAACCAAGTTAATAATGACAAATGAAACATCAAACCGACATTGAAAAGAATACTTAAAGCTGGAATCAAAGGTACCATCGGTACTTGAAATTTACCACTTGGTGGATTTTGTCGATGTGCGCCGATCACTAACAAACCTATAAACGCAAAAAAAAAATCAAAATATTAAATTTGACAATAATGTTTCTGCAATAAATGCATCATTTTAGAGGATCATAACTTACTACCGATTATGAGAATGATCACGTTCACCAAGACAAAGTAATCGGTCCATGCAGACTCGAAGGATGATTGGAACAATAGTATCAGAAGCGGGCAAAGTGAAGCACTGGCTGTTGTATAAATTGTTACAGTAATAGCTACGGCTGTTCCAGGCTCACAATTACCTATGAAATTGACTAACCAACTGTATCGTGGTTTTAATTTTCCAATGCCTTCGCTCGAATCCAGAAGCTGTGAAAATATCATACGTTTTGAAATCGAACGAAAAATAGTGAAATTTTATTTACTTATTATATGTGTATATAAATTTGTATATGCGTGTCTATTTATGTATGTATATATGTGTATGTACCTCGGCATCAGTCGATGCAATGCTGTTGCAATCACTATTAAAATCCGCACCCTCTGTAGGTGGTGAAGCTATACTGCTCGGTGTACCAGCAATAGAAGCGGCAGGTGTATTTTTTTCAGGACGATATCTGAGTACTATGACACTGGCCGACACGATGGTATAAGCAAGAAAAGTGCCAATGGACATGAACTCGACCAAATGTTGTAAATCGAAAAGAAGAGCTATTAAAGCACTAAAAAGTCCACTGATCATCAAATTGAGAACCGGTACTTGAGTACGATTGCTTATATAACCGAGAAAACCAAATAGGAGACCGTCATTTGCCATGGCATACATCGTTCTTGGTAAGGAGAAGAGCGAACCGAAAAGAGTCGTTGTCATTCCGCAAAGTGCGCCGATGCTATAAGGAATACAATTTTTCAAATGATTCCAACACTTTTTGCTTAATAATTTAATCGATAAGTCATAGTGAAATTTTTAGTAAAAAATAACAAAATAAAGAAGAAGATATTGAATATACCATGTTGTTTTTACAGATTTTTTACATCACGTATTGTCCGACTCGATATTTATTTGACTCACCTGATCACATATTTAGCCCACGGTATACCTCTCGATGCAAAAGCTTCAGGAAGTGCTGCGGTAGGATTGATGTTCCAGTAAGGTACAATCAATGTAAGAACGCCACCAACCATCACATATCCAATAGTGACAATGGCCATCGAAAGAATCGTCGCTAACGGAATACTACGTCCTGGATCGAGTGCCTCCTCTCCGGATGTTGCGATCGAGTCGAAACCAACGAATGCATAAAAGCACGTTGCCGCGCCTAAACGTGACGATCGAAATAAGAAAAATAAGGGAGCAATGAAAAATTAAGAGAGATTAATAAAATTAATAGAAAGCTGAAACCATGAAATATTTTCAGCGATGACTTCGTCGTTGTCGCATTTAATTTTCTTAAAATAGCAACGACTCTCACCGGCAAGCACGCCGCTGAAACCATATGGAAAAACTCCGCCGTTTTCGCTGCTCCAATTCGAGATGTCTGCGTAATAAATTCCCAAAACGATCGTCAGTATCATGACAGCTAAATTGACCAAAGTCAAGAGAGAATTAACGGCCGCCGAACATTTCACTCCCAATGTTAAGAGCATCGCATAAAGAAGACATAAACTGCATGCCAAGAAATCCGGCATGGTACCAAGTGGTTCTCCCATTGTATAACCACCCATTAAATGATGAGTATAATTGCTGATCGCTCCTCCTACCAAGGAATCGACGTAACCACTCCAAGCTCTTGCCACGGATGCAGCACCTGATTTAAATTGATAAGTGATATTTTTTTTTCTTTTTTTTTTTTTTTTTTTATAAGAACTAAAACGCTAACAAAGTGCTAACACGATAAAATTGCCGGACTTACCAATCATATGCTCCAATATTATATTCCAACCGATAACGAAGGCCCAAAATTCACCGATAGAAACGTAAGTGTAAACGTAAGCGCTGCCAGCTTTGGGCACCCTCGCACCAAATTCGGCATAACACAGAGCAGCTAACAATGAAGCTATACCGGCTAGGAGGAAGCTTAGAACCACACCTGGTCCAGCTAAATCGTGAGCTACCGTTCCTGTCAGAACATAGATTCCAGCGCCGACCATATGTCCGACACCTGACGACACGCGAGATATATGAATGATTATCTTTTCTTTGTAAGCATGAAAATTTTGATCGAGTATGCGACGATGCTAATTTACATTTTTATTATTATTCATATTAGCTTAAAAAAAAGTTTATGTCTTATATTTTATATCTTTTAATATTGTGGATACTTATCAGATGGATAGATAATCGCATTAATCGTTTTTTCTCGTAAAACAAATTTAATGCATACCGCGTAAATCATTTATTCCAAACAAAATAATTAATTTTTAGAAAAACGTTTCTTTTTTTACATGAAACGTGACACTCACCGAGCAAAGTGATGTCGAAAGTAGAGAGGCATCTCTTCATCGGGGTATCCAGTAAATCACCGTGCAATTTCTTCGTACGATTGAGTTTCGTATATAGTCCGGACATGACGTGCCCCAGGATCATCCGCCGTACCGACGGCATGTTAAAAATCTATGGAAATCGTAAGATGGATGAATCGTTCATTTTTCTTAACATATGCTCTCTCTCTCTCTCTCTCTCTCTCTCTCTCTCTCTCTATCTCTCTCTCTAATCATTTATCGTGAGGAAACTTAGTCGTTGAAGAAAACTTCATGAAAATTTGCAAGAATTTTATATGCACTCATAATTTAAAGGAATGAATATCTCTAAAGGCTACTATCGACAGATATGGATGTAAATCAGTCGAGGAGAAACACAAATATTACAAAATAAATAATTGATGATATTTCGAAGATCCAAAAATGGAAGGTCGGAAAATAACGATGGTATAGATGTGTCGGAAAATAGAAAATGATTCTACTTACTTAACTTTACTCGTAGAGGATTTTTCTTATTTCAAAGAAAAAATTTCCAAGAACGACACGACCGGCAATACTACTACGATGAACAAATCCGTCAGTGTCGACGAAGAAGCGTACGAGGACGTCGTATGGCGCCTCTGCTAACACGCAGACTCGTTCGTTCGATCGATTCAGCTGGAATAGGACTATTTACGTCATTCTACGCTTCGAATATGAATGGGGAAGATCCTTTCGCTTAGACGTCATACGTAGTATCTCTGTGCTATCAAAAACTACATCGAGGTATCGAAACATCGTCTATGATATAATTAATTATCAAGCGTTCCTTTTAAAAAGCTAATGATGATGATGATGGACAGCGGAAGGACTCTTGATTGTCAGTTCCTTCATCGCTGTACCTTTCTATTATCGTTTTTAGCACGAATATCGTACAGATAATCTATATAACGGAGCTCGAAGAACTCTTCAATTTTGACGCGCAAGCACGTTCTATCTAATAGGATAATAAACGTTAATGACATGAAGTAACATGAAATCTGAGTATAACATTAAATTAAGATATATATAGGATACTTTATTTGATGTAAACGAAATGAAATTTAATCAATCAACCCGATAGTATTTGTGTCGTGTTCAATGATAAATCATTTTATCGCAATTAATATGATAAACATTAAAATTAAAATTAAAATTAAAATTAAATTAGATAAATAAGAAAATGATCCTGGGTACGTGGAAAATAAATAATTAATTAAAATTTGTAAAAAATAAAATAAGATCCGTAGTTGGGATCGACCTTCGATCTTTTATAGCGTACACTTGACTTCTGTCATTCCGCTATTATATTGAAAAAGTACGTCGTCAACTTTTCTTCCTTATAATGTGCAACATAAAATAATTATTTTAGAAAAAAAATTATTGATTTTTCAATGATATCGTAGAGAACTTTTTGATACTTTCTATCAATGTAGATAATAAAAAAAAAACAAAAATTATTTGCTCACTTAGACGACCTACAAATTTCAAAATTCAAATCGATTTTTAAAAATTTTGTTTACTCTAGAAACGACATATTTTAGGATACCTATTAATTTATTATCTTCCGCCATATTTTCGATTTTATTAAAAAACTAAAATTATACGTTGTAGCTTTTTTATTAAAGAGGAAACTTTAATTATAAAAAATTATCTTATCAAGATGGCGAAAAGACCGTTTTCGTACTACGTATCTCTGTTAGATGGCGTTGTTCATCGATGTGTAATGATGTTTAGTGGGTGTATGTATTTCTAGGTTGATACAAACAAATAGCGGATATTTAAAATGACATCTTTTCTAAAGATCGATTTTAAATTGTTTATATGCACGTAAAAATAATTATTATAATTTTCTAAGAAACGTACAATAATACTCCAAAATCAGTTTTTAATCTGTAGCAATGAGTGAGTTTAAAGTGCATCATTTAATAGTCGAATTAATTGGTTTATTAGGGTGAGAATAAACTTTTTCTGCTTACACAATTTGTAAAAATTATATTTATTTTCATTATACAGTGATAACAACATTTTTATACAATGATAATAAAAAAGATATTGTATAGTACCATCATATTTTGTTGTTGATTAGATCCACAGCCGCGCCAGAAAAGTTTGTAGAAAGATTACAAAAGGAAAGTACTGTAACCACAGGAGCCTTAAATGTTATTGCCTCTCAAAGTTGTGTTCGTCGTTTAACTAAGGCTTCACCATTCCCAGAATTGTTCTTACAAAAATATGAAGAACTTAAATCTAAAAAGTAAGTGATCCTACAAATTTAATAACATATTTTTTATACGTTGATAATTCAGGAGAAGACACTAAGAGATATATTTTACAGAGTAGATTTGTTAGGCCCATTTATGCAACTTTTGGAATATATATCTGAAGATAAAGAATTAAGAACTTGTTTGGCAAAACATGCAACCATATTATCAGCACCTAAAACTTCTCCTATTACAAAAGAAGACTTACCGCAGGTTTGTTTTATATACATATATATATATATATATATATATATATATATATATATATATATATATATATATATAAATTTATTTCTTCTATTCGTATAAAGTTTTTTTGTTCCTTGATATACATAATTTTAGCGCGAATAATACTTTCTATATTACAGATTTGTAAAAATGTAATAAAGGCTGCTGTAGAAGGTGAAAGAAAATTAAATAAGCAAATTGTTTCTGTTCTTAAAAAAAGTGATGCTGCTTTGAAACATAATTGGATAACAGAAAGGCCTCGTATGTCTTGGGACTTTCATATCGAAGGAAATACAGGACCATGTCAAAGTTTGTAAATTCATACTGCTAATAATTCTATTATATCACTTAAAAAGTACATATATTTTCAAAGGATCAGTAATATTTTGCAGAAGTCGTACCAATCGTATCTCAAGAGTCTATACTACTCTGGGATGTTTTATATTGTTTGAAAGGTATAGATGGAACTTACATTGTTTCCGAACCTCTAACAAATCCTTATGGCGTTAGAACATTCAGTATATCATCTGATGTTGGTAAGGCTCGATGTATTATTCTTTGTAATTATTTTAACAAAAATATTAATTTAAGTTTGATTTAGGAATATCATTTAAACAAATGGTTCAACAAATACTTCCCTTGGCATCTTATTACTCTATGACAATTAGGTTCGTCGAAGAAAAAGTTTCATCGGAAGACGGACAAGTGAATCATGCCTTAAGAGGAGCTATAAGATGTTTATTAAAGGATTATTTGGTAAATAATAGAGATACTATAATAATCGCATATAAATATTATGCGAATTTAATAATAATTTAATTGCATTCCAATTTTAATTTCAGTTATTTATTGTACAATTGGAAATGGAACATGTTCGTAACAAACTTAATTTGCAGAAATTATGGTTCTATATTCAATCTACTATGTCCACTATGTTTATACTGTCACAAATTACATCCACAATATGCAAGGTTAATGGAAATGTGCCAACTACGATTCAATTAATATTATTTTAATTTAGTTAATATTATTTTTATTCTAACTGATATCAATTTTTCTTTTTTTTTTTTTAGGCGAATGCTCGAGGTGGAAAAGTATTAAGTCTCCTTCATGAACAAGCAAATAATATCAGTGGTGAACCAAAGTCCAAAGAATTATGTTTATTTTTAATCCACGCAGCTAGCGTTCCTTATATGCAAATATTAGAAAAATGGGTTTATAAAGGTGTAATTCGTGATCCATATGAAGAAGTATGTATTGTATGGGTATTCTTTATGATTGTTCCTATAGTATTTATTGCTTTTTTGTAATGTATATGTACAACAGTTTCTTGTAGAAGATAATGAGCTTATTCAACGAGAAGAACTTCCTGTAGATTACTCTGCGGATTATTGGGAGAAGAGGTATACAATGAGACCAGAAAGAATCCCAATATTCTTAAGCGATCACGCTCAAACAATTCTTAGAACGGGAAAATATTTTAATGTAATTAGACAATGTGGTACGTTATCAAACGGTCTTTTTAATTATATAATTATATTACTTTTTATTGAATTTTTAAAAATATATATAGGAAAAACAATAAAATGGGGTAAGCAAGAGCCTTTTACTTATCAGCATAAAGGACAACAGTATATTGCTGCAATAGATAGAGCATATTCAGAAGCAGCAAAGACTTTATTAGAAGTCTTGATGGAAGAAAATGATTTAATGGGTAGATTACGTAGCGTGAAAAGTTATTTTCTTTTGGCTCAAGGAGATTTTGTGGTAATTTTTTTTTTTGTGGTTTCATATTAATGAAACTTATAAATTGATATTCTGTATATTATTTATTAATATTATCTTACATTTTATATATATGTATGTGACTGAATTTAAGGTCCAATTTATGAATTTATGCGAAGCTGAATTGAACAAGAACATGTACGATATTGTTCTACATCGTATAGCATCTCTCCTTGAAGTTGCTTTACGTATGTCTACTGCTGATTTAGATCCGTACAAAGATGATCTAAAGCCAGAACTGCTTCCTTATGATCTACAGTTTCAAATGTTCAGAATACTTTCTATACAGACACGAGAAGAAAGAGGTAATTTATATTTTTATATTTATTAATCACTAATCGCAATGAACATTAACAATAAAGATTATTTGTCTTTTAGAATATTGCTTTCAAGAAGATAAAACATTGACTGGATTAGAGGCATTTGTATTCAATTATGAAGTCAAGTGGCCTGTTTCTTTAATTATAAACAGAAAAGCAATTGCATGCTATCAAATGTTATTTAGACACTTGTTGCATTGCAAATATATTGAAAGGATTCTATGTAGGTAAGAAAATTTTATTTATTAAATATAAACTAATGATATTGTAATCTTATACTTTTGATAAATATTGAATTATGCATGTTTAGAAATTATAATCATTTTAAATAATTACCAAAAATTACAGAGTATGGATCAGTAATAAAATAGCAAAAACCTTCACACATGAAGTAGCTATGGCATATAGACAGTCATTTTCACTAAGGCAACGGATGCTAGATTGTATTCAACATTTGGAATATTATATGATGATTGAAGTTATAGAACCAAATTGGTTAACATTCATAAATAAAATGAGTAAAGTAAGTTTTAATTTTTTAAAATATTTTTCCAATTATATTCATTGCTCCATTTCTTTTCGTTAGGTTTGTAATGTTGATGAAGTTCTTAGTGTCCATCAAGATTTACAAGATAGTTATTTAAAAGAGTGTATGCTAACAGATCCTGATCTTCTTGGTTGTATTACCGGGATTTGTGCAACTTGCATTGAATTTTGCAACTTCATGCAGGTAAGTTCATAACATATCATGTAGTTTGTATGGCTTTATTCACTTATAATATATATGCTTTCAATGATGTTATACAAACTCACACATAGTTTGTTGTTTTATTATTTGATTGATCACGCTTATAAAACAGCTATCTTTCTGCGATGTGCAAAAATACACAGAATATGAAAAAAGATATTTATAGCTTATTTATTAAAACGATTCGATAATATTGTCATTATTATGGCAAATATTTTTATTTTAAACGAAATAAAATACTTGTGATAACTTGGTATTGTTTGTAAAGCCACAGTAATTTTACATGGCATAGCATAGTTAAATAAGGTGACAATTATTGCAAATATCATTTAATGATATATCGAAAGGTTTGATTAAAAATAATAATTGTAATAAGTTAAATTTTCATATTTTGCTAATGTTAAGCGTATGAGCCGTTACTACATAGATGCTGAATTGACTTCCATGATTGGTACCAATCAAGATGATGTCTATGAATCTGAGGTATATTGTTAAAATTATAAGTTTGCTTTATCAATATGCATTTTTTAGTGTAGAATCATGAAGCTTGTTTCCAGCAAATGAGTATATTATTTTAATATATTTTTGTTCATCATTTCACTCATCTGCAAAGAATAAATAAATTTAGCACTTTTATTAATTTTCAAACCTGCATGATATTATGTTTCATGGATGTAGGTAGTTAAAATATTGATTATGAATAAAAATATTTTCCTTTGTTTATATATATATATATATATATATAGAGAGAGAGAGAGAGAGGGAGAGAGAGAGAGAGAAAGAGAGAGAGAGAGAGAGAGAGAGTTTCCATTTATCTTTATTCTGTTAAATCTTTTAATATATTTATAATGGCACTATATTTTTATCATTAATTTTTCGATATGAAAAAAAAAATATTAATATATTCAGTTTTTCTCACATTTTTAACATTTATGCCTGAAGACGTTATGTTTATAATTATTTTAGTGTTAAATGTATGATTTGAAAATGAAATTGAAAAATTACTATAGTAATGTATTAAAAACATTACTTTGGCTTTATAAATTATACTTAATACAAAAACATTAAGTGTATAGATTTTATTATTCATATGAATACATTTGCCTCACTTTCTAAATATGTTTCTATAAACTTGTCACTCTATACTATTTAATATATAATATACATTCTGTGAAATATATATTTAATATCATATAACTTTTCACTATTTCTTCGTACTTATAAAATCAGTAAGCTTAACACCACTGCATTACATAATATGCACACATTAAGATTATTAGAGGAAACAAACATTACAATTATCTTGATGACCATTTTAGTAGGCCAGTTGTATATACAATAATAATGTATATACTTATAACTTTTTTTTAACACATTTAATAAATTTTGTATA
Organism: Dolichovespula sylvestris; assembly: GCA_918808275.2. NCBI lineage: Eukaryota > Metazoa > Arthropoda > Insecta > Hymenoptera > Vespidae > Dolichovespula > Dolichovespula sylvestris. The sequence continues at coordinate 9,620,247 of OU964961.1, forward strand.
ATTTTTTAGTTTTATTGGGAAACACGATTATTCGTTATTACTTTTTATTCCTCTTCAAAGATAGTATTAAATGTGTTAAAAATGAAAATGTAATTTCTTATTTGATGCTTTTATCACAAAGAATTGAATATTTTATTTAAATTTAGAACAAAATTATAGTGGACTTGCAAGATTTTGGTCTACTCCCACATAAGTATATTTATTTGTTTCATGGTTATATTTTATTTTATTTTGTTATATCCTATTGTGATAATTTAAATGATAAATATCTTTGCCGTAATATACAATTTGCTATTAATATTTGGGTTGTAAATGAATTTTATGTGAAAACCAGCATGTATTACTATAGAAATGATATTTAATATATTTTTGTATTTATTAAATTAAAATTTTTGAGAAAAGAACAAGAGTTACAAAATTTTAATATGAATTTAGGATTTGTTGTGTATTATTTTGCTTGATGGTATTATTATATTATGTGGTAATATAACAGTTCGATTATTTAATTTATAGTATCAAATATTTTAAATAATTTTACAGAGAGATTTTGATTTTAAATATGCTTATATTTCTATCTACAATTCTTAACATATGTAACTTATAAACTAAACATATATTAATTCCTTTTCTAATATTTTTTTTTTCTATAATGCAGATAAATGCTTATAATATTACATAGTAAATATATTACTTATAATAATATTAAAATAATATCTCTATGATTTATTACTTAGGTGGAAGGTGGTTCAATCTCAAAAAATTGTACACCAAGTTTTGAAGAAACTATTCTTTCATTGGATAACAAATTTACAGAAGCATTAATGCGTTTATTAGATAGAATTTGTGATTTAGGTTGCGATAATAATAATGAAAAACTACTTAACGTTCTTTGCCGGTAAGTTTTTTCTTTTTTCTTATTTTGTTAGAAATTATTAATGAAAATGTGTATATTTGTATATATTACTCTATCAAAATCTTTTTTTAAATATTTCATATTATAATTGATTTTATATTCAGGCTGGATTTCAATTTGTTTTATACCAAAATTTTGGTCCAACGAGAAAAAGATAAAACTGTCACACAGCAAGATGTTTCTGGATAGGTAGATTGTTATTATCACGAAAATTATTTGAAAAGGTATTGAATATTAATTTACAAAAATAATTAATATTTTATAAAATGAAGTAGATAGATCAAAGTGTAAAAAAAAGAAAATATACTTTTCTAATACATATTTGTATGATGAAAAAATCGTACTGTTTATATGTCTAATAAAAAATATGTTATTTTGATTTTTAACTTACAGAACAGGGTTCGTTAACAATGAAGTGGTGTGTGTGTGTGTGTGTGTGTGTGTGTGTGTGTGTTTCATTGTTAACGGCGGTGTCATCAATATTTAAATGGCACATTTTTAAGAGTATTATAAACAATTATAATTTGACTCTGTTACAACTTATATCCTTATCAACAATCAAGTTTTAATATTACACTGACTCTTGAACTGGGTCTTGTATTTCTATATTAAGATTATTATTTTCCATTGCACATTTGACCGTATTTAACGTCGATTCGATTGTAGCCAATTTTTCTGCCATTTGTTCTAAAACGGCATATACTTTTTCATTTTCTGACATCTGTTTCCTACGCAATAAAATCTCTTTAGCTTTTTTAACGACATACGAATCTATCCTTAAAATAGGTGAGTCCGTATAAGATACATTAGGGGATAAACATTTTCCGTAACTATTACCGATACAACAATCTTCAAAATTATCATGAGATTTAACAACAAGTTTTCCATCCTTCAAATAATTAGGAAACAAAAATATTCTTTTTACGAGGAAACCTAAAGGATTACACGTATATGAACTTATCCCGGATAAAAATCGTGATTTTCGTAAAAAAGGTGTGCCTGTAGCGACATTTTCGATATAAGAAATGAGACGTATTCTAGAAATCAGGCCGATAAGTTCAGCCTTTCCAAGAATGTCGGCGGTATCGCTGACTGCCAAACCATTTAGCAGATTGAACAATACGATGGCGATTAAGAATACAAATAATACAAAAACAAAACGGCTGATTACCGGATGCGACATGAAGGGTATATCATCGGCATCGAACTCTCCGGTAAGCATAATTATAGTTTTGAAAAGCGAGTGCCCTGGATCGGGAAAATTCTCATCGCCGCCATCCTTGAAAAGAGTAAAGAATGCAAGAGCAAAGGCTAAGATGAGAAAGGCATAAAGAAATAGAAAACGCATGAAGTTCCATGATACTGTCTTGAACATCTGAATACCTGTTGACATTCTTGGATATTGTCCAATTAAAATGACAACTTCCCACGCTGATACTAATATAGCCACTGCTCCGACTTCCGGACCAGCGCCGTTCAATAAACACGAACCTAAAACGATCAGGATCATTTCTAACCAGTTTTCCAGACTAGATATGTAGTAACATGGCGAAGAAACTAATTGTATCATTTCTCTGACGGCAAGAAAAAATAAGGCCACGGATGTCATGACCCATAACAGATCACCTCCTTGCCATCCGATGTAAACGATGTGTTTCAACTCATTTTCATTGCTTTCGTTTAATTTCGTATCGGTCCCATTGGATGTTATACCATAAGTCATACGCAAAATGTATGTATTTAGTAATATGTAAAATATCACGTAAAAAGCAAAATTGAGATAAAATAGATGCCGTATCCTGTACCATTTGAGATGCAAAAAGGACGATAAAAGTGGATGTTTCAAGAGATATTTTAACGCGCTACTTTCAGACATATATCGAAACGTATCCATCTCGCAATATTTTGAAGTAACGTAAGAACTTTTCGCACTACGGTCTCCTCGCATTTGAGACGTATCGTGGGGCATCAAGCATCGATAATTGAACTCGATAGTGTACTCGTTCGTACGTTCCTTTCTCGTTTGAAGGCAATCGTCGAAATATTCGACCAAAGTGTTCGATGGTATGTCAGCGATCGGTGGTACGTTGAATTTATTCATATGTCCTATGTAACTTCCCTTTTCTAATAACAAACTCACAGCTTCGCGAGAACCCGCTCTTGCTGCATAATGCAACGGCGTATTTCCTTTGTCTAAAAAAAAATAAAACAATAAAAAAAAAAAAATAAAACAATAAAAAATATCCATTATATCGTATACCAATAGCATTTTCATTTTTCAATATCATTTATGCCCATCTCAATGATACTTACTGTCCGTACAACGGACATCAACGTTATCTTGATCGAGAATCAATTTCAAACATTTTAAACGATCATTAACGTCCGATCTATGTTTCACGGGCATTCCAAGTTCCAAGCAAGCATCGATAATAAGTTCATTGGCAAGTTCGCCATCGTGTTTTAGTAATTCACGTAAAATATCGTAATTGGCTTGTTGCACGGCTATAATAGCTGCCTTCGATAAGTCAAGCGTATCCCCGTGCGTTCTATCGAGCAATTCTTTAACGATTTCGTAAAAATTACGTTCGGCTGCCATTTCTAATAACTCATTGATATCATTGATTAAAGAATCGTTATTAAATTTGTCTAAATATCTTAAGAAATTGATTTCGTCGTTTGCATTGAGAAAATATCGAAGATTGTGAACTGAAAGGTCTCTGGTTCTTGCCGGTGGCAATATCATGTCGGGTAATTTTTTCTTCAAAACTTCGCGAGTCGTTTGACCGTTGTAATCTTTATAACTATCCAAATCGAGAGATTGTTTGCTCTTTTGTTGTATCACATTGACCATATCCCTTTGACCTTTCATGGCGGCCAAATGAAGGGCTGTAAGGCCTTTGTTATTAGGGATGTTTGGACTTGCGCCATTCTCGAGAAGTAATTCGGCACATTCCAAATGATTTTTTTTAACGGCCATGTGAAGTGCGGTTTGTTGGGCAGCCTCTATGTTTGGATTGATCATACGGTTACTTAATAATACCTTCAACGTATTTACGTGTCCATTTTCAACAGCGAAATGAATAGGTGAACGATTATGAGCCTCGTTGACTCTATTTGGATTCGCACCGTTCCCTAATAATAATTCAACGAACTCTGTTCGCCCACTTTTACATGCCACGTCCAATAATGTTTCTTCCGAACGATTTGGATAAACATAATTCACGTTGACGATCGACTGTTGCTTTTTCGAAGTTTGCCCAAGGAGATTTTTAAATGTCCTTAAATCGTTTACTCGTAAACTCTCCATTAAAAGTTTGTATAATATTTGTATTCCGGCAACAGGTTGATCGTATTCACGTAATAAATGCATCTGCAATGTCTCTTCCTCTGGGTCCATTTTGCCTTTACGATAAGATACTTCAAAACAAGTTTCTGTAAATACAAATGAAAGATGCAAAACAAAATTATTATTTTAATTATTATTTATTGTAAACAAAAAATTTCTTCTCAACCGTCATTTTCACACATGTAACGCTTTATATTAAGCGTGGGCGATAATCGTGGTACGGCCCTGACAATGACGTCATCTCGGTACAATTAAAGCGTTAAGTAAATTTATTTTCAAACAAACATGTAAGAAGATAAAATTATCATTGTAATAACGATATCGAGATCTTATGTGTGTTCCTTAGACATTTAATACTATTAAAAAAAAAAAAAAAAAAAAAAAAAAAAAGGAAGAAGAATTTATGTTTAAAAATATCATTTCAAGCAATAACATTCATCACGATTCTACAGTGGTGATGGTCATGCCATCCGGATGAGCATTTCCTGTCGTAGACGATAATTTAGATTTTGAACGTAACCATCAGTGTATTTATCGAAAGTTAAGCAAAGGTATATTTTCAATAAAACTGACTAAATTATCTTTCCTTTTATCAATTTATATTATTATTATTATTTCATATTACGTTAGACAAACCTTTTTATATTTGTAATTATCAGCAAATATATTTAATTGCCGATCGTATTAATATTTTGATCTTTTCCCAAATTCGATCTTCGATCTTCTATGTAAATAAAAAATATATATATATATATATATATATATATATATATATATATATATTAAAGAAAAGGAAACACTGTAATTCACTTTTTTTTATAACATCAAGAAAAACTCTAGTTAAGTAATATACGCGTTAGAATGATAACGCTGTATTAACTGGTGTATGTAAGTGTACGATAATTAATTGTTAATAAATTCGTCGAATTACAACAAATGTAATAATATATGCGTATAAAATTCATCCCGAGAAGAAGTAAAAATTCTTTGTATGGTTAGTACCACTTCGAGCAGACTGACATCACGAAACAGACTCTACTGACCGGTTCTCCTCTGTTGTGTGATGTCAGCGTAAAAAGAGAGAGGGGAATCGCACACACCATACCCAAGTGTCAGATACTGGTCGAACAGTAGTTCTTTTGACGTTACCATGAACGCATGTATGTATGTAGTAGGTATCTGTAATAAGAGTATTATACATTCGAACCTTAGAGAACATATCACTTATGTTACGGTAACCGAATGCGATATCGATCAACTATTTTAAATGCGATATCGATCAACTATTTTAAATGCGATATCGATCAACTATTTTGAATGCGATATCGATTAACTATTGAACATTAAAATTTCATGATTTAGTCGACCTGTACGATGCTACATCGTTTCAATGCATTTGATATTCGGTACATGCACTAAAGAAATTGACATAATAAGTGAGCTTATTATTACGATAATCACACGTCATTCACGTTATACTAACGTCATTGAATAAATTAATCTAAAGATTTGTTGTTGTTATTCGGAAGAAATAGAATAATTGGGAACGAAACGACCGAACGTTTAGTTTCAATTATGCTAAATAAGATATACATACACACACCCACCTAAAGCGACAATTTTATAATCGTAAATCTTTTAAGCCGATGAATCATGATTGAGTTATATAAATATTGATCGCATTTTCTGATTTTATTTTTCTACAAGGACGTTTTTCTATTCCACGTTGGATCATCGTAATTACAAATAGATCCTTTATGGTATCGGTTTGGAAGAAAGAAAAATAAAGTACTCGGTTATCGTATTTTATAAATGTCATGTTTGACTGATTACGGTACCGACATATACACAGATGTCTCCTTGACTCCTTTATTGGATGTACTACGTTTCGCAACCTACGCACCCCAATACTGATCCCTGACATTTTTAGCCTTGCCTTATCCTGCGCTCAGGACAAAAATCATCTAAAATTAGGAACTCACGCCATCCGATGACGAGGTACCAAAAAGTATGTAATTCTCACTTTGTATAATGACATAAAAAAGATTTTTAACATGTAATAATATTTTAAGAATAAGAAAATATTTATATATATATATATATTATAATCATAAAAATAAGAAAATATAAAAATTGTCGCTATGTTCGAAGATAAACGTAATTGATAACTTTAAAAATTTTTTTTGCAGATAACACAAAGGACGAATCAATATTTGAATATATATATATATATATATATATATATATATATATATAACAAATAATTATGAAATCATTGATCAATTATTAAAAAATAATATAATAAAATGATAAATGATAAATATTTGTAAATAATTATAAATTTAATAATTGAAATGATAAAGAATTAAAAATTTATTGATCGATTATTAGAGAATTATACAATTAAATCATTTATCGTAATTATGTCGCCACTAATAAGAAATCAATATTACTTTTCACTGTAATATTTATATTGGCATTTCATTCAGAGATAAAAAGTATGGAGATTATAAATATTAACAAAAAAAAAAAAAGAAAGAAAGAAAAAAAATAGAAGGTCAAAGAAAGATAGTAAGAGAGAGAATGCGGGATCGAGAAGGGCGCCTGCGTTCAGAAGTTGCGGCGATCATCTTAGAGTAGGGGAAGCGCTCAGGGAAACGAGAAACGAGCAATACCGAGAGATACGTCTACACGTGTTAAGGACTTTTGCGCTTCAGTCGTAGCTCGGAGCATCTCTGGAGTAGTAGTAGTAATAGTAGTAAGTGGTATCCTCGTTAAGAGAACGGTGCTATTCCATTATTTTCTTTTCTTTTTTTTTTTTCCTTTCCTTCGACGAACGATCGAATACACGAACGAATATCGGATGTCCAAATAATTATATTATAATTATAGTAAACTCCCTCGCTTGTTTTCTTCGTGCAGCTCTTACAATCCGGATCCTTGGTAAGCATTTTATCTGTGTGTCGTGCAAACACGTTTTTATCATTTTGTTTAACACGTCAGGTATCGCGTGTAGGATTCGTGAAGTTCGACGAAAAATCGAAGCAACGTATATATTTATCAGAAGGACTCTCGCGTTCTATCGTCTATAATATTATAATTAGGACTCGGAAACTTTCATATGATTTTGCGATTTTTTTTTTTTTTTTTTTTTTTTTTTTTTTTTTATTATAATCACGTGCAATAAAATGTAAAACTCTAATAT